>CM040760.1:7585338-7880338 GCA_022829145.1 Albula goreensis
AGCCCTTAGTAGAGTATACATATACACTCTATTTGTACATGTGTAGCGCCTTCATAGTCGTATACATGTATGTTTATTATAGCGCTTGGCTGAGCCTTTCATAGCAGGCTGCACTTCCTTCAGGAAACACAGGGGGCGATCCCTGACAGTGACCATATCTACCCATCCACCCACCATGTGTTTGAGAGTTCCCCAAATCACAAAGAATTGCCCATACAACCATGCAGTGTAAAGACATTAGTGAATCATTATGGAACCAACAACACAGTGTAAAGATATTAGCAAATCATTACGCACCCAACAGTACAGCGTAAAGATATTAACAAATCATTATCCACCAAACAATGCAATGTAAAGACATTAGCAAATCATTATGCACTAAAATATACAATGTAAAGATGTTAGAAAATCATTACATGCCCAGGAATTTATCATTGAGGATATTAGCAAATGTTTATGATTCAAACCATGGCTGAATCTTTATGGTTCAAAGAGACGGTACAGGACGCCAGCACCCCCCGGCCCGTCTGTGATTTGTGCTCAGCCCTTCCTGGAACGTCCTGGCCCCGTGCAGGGGTGAAGGCTCTGGTTTCATAGAAACATATGAATGCCAGATTGCATTAGCCTTGATGTGGGGCACCTGCAGTGAAGCCCCTCCATCCCCCCTCCTCCAGGGGTAGATCAAGCTCTGGCCTCCCTTCCCAAAACTCAACGCTGCCCCCTCCCAATCCCCCTCCCCACACACACACATACACACACACAAATGCATACAATCCCCCGACTTCCCTCTATCAGTCTTTTGTTGTGTAATTTACTGGAATATTCCTCAGAGTACAGACAGGAACAGCTGGGAGGAGGTGAATTGTGTGTGTTTGGGGTGGGGGGTGGGGTGGGATTGAGAGTGCGAGCTGACGTCGTGCATATATGCAGACGCCGAAGGCCGCAGTGGGGTCGTTGGGACTGGGCTGGTCTCTGATAATTACACACACGGTAAACCAAAGTGCTGATTCTGCCCAATATTAAGAAGACAGCTGTTTTACACTGTAATCCAGGAGCCATGGCGTGCTGGAAGTACACACAGCATGTGAGAGCAGGACCCTGGTGGAAGAGGCAAGCTGAGATGGACTTACACTGTGCATGTGTGTGTGTGTGTGTGTGTGTGTGGGTGTGTGTGCACATGCATGTATAATGTATGTGTGCAACGTATGCACTTATGTACGTCTTTGTGCCTGTGTGCATATGCCTCTGAGTGTACGTGAGTGAGCATGAATGTAGGTCAATCATTGTCTTGGTCCTGCTGTATTAGCTGTGACCGTTTAAATGAGCATCGAAAAGCTTAGGAGTTCAGCTGGAATAAATGGGAACCAGAAGAAGACCTATAGCACTGCAGAGGAATCGGTGGCGCCCCCCCCAACATCGTACATACTCGGTAAGAGGCGGGCTCTTCACCCCTTCATAAGCCTCTGATGATCACGCTAGTCTTTAAGCTGCATCCATGTCAGATGCTCTCTCTCCGTTCCGTCTTGCTCCAACATGGTGTTGATGTGGTCCAATTTGGTTTTGTATTGTTTTTAATCACAGTACGGTACATACCATAGTTATGTTTGAGTTCATTAAGTTGAGTTGTGAGGGCTTGTGAAATTCCGGCTGTAAGCACTGATATTAATTGCTGTGTGCTTGCTGTAAAGTGACCAGAGGCTGTATTATTTCTCAGTTCGTGACACAGCCACTCGGTAGCTGAGAGCCGCAAAGTTTACTGGGCGTGTGACAGCAGAATGTGCAGCACTAATAACAAACTATAAATCCCACCTGTATTTTCCACCAAATGTTTATGCGCACCATAAAAGGAGGTTAAAAGGAGGCGTTTGGAGCGATGGTTTGGCTGTGGCGGTAATGGACCGCAGAAGCCAGCAGCCGTGGGGAGAGAGAGAGGTGTTTTGGGCGGGTTTGGACATTCTGTGCCATGTGTTCTTCTGCAAAGAAAAAAATGAAGGGCAAGAGCCTTCTTTTGCACAGTGTCTCCTAGGTAAAAGAACAACATGGTGGGGAAAGTGAGAGATAGCTATCTACCATATTTCACTCACACTGTGGTCACACTCCTGATCGCACTTTCGACACTCATTTCGTAATGCATGTTGAAGGGGCAGGGGGTACGTGGGTGTGTTTTGGTCAAGTCATTCAGCAGCACTTTCCTGAGGTATGCTTCCATATTCATGACTTCCTGTCAGCCTCTCCACCCGCACCCCTAAGGCTCTTGAGTGCAGTCAAATCACAAGTAATCAACCCCCTGCCTCACCCCACCACAGACAGACTTTCACACACACACACACACACACACACACACACGCACGCTTCTGTCATGTGTATACACTAATCTTGGCCACACATACATAAATGCAAACCTCTGCTACATACATTTCTGCCACACACATATCATTTGGGTGGTAGCTGGTTGATGGTGTTCCAGTAGTGAGATCTCCATCTCTGTGGGGCCCACTGGCTCATACCTGCCTTGACTCCTCTGCTAAGAGTCATTTACCCTTCCGCCTGCCACCAATCTCCAGATCATTTGTTGCTTACCCGTTCCCAAAGATGTCTGACCTGTTACATGTCCCCCCTTCCCTCCACAGACGCACACACACACTCACACTCACATATGGAATTCTCCGGAAATAAAGGCAATCCCCTTGTAACAGGCAGCCATTGAGCCCAGCAGGGAATCTTAACGGAGCAAACAACGTCGGTGCTCGCAGGGAAGGGGCGTGAAAATGGGGGGGAAATGGTGACCCGTCAAATTAAGTTCCGCCCCGAGCCCTAATGCCTGTGAAATTGGGAAATCGAATTGCCAGGAGATGGTTGACCTGCCGTTTGGTTTATTCAGACAAAGAGAGAAGGGTGGGGGGTTGGGGGAGGCTGCATTTCTTTTTATTTATTCATTTTATTCATTCAAATGTGAGGTCTGTTTATGCAGGTCGTTCTGTCGCATCGGAGTGAAAGGTTTTCAGAGACCCCTCTCCTCTCAGAGTGAGAGTCACATTTTGAGTGATTGCAGCGTTTGATTTCTCCCTCTCTTTGCTGTGACAACCGTCATTGTCATTGGATATATTTTTGCAATAATGAATACCATGTCTGTATCTCTTCACCTTGGACCCTGAATCAGATGAGAGAAAATGTTCCACTCTGAGTTCTCTCTCTCTCTCTCTCTCTCTGTCTTCAACCTGCAAAAAAAATAAGAAAAGTTTCTCATTCTGATGGAGCAGCACAGCAGAGAGTGTGTGTGGGTGTGTGTGTGTTTATGTGCAGAGAGTGAGGGTTGCATTGTGTTTTCTGATGTCATAGTGGGCACTTTCCATTAAATCAAAGCTTCTTTTGTTTGCCTTCAATAATTGTGGTGCGGTGATGTAATCATTAAATCTGCATTATGCACAAGTTTGTTCCTCCATAACAGTGGCCCGCTCTCTGTGTCTCACCAAACCTCAGTACGATTTTGTGCCTCGATAAATTCAGCTAAAGCTCTTAACTGGACTTCACCTCAGGCCACACGGGCCACTGTAGATCTTGGACCGTAATCCAGGGCAAGACTTTTACATGCTTTAATAAGGTGTAGAGTCACTCAGGTTAATCCTGTGTGAGGAAATACGGGGCATGTACAGTGTGAATCTGATATCCCATCTTTCTGGACACGGGCCAGATGGGTAAAGCGGTGGGATGTAGTTATAATGGATGTTTCCCAAGAAATCCCAGCTTCTTTTTTCCTTGCTTACCCTGTTTACTGCTGCTTAACACTTTCTCTAAGAAACACAAGAGGTCAAGAATTATAAGAGGAAGCAAACAGTGTTGTGATTATTTTTTTTAAGTCCTGCTGATTGAGAGCTTGACTTGCACAGTCTGTGTTTATCTGGATAGTTGAGGTATTAACATTTTTTCAGTATCAGTTCCACATTTTCGCTGTTTTATCACACAAAGGAGCACTTAATTAAGCAGGAATGAGTTCCGTCTCAAGGCGTGATCATCTGAATGAGCTGTTTCAGCGTGATCGCTGTCATGGTTTAGACAGAGGACAGTCCAGGCCTTGTTTTTCCGCCAAAGTCAATGAGCTTTCCCATGCAGAGGCTACACAAATGAGAATGTGATTATGCTGGTAAATGCCAGAAAAATGCCGGCACCGGCTGCGTCTTCTCCCACTCCAGGAACAATGCAGATGACATCAGCCCCACCCACTCTGTGCCAGGCCTATGCCAGTCTTGGCAGCCTGACCCAGCCACACACCCATGCTCGGTTTTTCAAGATTTGAAGTTCAGCCAGGACTTCAGCTTCAGTGATTGAGATGTTGGCTGAACTACAAATCCCATCATTCTCTGTTTATCCTCAGTAGAAGGATAGGGTTTAGGAAGTCTCTCCCTCTCTCTCTCTATCTCTCTCTCTCTCTCACACACACACACACACACACATATCCCCCTGCATGCACACACAAACACATACACACATACTCCTGTGTGCAAACACAAAAATACAATCACACACACACACACACACAGGAGAGACAAGTTTCAGAATTTAGGAATCCCAAGCCACTATTAAAGAAGGTGAGTCATAAAAGCCTTGCCGAATTTGTCAGTTATGTACTTCAAATTAATTTCTCCTTTCCTACCATCCCTCTCTCTCCCTCTGGTGGGTTGTAACTCATGTGTCTGGAGCTCAGTTCCCAGATCGAGCAGAATCAGGGATGTGCGGTTTACGGTGCAGAACCGGGTCGACGGTGTCCCAGGCCAGTCTGTGCTGCGGTGGGGGTTCGGGAGCCCGGTCACCGCTGGGTCCAAGTGAGGCGCGCTAGCCAGACGCTTGGCAGAAGCACTTGGCTGAACATCGGATGACGGCTTTCGCATTTCCCCAGTCAGGTCATGTGTTAGATTAGGGTTTCAAAGACTGGAGCCCGTCACACAATACCTACTTTTCATCCAACACAGTCTTCCTCTCTTTCCCAGTTCATTTTTCATCTCTCTCTCACTCTGACTTTCCCTTTTTTTCTGTCCGTCAGTCTCTCTGTTCCTCTGTGATAGAAGCAGCCGAAGCAGACTGAAGTGAAGCGCAGTGTGGAGCAGGAGCGTGTTATTTTGGTGAAGCAGTGTTACCTCTCGGTGTTAGTGCTGTGCGTAGTGTGGCCTGCTGAAGAAGTGTTAATGATGTTGTTTATTGGCACTGCCATTACTGAGCAGTGCAGTGGGTCCTGGCACCACAGGCTGTGCTGGCATCTACGAGATGCAGAACAGATGTGTACCGGTCTTTGGGATTACATGGATATGTGTGTTTTCTGTGTGCATGTGTGTGTGTGTGTGCACATGTGTTTGTGTATGTGTGTATGTGTGTATATGTGTGTGTGTGTGTGTGTGTGTGTGAGTGTGCACGTACGTGTGTGCGCGTGTGTGTGTATGTGTGTGTGTTGTCCATTGTTCAGACCTACCATGCAGGTTGCATTGATCCTTTTCTCTCCGTTCCTGTTTAAACTGGACTGTTCTAGTTTTGACCATTGACATGAGGAGAAGACAACTATTGAACTCCACTATCACCTCCCCTCATTATTAAAGAAACGCCATTCAAATCAAAGCCGCTTTAATTTGTCAAGTCACTCATCTGATCCTGCTGTGATTGTCAGGCTGTGATCTAATCGCATAGTTTTTAATATGCATGAATTATCCCTCTACAATAGCTAGCTTGCTTCTTGAAAAATCATATTAAGATATTGCATCTTAATGGACATTGTTCTCAAAGACTAAATCCCTTTGTTGTTCTGACTCTCTGACTCTCTGGTTATAGCGGGGACATGGAAGGTTATTAAAGCCGTGGTTAATCAGATAGATTTCTGTAAAGGATCAATTTCCCAGAACGCTTTCTCATTATAATCTTATCTCCCCAGCAGACAATAATCTGGATTTCTATGAGGCTTTGTTTGTTTCTGCAGCAAGCCACATCAATCACTCCACAGCTAAAGGGAATTGGGGAAAAAAAAAGTTTCTATCGCAGGACCTGACATATTTCAGTGGATTTGATTCCTAAAATAAATGTGTTACAGCTTCACTTGTCTTCAAAAAAAAGTCATTTCAAGGATCTAACTTTGAGTTACCTTTTTAAAAAATAAAATAAAAACCTGCCGTCTTTTGTTCCTCCCTGTGTTTTCCTCCTAAATCAGTTTAATGTTTGCTCGACAGATCTGTCTGCTGGCAGAGGCCTGGCGGCTCTTTGTGGCAGACACAGTCGAGATTAGAGTGGCGGGGATGCGTTTCTGTCAAACGCGTGAAAGCTGTGCCTCGGAATTCTTACAGCGTTCACGACTCTGTCTCCGCCTAAGAGAGCCCGCCTACTTTCCCTGGCTGTTTGCACCACCCGGGCGAGCGCGTTTAGGTTCATCTGTCTCTGATCGCGGCTCTCCACACCCCAGCCTTTGCCAGGTCTCTGTGCCCCAGCTCTAAATCCTTCAGCCCTCTATGTACAGGTCTGTTTTTACAGCAGAAACAGACCCCTCCAACACAAAAACATGCTAATTTAGCTGTAGCATGCCAAGGTTGCCACAGCACGCTGGAATAGATCAAGCATATTAAGGTGGCTGCAGCACAAAGAGGTCGCTGTGGTATGGTAAGACAGCCACAGTACAGTGAGGTGGCTCTGGTATGCTAAGGTAAACACAGCACAATAAGGTAACCACAACATAAAGGGGTAACTGTGATATGGTAGGTTAGCCACAGCTCAATGAGGTAGCTGTGGTACACTAAGGTGGACACAGCACACCAAGGTAGCCAGACCACAATGAGGTAGCTGTGGTATGCTAAGGTAGACACAGCATGCTAAGGTAGCCAGAGCTCAATGAGGTAGCTGTGTTTACTAAGGTAGCCGCAAAGCCCTATAAGGCAGCCACAGAATGCCAAGGTAAATTGCTGCACGCTAAGGTAGTGGTTGCTAAGATAGCTGCTGCTACAACACAGTCTAGTGGTGAACCTCCTCAATCTCACTGCTAATGAAATCCAGATGCAGAAAGTGAACCCCGCTCCCTCTCATTGGAATGATTATATTCTCCGGTGCCAGTCAGAAAGGTCATGGTTTTGAATAATCCAGCGCTCTCTCTGCTTGTGCTTTGAGGAAGGTTTGGGCAAGGTGTAGCAGCCTCAGGAGGGCTGAGGTTTGTGAGCAGTAATGCACAAAGGCCAAGGGCCAGAGCCTGCTGCAAGCTTAATAAAAGTTTAGAAGAGAAAGGATGTGTAGGCTTCAGCGTCGTAGGTGTATAGTTCCCCCCTCCCACCCCCCATTCTGAAGAGCCTTTACGACCAAAGTTTTGGGTTTGCCGGTTTCAGAGGGCAGTCTTTCTCATTCTGGCCTGACCTGCACCTTACAGTTCTCCAGGGTTCAGCCCAGAGGCTTTGAAAGCAGACAGTTAGATGGCTCCTCCGTTGTTATCTTTGGGTGGAAATGTCTAAACTCATCCTGTACCTCGTTAATACTGTGGTGCTGAAGCACAGCAGGGGAACTACGCACAGGAACCGCTCTTGCGGGTGTTAAATATCCATCCTGTGTAAAGGGTAAAATAGCCCCTGTGTTATTTATAAGGCCATGAGTTCATTCAGGAAAGTGTGGTCAATGCCCTTTCCATAACAATCACTCTGTAGCCATTACAAGAGAGAAGACTGAACATGTGCATCGTTGCTAACCATAATATGATTAGTCTCTGTTGCTGGGGAGGGAACAGTGGGTGGCAGTGTAGTGTAATGGTTAGGGAGCTGGTCATGTAATTCAGGGACTGGTTTTGGGTTCAATTCCCAATTAAGGCACTGTTGTTGCACCCTTACAGAAGGGTAAGTTGTATAAATGGTTAGTAGGTGCTTGAGAAGTAGGTTAAAATGTGAAATGTTAGTCACCCTAGAAAAGAGGGAATTGCCTGAGTGTCGACTAAAAGCCTAAAATGTAATGGAACAGGAACTCGGTCTTACTGTAGTGCATGCAGACAGTGAAAGCCACATTTGAAAACTCCATTGGTTTCATCTCCACCCCACTCCGAGAGCACGGTCCTCATAACGGGGCAGCAGGTGCGCGTTCTCTCACACATCTACGGGATCATGCAACCAGGAAGCTGAGATTACCACCCCTGGGGCGGAACACAGTCAGGGGCGCTTTAGAAATTGGGGGTTCCACACCTGTAGTTCCATGAATTTAAATGAAGGGGAGCTTCCATTGTTGTGTTGCGTTCAGGCAGATGGATCAAATGGAGCTGGTCACCATGAAAGAGGCATTTCAGAGCTGGTTTGCTTTAATGCCTGGCAGGAAGGAATCTTTGAAGGGATATAACATCATTCTTACATATAGCTTCATGCAGCACATGAGCTTCTTAGCTTCATGTGTGATTTTTATGACTCTTTAAACAGTAATTCATTTGATTCAGCCAGCCCTCAACGCACTATAAACATTTATGTGGGAAAGGTTTGTTCAGTGTGCGGTGTGTTTCACATTATTGACATTTGATGGTCTCACATCATACATTTCACAAAGTTATAACTCACTGAGGGCTACAATACATTCAGTACATGTGCTTTGCCCAGGCCCCAAACACACGCCCACATATGCTATAAAACCGACACACACACATACGAATATGAAAACACACACCCTATCTTTCTTTCTATTTTTAACCTTTCACATATGCTAGTTTCAAAACGCACATATATGCCATGAGAACACACATCGGAGACGCATTTGCATGCTAACCCGTCAATGCAGGCTTATGTGCGTTTGTTTGCAAGTGAAGAATTGATCTGGGTCTGAAACCCAGGCCATGCCCCCGTGTGAGGTGTGTTTCCATGGCGGCAGGGGTTATTATGAGTATGATATAATGTGTCTGAACAGGGCAGAATGGCGACGGGGGGCAGGGGAGTGAGAGGTGTAAATTCGGTTGCCAAGGGCCTGGTTCTCGTTTACCATGTCGTGCAAGGGAGGGCTGAGACAAGGCATGGGAGACCGCCCCCGCTGTTCTCTGGCGGGCGTGATCGCCGGGCACCGATGGCTCTGCCAGCGTCAGCGTCAGCCAGCCATCACCGGCGCAGCACAACAAAAAGAAAACAAATCGACAAGAAGCTATTAAACAAGCATTTGCAGCGGTAAACGGAGAACCAGAGCTGTTTAAGCACTGTGTTTGTTCTCACTGTTATTTGTTTCTTCCCTGACTGTTTGCTTTCCATCCTTAAAAATCTCCTATAAAAAAGTCAGTGGTAATATTTAAATACCGCCCATCTAGTCTCTCCCTGTAAAACGGCAACAGCCAGTCTCAGGTACCCATTGTAGTGCCAGTGTGCTGTAACCATAGTAACCATAACAGACATGTCGACATGTCCAACACCACACCCCGTTGTTACCAAACCTCTTTCATATGTATTAAAATTCCTTTTCTTGAGTGTTTAATGTTATTTTTACCTTCTCTGACAAGTGCCATCCATTGAGAGCTGGCTGCTATATCAGGCAGATAATAAACCATAATCCATAACACAGAGATGGGGCTGTGTCATAATGGCGAAGCCACACCTTGTAAAGTCAAGCCTTCACTCATCAGCTCGTATCAGACAGAAGCAGAGAAATACCAACCAGCTGGCCGGCCAACTGATAACTTGGTTGTTTTCACAGAGTTCCTCCCCAACACCATGGTGGAAAGCAGTGCTCTCGGCGTTTCACTACACTTTTAAGACCAACTTCCCTCCGTAAAGGGGTTGTGTCGGCAGGGGATTTTCGGAGCTCGGCACCACCAGAAGGCCGTGGGTTCAGATCCCATGGCCACCATGCCCTTAAGAAAGATTCCTGTCCTGAACTGCTCTAGGAAATATGTAGCTGTGCGTGCACACGGAGGGGATATAAAAATGTAAAGCTGTCGAACAGATGCATTTAAAACAAGGGATGTAATGGCAATCTTGCCGCCATTCGGGATTTGACACAGTGACCCTCTGGCCGATCGGCGCATCGTGAATCCAACACCGGACACCGCACCCACACAAAGACACACTCTGTCTTATAATGCGATTCGTCCACAGTCCCGGCGGGCAGCCGAGGTCACCAATGAAAGGAATGTAATATGCAATGCATTTCGGCCTGTTTCATAACTCCTTTTTATGCAGCGAGAAATTAATAATGAAACATCCAGAGACGTGCGTCAAGAGCCCTTCGGTGAGGGCCTTCAAAGAGCACAGAAAGCCACTAAGTGTGTGTGTGTCTGTGTGTGTGTGTGTGTGTGTGTGTGTGTGTGTGTGTGTGTGTGTGTGTGTGTGTGTGTGTGAGAGAGAGAGAGTCTCAGTAATTGCAGAGCAGGTGGACTAGAGTTTTCAGCCAGGATTTCACTTTCAGAACTCTAAAGACCAGCGGCGACAGTCGGTTTGGTCAAGAGCTCAAACCCGCACTCGGTCCCTGGTCCTAGGCACCGCAGTTCCACAATGTCCAAACAAGGCCACACAACCCAAGGACACATACATGCAACATTCATGCGCTGCGGGTGAAAGGACTTTGCCCTCGGAGATCTGAAAGCAGGAATATTGATTTTCCTGTAGAGCATGAGTGTGCCGCAAAGAACAAAATAACGATGCTGGGAACAAGGGACTGGTTAATGAATTCAGGTAATAAGTACACAAAACATATTTACAGTGAAAGGCAGCACAGTCTTCAGCGCTCTAACTCTCAGGTGTGGAAATCATTCCGGAGATAGAAGAGGCTTTTTGTGAGAAATATGAAGGATTATGCCAACAATCCCCCCTCCCACACTGCAGTGCCACTACTATTAACTCATATACACAATACATACACACACAATACACACACAACACACACACAACACATACGCACACACAATACATATGCACACACAATACATACGCACACACAATACATATGCACACACAACACACACGCGCACACAATACATACGCACACACAATACATATGCACACACAACACACACGCGCACACAATACATACGCACACGCAACACACACGCACAAACAACACGCATGCACACAAAATACATATACACACGCACACACAACACACATGCAAACACACACACACACGTCAAGCAGCGCTTGAGAATGTATTGACATGTTTCTTAAAAGGCTTCCTGTATTGTTAAAGGGAATTTAATAATGCATAAGTTTAATAATATCGGTGCCTGCTCTGCATACTGGAAGCTTGTTTTCCATTTGCCAAATACTGTCTTTATGAGTGTCTGAGGCGGTCCTCACTTCCCCGAGCTGTGCTGTCTAATCCCAACCAGGGCCACTCTACCCAAGGACATTTCCCTTACTGCTGTTCATGGCCAATCACAGTTCAGCATTACAGCCAATCACAGTTCAGCTGAGTCCCCAAGAAAGGCAGTTTATTTTTCACCAGACTACAATATCAGTAAGGACATGCAGTCAATGATACAGTCAGACAGTCCTTCAGTAATGGGCCCCTCTCACACACATGCACACACAGATACACACTCCCCTCCCCCAAATGAGGCAGAGATTGAGAGGTCCTGATTTGGTCATAATGGATAAGAGAGATCAATGAAAACCTGCTGTCATCATCATAACTTTCACAATCATTATGAACATAAATTCATCCTGGACGAAAGCACTCACTTGGGTTTCCTGAGCGGTTGCCATTTCCGTTATTGCCACGGAATCATATGAAATCAATCAAACCGAGATTTCTTATTGTCCTGTTTTTTTTTCTGTGTTGTGACCAAACTGGACTTCTTTCACATGTAATGCTAGTATCAAAGTAAAAGGAAGGGGAAAGTGTGTATGTGTGTGTATTTGTATCTGCATTTATGTAAGAATGTATGAGTTTGTGTGAATATCTTCTCTTTTGTGTGTATAGCTCCTCCTTTTCTATACAGAGAATCCGCCGATATATTTATATATATAAATATATCTGATTCATAGCGAGAATCAGATATATTTATATCTGCTCATAGAGTTAATGAGCAGATACATCTCTGTCTCCTCCCGTGTCCCCACACATTGATGCACAGTGAACCCTAAGTCTGTGCTGTGGAACTGCTCAGTCTCCATCAGGGGCCATTTTGTTGATGAGCTTGATGGAGCCAGACTGCACCCCAGCCCCACCACCGCACCCCTCCACACACACACCACACACACACACACACACACACTGCGGTCTACCTAATTGGCCTTGGAGCAGCTCTGGGAGCAGGAGGCAGTGGGGTGCCTTAAATCGGGGGGGTTGTTTTGGCGGGGAACAGAGACGGCCCATAGGTGTAGCTGGGGGAATGTGTGCGGCTCACAGACAGGGGGTGGGGTGGTTTTGGGTGGGGGTGGCTGTGAGAACAGAGGCGGGGATGACGCCCGGGCCCATATTAGAAACACATGTCCCCCACCCCCTCCCCTCCTCTCCCCGCGTGTTCAAATTTCTGCCTCACCATGACCCAAAATTTAATATAAGCCTTGGAAATGAATGTGGTAGTAGCTGTCTGCTTGTATAAATGTTTTTGAAACACACACACAACCATACACACACTTACACAGATAGACACACAGACCCGTCCATCAGGGCTGGCAGGATTCTCCTGGTTACTGCAGCATCACCATTTTGTCTTACTGTAGTAGCATTTATGTCTGCCAGTGTCTGTCCCTGGCAGAGCTGGACTAAACAACACATCCCTATAGTGGGCACTATTGCAATGAGCACAGCTGCTGTGTTTGCATCAGACTGCCTGTTCTCCACTGCACAGTCTCTGTGTCTGTATCAGACTTCTCTGCCTGTCCTCCACTGCGCAGTAACTGCGTCTGCGTCCCCACTGCACCGCTGCAGTGCCCTCCCAGTGAGCACTGCGTTGCCTTACATGGTGCCGCTGTAAATGTATGCACTCAGAGCCCCGCGTTTATGTGAGTCAGACCAGCTCCGGGCGCTGACGCTCTCTCCCAGGGTTCAGCCTCTCTCTGTCCCAGCCTGCTTCCAGAGGCGACCAGCCACACAGCCACTCTCACATTCCCCCCAAATCTCTCAAGTAATCAAGACTACTTGTATGTCAATTGTAAAGTATGTGAAATGGACAGTCAGTCCTCAGATTCAGTTGTGACTGAATATTATCAACATGAAACCCTGTAAAAACAATTACATCAAATAAGGTAACAGATAATCCATCATTAGCAACATGTCCTATTTACACATTTGCATGTATGTGCATCTAAACACATCCATAACGTGCATATAATGCATGCATTCACACACACTCACATGCACATACACATTTCCTGCACTGTCAGATTAGCAAAGGTGTGTTGGAAGAAGTCAACTGAACAATTCCCCCTCTTTCCTCGAGTCCTGTCTCCTTTTCTCTTACTCTGTGCAATACCAAATAGAACAATTCCTTCCTAACTGGTGCTTTCAGTAGACAGACATATAAGTAACAAAATGTACAAAAGTCTTATATTTTGACCTTTAGTTAATCCATGGAATATATCTTAATTAAGACATGGCATCTTCATCATTGCAGCCACACTCAGTTCTTTGTTATTACAATTCAATTAAGTTTATTAGTAAGTACATTTCTGTAACTGTGTAATTACATTGTAATAGAGTATATTGTAATATGCAAGAGTTGTTATTAGTAACTGTTATTACTGTTGCCCAGACATGTAGTGAGTAATACTGTCATCTGTTCCTCCCCAACATGTGTGAGAGGAGGTCATTGCTGTAGGCTCATCAGTCCAGAGAGTATCTGTGCCCCATTAAACCACCCTGCCATCACACCCCCCCCAGCCCAGTGGGACAGCTGATCCAGAGACACAGATGGCTAGACATGGATACCCCCACACACACACACACAAAACACCCCCTACAATTTCCTGCAGTCCTCCAAGACAGATTTAATGAGTCCCTACCACATGCTCAGAGGGAGCAGTCTCACCGCCACAACCCCCCCCCCCCCCCCAACCCCAAGGCAAACACATACACTTACTGGAGAAGTTTGGGATGACTTTAAAAAACCACAGACCCTACCCAGAATCCATGGCAACCTCCCCCAGCTGCAGTGACCATGGCCCTGAGTAGCACCTGCTGGCAGCAGCTGACCAGAACCACCTGATAGTCCAAATAGAGGCAGCTCCACATTCCATTCATACAAGAGATTACACATGAAAACCATGCCCAAGTTCAGCTTCTCAACTTTAGCCATTTCAAGGTCGAGAAAAATTATCAGGGCTTTACCATAAGGTTATGTACACGTTTCTTTGTAAATCTGAATTAATTAGTTTCAAAATTAATGAAATTTGCTCTGTATCCTATCCCTGGGTTCTGTTTTCCAGAATTTAATTGGCACAGGGACTCTGGTAGTGAAGTGGAATTAACAGTGTTAATCAAATACACATAAAGCAATCGGGTTGCACTGGTCTCCAGACCCAATCGAACATCGCAAATTGAGAAGGGGTTTTTCAGTGGCAGTTTGTATTTGTCAGAGGCTGTTTTTTGGTCAGTGAATTTTCCATTAAACCACTGTACCAGACATCTGGTTCGGAGCTGTGATTTATGATTTCTGTACAGATCAAGGTTTGAGACTGCTCCAAGCGAGTGTGTTCGGATGAAGTGATATTTAATACAGGCTATAAAAGGAAAAGGGTCACAGTTGGGTGGTGGTTAGTGACAGTTGTTGCTAAAGTTCAGAAATTACTGTGCTATTCCCCAGGTGTGGGGTGTTGGTTATCAGCTGCTCATTCAAAGTACTGCCATACTACAGATACACTACTTTGCTTTGAGTTTTAGATCCTCAACAGAATAATCCAATCCTGGCTCAGGTCTAGTTCTGGTTAGGCTAGCTCCTCCCACTCATCTGACCGTATATGGCCATCTTCACTGTGTATTTTAAGCAAGTTTCTCAGTTTGCCTTTGGTCTAATCTATCTTTTGCAAAGGCACACTCTAACGTTACAGTTACATAACTACCAAACGTCACATGGAAATTTTTTAAGTTATTACATGTTCCACACCAGTTCTGCAACTTGTATGTGCACACAGCTAGGGCACAATCTGTGAGGGGTTTATAACCATGTGAAGACTGTAACTGTTTATTTGTTATGTATTTTGCTGGATTAAAAAGCATGTTGCTTCATCTGAATAATGTATGGCTGCATAATCCCAAATGTAATTATCTCCCACAACTGTGTTCCCTCTCTTCTCATAAATTTAGAGAAGTTATCGAGCAAAGATGAAATGGAGTTAAATTCAGTAAAATCAATTTTATTATTTCAAAGTATAGGCTACAGTTAAGAGGTAAATCCCTCCTTTATCCGTGTATTGCATTGTTCTCATAGCTCTCAAATAAACTTTGGTGCTTTCTCAAAGAAAAGATGAATGGATCGTTATGCTGTCGATATGCCCTGGGTTCAGGCACAGAGAATAGAGAACAGCCGACAGGATTCAGACTATCCAAACTCTGTGGATGTAAGAAAAGTGCACAATGTGATGTAAATAAGGATCGCGAAATCGCCAATAAATTATTTTTCCTGGTTTAAATATGGGCACATTAGCATTGAGTTGTCAGAAACACCCCTGAGATCTTCTAACCTATGACCTCTAGTGTTTAATAGTTACATAGCGCAGTTGCTAGAAGTCAAATTTCAAGAGACATTTCTGTCTACACTCTTGTCAGAGACCACCCACAAAGGAATAAGTCTCCTCAAACACTGATACGCTACTTCCAAATGTGGTGTGGAAATCTACAGGCAAATATGTATTCAATGAGGCAGTTTATTTTTCTCTGTAGAACGCAAGGAAATATGTTGTGAAATGTGCTTTTTTGCCAAATCTGCGATGTATTTTTTTGTCCATCTTTTAGAATAGTGTAAAGACACTCCACGCCAGACTCCTAGCGTTAGTTCCACGCTGTGAGTGGGAATGATTCTCAGCTCGCTCTGCTCAGAGGAGTAGCCTGGTCTGGAGGAATGTGCTCGTTCATCCAGTTCACATCATATGCTGAACCCCACTCACCAAGGGGAAAACATAACCTTGTGCTGGAGCAAGATGATTTTGAGTTTTGAACCAGCTTTTTAGTTCATTACCATGAAGACCAATGGAATGGTTGTCTCTGTGCTAGCACCTTGCATAGTGAGCCAGGTCAAGCGGGTGAGTGGCGAGATGTTAGCATGTGTCTAATCGAGGCCTGTCCCCATGACGTGGTGTAATGGAGAGGTTTGATTGTTTTTGTACGATGTGCTGAGATTGGGGGAAAATGAAAACATTTGAGAAAAGATTCCCATAAAATAATCACTTGCGCTACCCGCCCTTCCATCGTAAATCCGTCTGCGTGTGTGGCGGTCGAGCCGTGCCAGCTGCGGCCGCCCCTGCTCCAGGTAAGTCTTTCGCCTCTGCTGTCAATCCAGGTGCCAGCTGACGCAGGACGCGTCCGCAGAAAAAACGCGGGAGGGAAGAGAGTGCGTGTGGGAATGCGGGCGTGTTTACGCGTCTCCACAGCAACCGGGCTACAGCCGTTTAGATTAAGTGGTCTCTGAGGGTCTCGTTAGCGGCCGTTGTTGACTTGGACGCAAACTGTTTCCCACATTAAGCGTCACGTTTCAGGTCTTTGGGGCGAGTCATAAACGAGCGGATGCGTGCACTTTACGGCAGGTTTGATGGTTTTCTTACGCATACCAGCGGAACAGAATTTACGGGTGGAGAGGCAGGTCTGACTGACAGAGGGGAAAAAGAAACTGCAGGAATGCCTCATAAACAGCACCGCACCGAAAAGCGAGGCGCCACAGAGCGCAGGGCTCCTGGGTTCTCTGTTTCTTTCCCCCCCACGATTTCAAATATTAGTTTAGTATCAGCCATTTCCCACAATGCTCTTTGTTTTTGTTTTACCATCTCCAAACTGACAATGTTTGGCACAACTCACAGTACTTTATTGTTCTAGATGTAGACTGTAGCGCAGACATCTGAGCAGAGGCTGAGTGTGGATAGTTTGGGGGCTGTGAGGGGGGGCATGATAGAGGTTGACTGAGGGGTGCATCCCATACACAAAGCGCCTGTGTTGCGTGATCTGGCCTCGGACACTCCTAATGTAAACGTGCTGACAGGGAAGAAGAGCATTAGAGCAGACCTATGCAGGTGTCAGGTGACATGTGGACAGACATGAGCTCAGGTTGGACCCTATGCATTTGATCCTTTCTTTCTTTTCAAACGATAGCGCCCACTACACCCGGAATCTATCTGGCTTAGAATGACTACAACATGACCCTCTCCCCACGATTGACTTCCTTAATATGAATGTCCATTTTTAATCATTATTTTTGGCTTTAGTTGAATTTATTTAGTCTTTATTTTTACTGAATTTTCCTACTCAACATGCATTGGTTGTCATTGTCACTTGTCTAGTGCCCATTAATTTGTCTTGTCATTGTGGTCATTACTGTGTGTGTATGTCAGCTACCCTTGCAAAAGATACTAATCTCAACGGGGTTTCCAGGTAAAATTAAAGATAAATAAATTAAATTAAAAAGGACAGGCGGCAGACAGTGAAGTTAAAACAGGGTCTGAGAGGTGAGCCCAGAGACAGTTGCTATCTGCATTGTCCTTGTTATTGCTGGAGCAGGTGGGGCTCCGTTACAGTGCAGGTAGGTCCTCCTTTACCTGGATCCTACTGGTGAAAGATCAGTTATACCCCTGCTCCATCTCACCCCATTTCTTGTATACCGAAAGAGGAAAAAATGTGCAGCCCTTAAAAAATATGTTTTTGGCTGCCAGAGCCCTCACTTATTATTGTCTTTAAGTTATTTACCACTGCGATTAGACCCATTACTATTTCAACAATATCCAGCAATGCACTTTCATGGACTGCCAGGTGGGCTTTTTGATGTATCGGTTCGGAGGAAGTGCTTGCCAAGAGCCAGGCCCATCGTCTGAGAGTCCTATCCACAGGGGGGAGGAGGCAACAGAAAGGACCCTATCACTTCAAAAGGGTTTTTGGGATCTTTAAAAGGCTTCTTTTTGCCCCCCTGTATTTCCCATCCCCATCCCCATCCTGCACCCGGCCTCTGGAGGGGGTCACTTAGCTTGTCTCTTTCTCGCCCCCCTCCTTTCCCTCCAAGTGGGAGATGGTTGATTGATGGGTGTTGTTGTTTCCCCCCATCTCTGCAGCACCTCCCGAGCCGTTGCTGTGCAAATTTGCTGATGGAGGTCAGAAGAAGAGGCAAAACCAGACCAAATACCCGCAGAATGGACGGCCGTGGCCCAGAGAAGGGGAGGTGAGTATCCCCAGCTCCATGAACAGCACCTGCAACAAGAGCAACCACAGAAAAACGCACAGATCTGGCGTTGTTAATAGTGAATAGCCCAAACCTAAACACGGAATGACCGGTTCATGTCCTTAGCAAGAGCTGACATCTGGCCACATTTAGGTAAATACCTCTCAACCAGCCATTTAATCTCTCCTCACTTTATTTCACCCAAAATGAGCCACAGTTACTGACCCCCTCTCCCTTTAGGCCCGGGCCCATTCCGTGCTCTGCTGGCATTACGTAGTGCTTGAAGAATGTAGCCCTGGACTACACTGCCAACAGTACCCATAATAAGGCACTATTAGGAGGGAGACTTCTTGTTCCCTCTTAGGGTCAAGCGTAATTCGGGGTACAGAGTTAGCCAAAACTTCATCCCCGCCAGGTGATGAATGTTTGGCCTGAATGGGAGTTTGGGACGTAATTTGGAAAAAGTCTTAAATTGGAATATTCTTAAGAATCGGACTTCAAATTTGGACATGCATTATTTTGGAAAACTGATATGCGAAATCTTTGCGCGTAAACATTATTTTAGTCTGTCACAAGCGACCATGGGCCCATGTTGAAACGGTTTGCAGCTTCAATCAAAAGGCTAGGTCTAATGGCAACAGCATGTGAGAAACATGCGCCTTTATCGGTTAAGTAAACACGGAGATTTCTAGGAAAGTCATTTGATACAGGACCATGACACACATTCCCTGGAAGTGGTCCCACGCACAATCTTGTGCTCTCAAACTGCGGGGGTGTTCCAGACGAAGAAAAAAAACACCCCCAGTCACAGAAATCTCTCTTACCCACCCAATCGAAAGAAAAAACCCTTGAATTAGTTTTCCTTGTCACGTGCTAACAAATGGTTCCGTATGTTCTATGTGTCAAATAGCTCTATCTTTCACAATAAATCTTCACACATTCCCAGAGTCTGACGAGATGGGACCTGCAAGCTGGGGCGCTTCAGCAACATTTCTACAACATTTGTAACACATTGCTAACTTTCTAGGAACACATAGTGAGGGCATTCCCTCGGCTATGAAAAAAGGCATTGCCGTTGCTATAGCGTAAATGGCTGCCTGTGAGTCACGGAAATCAGGAATGTGTGAGGCCTTCTGTTCGGCGCACTCTCGGATAATTAATAATTGAGCTCCTTTTGTAAGCCGACGCTCTCGCTCGTTTTCAGATGGGGAGTTAGCGCTCACAGACACGCCAGGCTGTTTGTGTCCCAGTCTCTGCAATTTGTCTTGTGAGAGAGAGAGAGAGAGGGAGGGAGGGAGCGCAGTGTTCAGGAAAACGGCAGAGCCGGGAGAAGGGGGAGGGGGGGTGCAGGGGAGGGATTGGAGGGAGGAGAAGTTGTCAGACTGCGGTGCAGCCGAACTGAACGCAGTACCAAACTGCTGCTGTCAGCCGTTTCGCGCCCCCTCTCGCACTCTCAGACTCAATTACCGCGCGCCGAGCTGAGCGGCCCAGAGCACTGTGCTTAACAGCGCTTTATTCGTCCTGAGATTAGTTAATTTCTCCCACAATAACGGGGAAAATAACACCGCCTTATTAACCCCCCTGGAGAGCCGTAGTGCCATTACATTCCGCTGCAGCACTGCGTTTTTAATGCTCGTCACAGTCATGGCCGGTCAGTCATGGGCACGATTTCGGAAAGAGGGGGATGTTTCGGCGACCTCTGAGAAACTTATGTAGCCAGTCCCCTGAGCCGGGTGAACTCATATGCATTCTGCTACTGCTTTCGATGGCACAGCCAGGTTCTGTGAGGTCACAGCCATGGGTGACTCTCCAATGGCCTCACAGCTGAGGCTGAGCAGGGTCACATGACCCAGGTTTTCGCACACTCAGGCAGTGAAGTCTTTCAGGCAGCCGGCAAAGGGCTTTGTTTCAAGGCCAAGTTCACCAGGAGAGACCAGCAGTCATCATGCTCTCTATGCCCACTCTTTTTTTGTTCTATGAGTCACCAGCTAACACCCAACCCACCCCCCTTGCTCTCTCTCTCTCTCCTTTTGTGCAGTTTTTGAAGGGCACGCCTAAGGATGTTGTACAGTAACATGTACCTGCAGCAGTGCGGTATTTATTGTCTTTGTGGAATACTCTGGGTATCGCTCTGGCTATCAGTACAGCTCAGCAACACCATGGCTTCAATCACCGAGATGGATTTGGCTTCCGAAAAAGGGCTAATTTATTCTTGAAATATTCATTCACAGAAACAGAAAACACTTAAGACACAATAAAGCGCCCATTGTTACTGGGAAATTAAAAAACAGAATTACTGGGAAGTCCATTAGGAGAGAGAGAGAGAGAAAGGAAGCAAGAGCTGGAGGGAAGGAGGGAGCTTGCCAAACGAGTGCGCACACTTCCTCTCTTGGGGGAGGGCCGGGTTTCCGCTTTTCTTTAGCGTGGGGGAAAGAGGCCCTGCAGTCAGGACCCATGGCTACTCTGGTTTCCCGCCAATTCGTGGACAGGTGTCCCCCAGCTGTGCCAGCGGCTGTCCCCACACGACCCTTTATAAGCTGTCCAGCACGCAACAGGCCTATCTGTTCCTTATCATTCACCCAATCACAGCCCAGCCTAAACCTCAGATGTCCCACCTCAGTGGGGGAAACTTTAGATTGGCTTATTGGTTTCTTACAGTGTGGTTGTTTCTTGTTAGCATTATATTATTGGTCTTTGGTTCAAATAGGTTGAGACTGAGTGGTTATGATTCACCATATAAAATAACGAACATTGGTTTATTTACAAACCACTTCTCTGGAAGCTGGGTAATGATATTACAACCTGTCTGTGTGTAAACCTGTTTTGGATAGGGGTATCGTAGGAATTTGAGCCTGATAAGTGAGGCTAATTATGGTTAGCTCCATCTTTGTCAGCCGTGTAATTACAGCCAGATGCAGCTTTATCAGTGTGGAGGGTTTTGGTGGGGTGGTGTGTAATGTCACAGAGTTTTTCCGCTGTAACGCACCTCACTCAATTTGATCGCTTCCACTTCCTTTCCACTCCCACCGAGGGATGATGGGATCGAAATTTATGACCTGCCCCTCCCAAAAAAAACATAAATGTTCTGTGGCTTAAGCGGCTTTGCACGCCACACCACAATATACCGCACCAGGCCGGGAAATGAAGAGGGATGGCGTCGGCAGAATGTGCCCTCGTCAGCAGGGCCCGCAGAAAAGGGTAAAACCCGCCGTTATCCCTCCTGAGGGAGCGGTATGGGCCGGGGGCGGGGGGCCCGTGACGGATGGCGGGTTAGCGGAGGCAGAGGAAGAGAGGAGAGCCGCTGTTTTACTGCTGCCCGAGATCCACTAAAATCCAATATACAGCAAACGGCGGCAGCATTTATTTCCTGGAATTATTTACCCACCCCAGAGGTGTCAACATGAGCAATACCTCCCACAAGCTGCGCGATGCCAAATAACTTCCACAGCAGCCATGCTACCATGCTAATGCTTCTGCACCAGTGAATGGTGCTACCATCATGCGTATTTCCAATACTCTGGCTATTAAGGGGGTTATGACTGTGTTAACATGGTTTCTTTAGAGGTAAAACAACAGTCTGATTACATTGATAAATGTAAGATGTGATCCCCCATTGACAAATGTAAGATGTGGATCCACAGCAAATGAGTTAGTGATTTCTTATAAGTGGATTTTCATTGACATTCATCCTTTTCCTGTTCTTATGTTTCAGACTAGCATGGCGATAACGTACGACCCTGCTGCCATGCAGAATGGGTAAGCAATCATGAATCTTAAAATGATGATTAATGTTTATGTTTGTTACTGGTATGATGCTATTTCTGCCTCCCCGGTTAGTTATGATATCCCTGCTTTCACTGTCCTTGATACTTTTCAAGATCTAGCCTGGAACAATTTCAGAAACTGTAAAACTTTTGGAGTATCGGATGCTCCAGGGCACCTTCGGCTTTTTCCCACCCACAATGCTTTGCTCAGGGCTGGGTGTGTTGTTGCACAAACTAAAGCATAAGGCCTGCTCTAATGAGTTATTCTCTCAGTGTTAAGATCCTACGCATCATGCAGAGGGAAACGGGAGCTGTTTTCTCTCCGGTTGCCAAAAGCGCTGTCAGTGACCGAAAGCCCATGGGAATTGCTGCAGCGTCCTTATTGTACTATCAGATTCTCAAAGTCCCTTTACCTCAAGTTGCTGCTTTTTTTGAGTGTGTGTGTGTGTGTGTGTGTGTGTCTGCGTGTTGTGTGTAGTTCTGTGTGTATTCAGCTTATCAATGTGTGTGTGCATGTGTGTCTTGTGTATACTCAGTGTGTCAATGTGTATGGGTGTATGTGCGCCTGTGTGCGCGTGTGTATGTATGTATGTATGTATGTGTGCCCTCTATATGATAATAGAATAGGAGTACCGGCACATGACCATAAATGCATATAAAACGCTAATAGCGGTAATTAGAGGAAGCGCCTGGGAGGGGAATTGTCAGGAGGCTACAGGGGGTAAGGAAGCAGGAAGGATGCAAGGGGCTCGCTCTCTCTCTCTTCCCCCTCTCTCTCTATCCATCTCCTTTTATATCTGTTTATTTCTTTCTCCCTCAATCTCCATTTCTACCTTTTTCCTTCTCTCTCTCCAATTTTCAGTGAGTGTGTCTTTATGTTGGTTCCTCCAAGGGGAGCGTGTTTTATTTTCCTGTCAACATCATGGGATGATTGATGTGAAAATGAAATCATCTCTCACAGTGGTAAACACATTCAGCATTGCACGGCTTTAAACGTCTAGATGTTGTTTGCATTACATCAAATTAGGATATCGCAATAATCCACGTATCACTTCAGCGCATATAACTGTGGAAAGAGTTGCAGTCGGCCCCATATTGAAATGATTCAGCGCAGGCTGTCCTGGGAATCAGCCGTTATCACCCCCAGACGAAGCTGTCCCTTTAAGTGCTGAAACGTGCAGGCTAGCCAGGATGTGCTGATAGGGAGGCTCAGATCACATTTCAGGTTACCTTGTGAATGTTAAATTCAAATCCAATACACAAGTGGTTTTATTAAATTCAAGCCATCAACAGCCACTGCCTGTAAAGGGCCAGTTAAAGGGACAATGTGACAGCCAGATTGATTGGGGGGGGAGGGGTGGGAAGCGGTGGGGGCTTGTCCGGGGGCCCTCAATAATTAAGTTCATCTGGGCCAACTTTTTAGTGCACTGTTGCAAGAAGGTCCGAGACCCAATACTGCGTGCTTCTGTTTGGCTACATTTTATGAAAGCAGAAAGTCCTATTGACAGTCAGCTATGACAGTGAGAGAAAGTCAGCCAACGGCCCCAAATAAATAACATCTTGAGCCGTTTCCGCCTTGTGTTTCCAGAACAGAGTGTAATTAAGCGGAATGATTAACACTGAGAAGCTGCACATAAATAAAGCTGAATATTATACAGCCTTGGGCCTCTCCATCCACTGTCTCTTTCCAGCCCTGTTAGTTTTTTTTTTTTAATGGCTATATTTCCATTTTTATACAAACGTGAAGCGTGACATTTGTCTGCCCTCCATATGTCATTGTGTGGTGCTTTAGGAGAGCATGTTTACTCGCATGGAAACGTGCCGCTCTCTGTAGCTCACCCCTGTACCACATTATTCACTCCAATGACATGGGAATCAATATGGCGATGTAATAAGAGTAATAGATGAAACTCAGACCACTGAGGGTACACAATGATAAATAAAGAAGAGTCTCAAAATATTACTGCGGATCATAAGCTACCCCCCACCCAAACACACACACACACACAAACGCACACACACTCATATAAACCCACATGCACGCACAGAAAGTCACAGAAAGGCATATATATAAATATAGAACGTCCAGTAGATGAAGACAACTGTACATGAATTGATTTTAGCAGTTGCTCCTCTGCTCCGTTTTGTTTTTCTCAGGCTGGTGAGGCCATTTTGCGGAGCAAGCTGTCCATATAAATACATCAGCAGGAACAAAAGAGGCCTATATGAGCTGTAGGAGCCTTGCCGTAGCCTGGTTATGGTTTAGCGAAAGGCACGTGTGTTTGATAGAGCAGAACCACATCGCCTGGTCCAGCCTCTGCAATTTTTCCTGTCAAATTTGATACAGGCCACAATGTAGAAGACAAAACAGAGGGATAACCAGGGCCATAGTTGAGCTGTTTTTTCAGTATGTGTGGCTTACAAGGACCATAGCCAAGCCGCAAGAACAGTGGCCCTCTGAAAACCAGGGCTGAGCAGTCCAGGTTTATAACATGTTAGTAACCTTGTTATACAACATTTACAAACAATAGTTACACACAGGGCTCTTATTACGTTTCATTTTGTACACAACTTTGCCCAGAGCACCAGAAATTCAAAAAACAAACTGTCCAAGTACATTCCTGAATCAAGGCCACACCTTGCTGGATCAAATAAAAACAGGGAACCACCAATAATTTGAATCTGAATCTGATTAGACAGCCATCTTCAGACACCCCCACCACACACACACACACACACACACACAGAATTACTACAAACCCATAACAGTGCTGAGATAGCTCTTAAATCAATTCATTCTTAAGAGTAACAAAAAATATAAACATATTTAATAGCTTCATCATAACTCTGATGATATAAATACACGGGTGCACATGATATGCACATTTATATGATATATATTTATTTAGAGACAGTGGGATGGAGGCAGGGATAGATTTTCAGCACTCTGATACTTATCTTGCCAGCTCTCAGATAGCCTCACCTCAGCTCCTGACAGGCCACATAATATTCAGTATTAGGTTTTCATGAATGCTGTTGATTCCAGTCAGGGGGCTCCTGGCTGCACTCTACCCACAATCCACTCCTATGTGGCCTGGCACACCGTGCCAAAATGTAAAGGTTTTTTTTTTTTTGAAACAACAAAGCGTGATTTGATCTTAGTACAGCAGACCCTTTTTTCTCATAAGAAAGCTATCAAGCGCTCAATAAAATCTGTGTTTACGAAACATAAAATATTTTTTTCTCGCGTTTTGATTTAAGTGAGGCGTGAGATGAAACAATATCAGCTCGGCCCTTAGGGCAGTCAGTTGTTGCACAGTGTATGCTTGTGTGTATGAGTGCGTGTGTGTATGTGTATGTGTGTATGAATAAGACTGTGTGTGTGAAAGTGCACTTGTATGTGTGTGTGTTACAGAGTGAGAGTATGTTTATGCAGTGAAATGCTTGCTTGCATATTTGTGTGTGTGTGTGTCTTTGCAAGCGTCTACACCCTGTTCTCCTGTTAACCCTTTGAGTCTTACACTTTAGCTCCTCTCAGATAAAACAAGATTGAGAAAGAGTCCATTAGATAGAGGGATGAAAAGAAGTGGGCAGTGTCTCTCTTGTTCTGACTCTGACTCTCTTTATTCCTCTCTCTCTCCCTCTCTCCTCCATGTCTCTGTGTCTCTCTCAGGTTCTACTCTCCACCGTACAGCATCGCCACAAACCGTATGATTGCACAGACATCCATCACACCCTTCATCGCTGCTTCTCCTGTTTCAACGTATCAGGTGAGCCGAGCCGGGTGAGGGGCGGATGGGGGTTTGGGGGTCTAAACTCTAGCAGGCTGTCAGGTAACATCTGTCCCATGGGCAGATACTGGAGAGGGTTTGGGGTAGGAGGGCCATGAGGGTGGGGGAAAGGGGGGAGAACCTCACAAGGGAAAAAACAAAGAAAGATGGAGCCAAGCTTCACTGAGAGAGGAGACCTTTTTTCAACACAGCCCCCCCCCGCCTAACCCCCCACAACATGCCCCCTGCACATCTCAAATTGCACAAGGTTGCTCACCCCCCTCCTCCCCCACGGTGAACTGAAAAGCACATGTTGATTCACCTTTGAACAATAAAATCACCACATTACATCACTCTGGTCTTTGAACACACGCAGTCAACTGGAGCATGTAATTCACTTAAAGGCCTCTCCGAGCTCTCAATAAGTATTGAAATATTCAGAGGGGGGTGCTCCACACTGCTCTACAAGCTGCAGGTACAACTCCATGATTTATACATATAAAAGTGCTTCAATGACCTCTTTGCCTGCACATTTTGAAACCTGTATGAAGGGTGGTGACATACTGATGAAAATTTTAATATCTATTTCTACTGTTTTCATGACTAAAATTGCAGGTGAAGCAGTCCGCTTCAAAATGGATCGGTTCACCAGATCATCAAGTGAATCAGATCACACTGTCATTTTCTGTCATGAAATTAGGTTCCGGTTTCAATTTGAAAAAAAAAAAATTAAACTCCAGATAAGAGAGGATAGTTTTACTCATCAATTACTAAATAAACGGTGTTAACGAAGTTGATTTGTCCGAGCAAACCAAACTCTTCTTCCTGTGTTTGTGTCTATAGTTACAACTCCCTGAGGAGGCTTTTAGAGAATACCTGTGTTTAGAGGATGTTTTTAAAGGATTTTGTGAGATGTGTACCACTCTGCCGCTTACCCCTCTTTACTTGACAAAGCCGCCCCCCCATCCCTCCCCCACCTCTGACAGCGAGCTGAAGGCTTTGTTTGCCTGACTTTCAGAATTGCTGATTAAAACCCTGCCCCAGCTCTCCCAGACAGATAGCAAGCAAACAGTAATCCCCTCTCCCAAAGGCTTCCTAAATTGATTTAGTAAAAGAAGGAAAAAAAAAACAACAGTGACGAGGCTTCGAGGAATATTAATCCTCGCGGTTTGGAAAATCTGTGCCTCTCTTGTCTGTGATATCGCCCTTCAGAGAAAGGCACCGCAAGGTCATTCCTCCGCCGGTTGACAAGCGGTGCAGTCCAGCAGATACAGCAGCAACTATACACACAAACAGAAAGGCAATATAATACAACAGCATTCTATCACAGTAAAAAAAAACATCAGCTTCATGGACTGAGATATTAGGGGAGGGACTTGGGACAGACTCAGGCACTTTGTCCACCTTGTTAGCTGTTGCATTAAGGATGAGGTTGGCGATTGACTGTTCGCTGTAGCATTTCCTAACATCAAGGCTATTTAACCATTTGACATCCATCTTTGACCTGATCTTGTCAGAACTGTAATACACATAGTATGTAATCTGAGTGTAGAACATGAAGGTGATCCCCCCTGTTTGCGACATCTGCGGAATTAATTCCCTCTAGTTTTCTCCAGTTTTTTCATTGTATTTCTGTAACACAATCTGCTTCATGAGTAAAATGAGTTTATTCTTACTTTTCATGATATACGTATCCACAAATGTTTTTTTAATATATTTTATGTAAATTAGCTCCTATTGATACTTAATCATAAAGAATGTTTGATTACAGATATTCCAAACATATCCATATGTCAATACTCACCAATGGAAAGAATTAAATGGACACACCAGTCTGTTCGGAAGTGTCAAATAGTTAAGAATCAGAGACAGTGCACCTGCACAGGGAGGTTGCAGTATGCTGGACCAACTCAAATAAAGTGAAAATGATATCACAAGAATAGCAATTCATAACTTGTCTACAAGTTCTGCTCATGACATTCTGTGTTCTCTACAATTTGGTCTGTGATTGTTAGAATATTTTATAGAACAGCCATCTTCTTATCAATTGCAATTTTGGTAACTCTTGTTTTTGTTTCAAACTAAATTGCACTCAAAATTACCTTTCTCAAAACTGCTTTTGGTCTTAGTAACCCCCTTTAATAGGGGAGTAATTTATTTGCATAACCTCCTCCCCTGAGTTTGTGAAGGCCTAATGTAGGGATGCCCAATTCTGCTTATTCATTCAAGCTAACTGGCACAAATGAAAAAAATGCATTTATCTCTCTGTTTTAACACAAGTCCTTTTTCACCTCATCAGTTGATCAGCTCGGATGATTTTTTACAGGTGGTGACAGTTTCACACATAATTTTGCACGTGCAATCCTTAAATTGACCTCTTATGGTTTACTATGGCTAGCCACACACAGTGTTACAATGAAAAAGAAACATGCAGAAATACTGATGCCTTTCACTTCATATCTTCAAAACACTCAGGAGAAAACCAAAACAAGAAATGTTTTCCCTTTCTTTTCTCATTGTGTTGTAGGAGAAAAATGCATATTTGAAAAGCAAAAAGTCATGACCTGTGTTTATGCAACGGTCTGGATTCAAGGCTGTTTAGAGTTTGAGTTTGAGACATACGGAGTTTATCAGGCTTGCTGGGCAGCAGGTCACTCTGAGAAAAGATCAAATCAGCACAGTGTTCCCTGTACTGTATACAAACTCCCCTGCTGTACGTCAGCAAACACACACACGCATCCACAAGCACACAAATACGCTAGCACGCAAATGCACAAGGTCACACAGTTGCATACACACACATACACAGATCCAGACGCACTCTCATGCAACACGCATACCCAAACAAGCAGATATTTGCATGCACCCACAATTACTCTCTCATATACATTTTTGCACAGATAGATACACACCCACACAGGCACACACATTAACCCCCTGGGGTCAAGAGCTCCGCCGGCAAAGCTCAACAAGATAAGTTGATCTTTCCTTTACATTCTGATGATTAACTTTGTAAGACTGTGTCATACAAATGCAGCAAAAAACATGGACAGAAAACTTTGAGTTTTTAAATTTGGAGAATTATACAAAAAATCTAACCTTTGTCACTTTATTCAGTCACTGCCAAGCTGCAAGTGCAAAGTGCCCAGCCATTCTGTAGCCGATCCCTTTATATGGTAACTATATAATAACCGGTTTCACTGTTTGGGGAGGGGCGATGCCATGTGCGTGAGTACCCACTGTAAACACCATAAAAATTTGAAGAGTTCTTCACATCTTCTGAGGTACAACTTTAGTTTTTTTGGGAAAATGGCATGACTGACTGCACAGGAAGTAGTTTGTGCTTTTAGGGAGAGCGTCGATGAAGATAACAATTCATGAGGTCCTGATTATTGCATATAGTTACATTACCATACTTCTCCATTGTTTGTCCAGTCCGCAAGTATGTTTACATGAATTAGCAATGTAACAACGAATGATGACTACAAGAGGGAACATTCTTTAGGTTTTTTTGCAGCTCCCAATTAGAATGATTGGTGTTGGATGTATGATACAAGTCGATAAAATAAAAGACAAAGTGCAAAAGTATGTCAGTATGTTATTCTCTGTTTACATACTAAATTAGCCTGCACATGTATGTATTTGTATGTGAATGGATTCTTCATAGTGTTCATTGTTGTTAGGCTATCTGTTTTGTGTGTCTTATGAACATGCTAATTTACCCTGCATATATGTGTATGGGTATGTGAATAGATTATTGATAGTGTTAAGTGTTGTTAGGCTGTCTGTTTTGCTTTGTGAAAAGGCATTGGCTAAAGAGGCAGGGGGTGGGCTGGTACCTGAGCTCAGTTGTGAATGGTCTGCTACCTGATAAATATTCAATACAGAGAGTGTAGGTTTTCAGCCATTTAGTTATATAGATATATATCTCAACATGCATAATACCTGCATGAACAAATTTCAGTGATCAAAACAATGTGACACAATTGGTTGGTGTTTGTTTTCACAACATTTCTGTACATGATCATAACTAGTGTTTACATTTTGTGTGTTTTTAGATCGATTTACTAACTAAATATTACTCAGACCGACTGAGTTTTGTTGAAAACAGAAATATGAAACACTTTTAACTCACTGTGAGTAAAATTGATGACATTGACACAAATATTAGAGCACAGCACAAACACTGAATTTCCTTAATTTATCCTCAGACCCCAGGGGGTTAACAATATATGTTATGTACAAAGATATTTAAGGGGAAACAAAAAAAAATGGTAGAAAAATTAATAAAACAATAGTAAAAACGTGAACGTGCCCTTCCTACATAGTGGACAATAAGTTGCCAGAAATGTTTCCAAGGGAAGTAAATGACAAAAATGTATTTCGCCAACAACCAAGAAAAGACATAAGACTATAGCCCTATCTCTAAAAAGTGAAAAAATTGGGATGCCACCAAAATTTTCCATTTTTTCTCTTAAAACAATAGTAAAACATGTGCCCTTCCTATATAGTGGACAATAAGTTGCCAGAAATGTTTCCAAGTGAAGTAAATGACAAAAGTGTATTTCCCCAAAAACCAAGAAAAGACATAAGACTATAGCCTTATCTCTAAAAAGTGAAAAAAATTGGGATGCCACCAAAATTTTCCATTTTTTATCATAATACAATAGTAGAACATGTGCCCTTCCTATATAGTGGACAATAAGTTGCCAGAAATGTTTCCAAGTGAAGTAAATGACAAAAGTGTATTTCCCCAAAAACCAAGAAAAGACATAAGACTATAGTCTTACCTCCAGGAAGTGAAAAAATGGGATGCCACCAAAATTTTCCATTTTTTCTCATAAAACAATAGTAAAACATGTGCCCTTCCTACATAGTAGACAATAAGTTGCCAGAAATGTTTCCAAGTGAAGTAAATGACAAAAGTGTATTTTGCCGAAATTCAAGAAAAGACATAAGACTATAGCCTTACCTCCAGGAAGTGAAAAATGGGATGCCACCAAAATTTTCCATTTTCATGAAACAATAGTAAACATGTGCCCTTCCTATATAGTAGACAATAAGTTGCCAATAAGTTGCCAAATGTTTCCAAGTGAAGTAAATGACAAAAGTGTATTTTTGTAAAAAAAACCAAGAAAAGACATAAGACTATAGACCTTATCTCTATGAAGTGAAAAAATGGGATGCCACCAAAATTTTCCATTTTTTCTCGTGAAACAATAGTAAAACATGTGCCCTTCCTATATAGTAGACAATAAGTTGCCAGAAATGTTTCCAAGTGAAGTAAATGACAAAAGTGTATTTCCTGAAAAACCAAGAAAAGACATAAGACTATAGCCTTATCTCTAAAAAGTGAAAAAATGGGATGCCACCAAAATTTTCCATTTTTTCTCATAAAACAATAGTAAAACATGTGCACTTCCTATATAGTGGACAATAAGTTGCCAGAAATGTTTCAAAGTGAAGTAAATGACAAAAGTGTATTTCGCCAAAAACCAAGAAAAGACATAAGACTATAGCCTTACCTCCAGGAAGTGAAAAAATGGGATGCCACCAAAATTTTCCATTTTTTCTCATAAAACAATAGTAAAACATGTGCCCTTCCTATATAGTGGACAATAAGTTGCCAGAAATGTTTCCAAGTGAAGTAAATGACAAAAGTGTATTTCGCCAAAAACCAAGAAAAGACATAAGACTATAGCCTTATCTCTCCAGGAAGTGAAAAATGGGATGCCACCAAAATTTTCCATTTTTTCTCATAAAACAATAGTAAAACATGTGCCCTTCTTATATAGTGGACAATAAGTTGCCAGAAATGTTTCCAAGTGAAGTAAATGACAAAAGTGTATTTCGCAAAAACCAAGAAAAGACATAAGACTATAGCCTTATCTCTAAAAAGTGAAAAATTGGGATGCCACCAAAATTTTCCATTTTTTATCATAATACAATAGTAGAACATGTGCACTTCCTATATAGTAGACAATAAGTTGCCAGAAATGTTTCCAAGTGAAGTAAATGACAAAAGTGTATTTCGCCAAAAACCAAGAAAAGACATAAGACTATAGCCTTACCTCCAGGAAGTGAAAAATGGGATGCCACCAAAATTTTCCATTTTTTCTCATAAAACAATAGTAAAACATGTGCCCTTCCTATATAGTGGACAATAAGTTGCCAGAAATGTTTCCAAGTGAAGTAAATGACAAAAGTGTATTTTGCTGAAAACCAAGAAAAGACATAAGACTATAGCCTTATCTCTAAAAAGTGAAAAAATGGGATGCCACCAAAATTTTCCATTTTTTCTCATAAAACAATAGTAAAACATGTGCCCTTCCTATATAGTGGACAATAAGTTGCCAGAAATGTTTCCAAGGTGAAGTAAATGACAAAAAAGTATTTTAGACAATAAGTTGCCAAAATGTTTCCGTGAAGTAAAGAAAAGACATAAGACTATAGTCTTATCTCCAGGAAAAGTGAAAAATGGGATGCCACCAAAATTTTCCATTTTATATCATAAAACAATAGTAAAACATGTGCCCTTCCAACATAGTGGACAATAAGTTGCCAGAAATGTTTCCAAGTGAAGTAAATGACAAAAGTGTATTTCGCAGAAAAAAACCAAGAAAAGACATAAGACTATAGCCTTATCTCCAAAGTGAAAAAATGGGATGCCACCAAAATTTTCCATTTTTTATCATAAAACAATAGTAAAACATGTGCCCTTCCTATATAGTGGACAATAAGTTGCCAGAAATGTTTCAAGTGAAGTAAATGACAAAAGTGTATTTTGCTGAAATTCAAGAAAAGACATAAGACTATAGCCTTATCTCTATAAAGTGAAAAAATGGGATGCCACCAAAATTTTCCATTTTTTCATGAAACAATAGTAAAACATGTGCCCTTCTACATATAGTGGACAATAAGTTGCCAGAAATGTTTCCAAGTGAAGTAAATGACAAAAGTGTATTCCCCAAAACCAAGAAAAGACATAAGACTATAGCCTTATCTCCAAAAAGTGAAAAAATTGGATGCCACCAAAATTTTCCATTTTTCTCGTGAAACAATAGTAAAACATGTGCCTTCCTATATAGTGGACAATAAGTTGCCAGAAATGTTTCCAAGGAAGTAAATGACAAAAGTGTATTTAAAAAAACCAAGAAAAGACATAAGACTATAGCCTTATCTCTAAAAAGTGAAAAATGGGATGCCACCAAAATTTTCCATTTTTTCTCGTGAAACAATAGTAGAACATGTGCCCTTCCTATATAGTGGACAATAAGTTGCCAGAAATGTTTCCAAGTGAAGTAAATGACAAAAGTGTATTTCCCCAAAAACCAAGAAAAGACATAAGACTATAGCCTTACCTCCAGGAAGTGAAAAAATGGGATGCCACCAAAATTTTCCATTTTTTCTCATAAAACAATAGTAAAACATGTGCCCTTCCTATATAGTGGACAATAAGTTGCCAGAAATGTTTCCAAGTGAAGTAAATGACAAAAGTGTATTTTGCTGAAAACCAAGAAAAGACATAAGACTATAGTCTTACCTCCAGGAAGTGAAAAATGGGATGCCACCAAAATTTTCCATTTTTTCTCATAAAACAATAGTAAAACATGTGCCCTTCCTATATAGTGGACAATAAGTTGCCAGAAATGTTTCCAAGTGAAGTAAATGACAAAAGTGTATGCCACCAAAAATTCAAGAAAAGACATAAGACTATAGTCTTATCTCCAAAAGTGAAAATGGGATGCCACCAAAATTTTCCATTTTTTCTCGTGAAACAATAGTAAAACATGTGCCCTTCCTATATAGTGGACAATAAGTTGCCAGAAATGTTTCCAAGTGAAGTAAATGACAAAAGTGTATTTTGCTGAAAACCAAGAAAAGACATAAGACTATAGCCTTATCTCTAAAAAGTGAAAAAATTGGGATGCCACCAAAATTTTCCATTTTTTATCATAATACAATAGTAGAACATGTGCACTTCCTATATAGTAGACAATAAGTTGCCAGAAATGTTTCCAAGTGAAGTAAATGACAAAAGTGTATTTTTCGAAAACCAAGAAAAGACATAAGACTATAGCCTTATCTCTGAAAAGTGAAAAAATGGGATGCCACCAAAATTTTCCATTTTTCTCGTGAAACAATAGTAAAACATGTGCCCTTCCTATATAGTGGACAATAAGTTGCCAGAAATGTTTCCAAGTGAAGTAAATGACAAAAGTGTATTTTCCCAAAAACCAAGAAAAGACATAAGACTATAGCCTTATCTCTAAAAGTGAAAAAAATGGGATGCCACCAAAATTTTCCATTTTTTATCATAAAACAATAGTAAAACATGTGCCCTTCCTATATAGTGGACAATAAGTTGCCAGAAATGTTTCCAAGTGAAGTAAATGACAAAAGTGTATTTCGCCAAAAACCAAGAAAAGACATAAGACTATAGCCTTATCTCTAAAAAGTGAAAAAATGGGATGCCACCAAAATTTTCCATTTTTCTCGTGAAACAATAGTAGAACATGTGCCCTTCCTATATAGTGGACAATAAGTTGCCAGAAATGTTTCCAAGTGAAGTAAATGACAAAAGTGTATTTTGCTGAAATTCAAGAAAAGACATAAGACTATAGACCTATCTCTAAAAAGTGAAAAAATGGGATGCCACCAAAATTTTCCATTTTTTCTCGTGAAACAATAGTAAAACATGTGCCCTTCCTATATAGTGGACAATAAGTTGCCAGAAATGTTTCCAAGTGAAGTAAATGACAAAAGTGTATTTCCCAAAAACCAAGAAAAGACATAAGACTATAGCCTTATCTCTAAAAAGTGAAAAAATGGGATGCCACCAAAATTTTCCATTTTTTCTCGTGAAACAATAGTAAAACATGTGCCCTTCCTATATAGTGGACAATAAGTTGCCAGAAATGTTTCCAAGGGAAGTAAATGACAAAAGTGTATTTCGCCTGAAAACCAAGAAAAGACATAAGACTATAGTCTTACCTCCAGGAAGTGAAAAATGGGATGCCACCAAAATTTTCCATTTTTTCTCATGAAACAATAGTAAAACATGTGCCCTTCTACATAGTAGGACAATAAGTTGCCAGAAATGTTTCCAAGTGAAGTAAATGACAAAAGTGTATTTTGCCGAAACCAAGAAAAGACATAAGACTATAGTCTTATCTCCAAAAGTGAAAAATGGGATGCCACCAAAATTTCCATTTTTTCATAAAACAATAGTAAAACATGTGCACTTCCTATATAGTGGACAATAAGTTGCCAGAAATGTTTCAAGTGAAGTAAATGACAAAAGTGTATTTTGCCAGAAATTCAAGAAAAGACATAAGACTATAGCCTTATCTCTAAAAAGTGAAAAAATGGGATGCCACCAAAATTTTCCATTTTTTCTCATAAAACAATAGTAAAACATGTGCCCTTCCTATATAGTGGACAATAAGTTGCCAGAAATGTTTCCAAGTGAAGTAAATGACAAAAGTGTATTTTGCCGAAATTCAAGAAAAGACATAAGACTATAGCCTTACCTCCAGGAAGTGAAAAATGGGATGCCACCAAAATTTTCCATTTTTTCTCGTGAAACAATAGTAAAACATGTGCCCTTCCTATATAGTGGACAATAAGTTGCCAGAAATGTTTCCAAGTGAAGTAAATGACAAAAGTGTATTTTGCCGAAAACCAAGAAAAGACATAAGACTATAGACCTATCTCTATGAAGTGAAAAAATGGGATGCCACCAAAATTTTCCATTTTTTCTCGTGAAACAATAGTAAAACATGTGCCCTTCCTATATAGTGGACAATAAGTTGCCAGAAATGTTTCCAAGTGAAGTAAATGACAAAAGTGTATTTCGCCAAAAACCAAGAAAAGACATAAGACTATAGCCTTATCTCTAAAAAGTGAAAAAATGGGATGCCACCAAAATTTTCCATTTTTTATCATAAACAATAGTAGAACATGTGCACTTCCTATATAGTAGACAATAAGTTGCCAGAAATGTTTCCAAGTGAAGTAAATGACAAAAGTGTATTTCCCCAAAAACCAAGAAAAGACATAAGACTATAGCCTTACCTCCAGGAAGTGAAAAAATGGGATGCCACCAAAATTTTCCATTTTTTCTCATAAAACAATAGTAAAACATGTGCCCTTCCTATATAGTGGACAATAAGTTGCCAGAAATGTTTCCAAGGGAAGTAAATGACAAAAGTGTATTTCGCTGAAAACCAAGAAAAGACATAAGACTATAGCCTTATCTCTAAAAAGTGAAAAAATTGGGATGCCACCAAAATTTTCCATTTTTTATCATAATACAATAGTAGAACATGTGCACTTCCTATATAGTAGACAATAAGTTGCCAGAAATGTTTCCAAGTGAAGTAAATGACAAAAGTGTATTTCCCAAAAACCAAGAAAAGACATAAGACTATAGACCTATCTCTAAAAGTGAAAAAATGGGATGCCACCAAAATTTTCCATTTTTCTCGTGAAACAATAGTAAAACATGTGCCCTTCCTATATAGTGGACAATAAGTTGCCAGAAATGTTTCCAAGTGAAGTAAATGACAAAAGTGTTTTTCGCCAAAAACCAAGAAAAGACATAAGACTATAGCCTTTCTCCAAAAGTGAAAAAATGGGATGCCACCAAAATTTTCCATTTTTTCTCATGAAACAATAGTAGAACATGTGTACTTCCTATATAGTGGACAATAAGTTGCCAGAAATGTTTCCAAGTGAAGTAAATGACAAAAGTGTATTTCCTCAAAAACCAAGAAAAGACATAAGACTATAGACTTATCTCTAAAAAAGTGAAAAATGGGATGCCACCAAAATTTTCCATTTTTTCTCGTGAAACAATAGTAAAACATGTGCCCTTCCTATATAGTGGACAATAAGTTGCCAGAAATGTTTCCAAGTGAAGTAAATGACAAAAGTGTACTTTGCCGAAAATCACGAAAAGGCATAAGAAATTTCCTTTTTTATCTTAAAATGATTGAATATCATGTGCATTTACTAATGATCATTTTGAACCTTTCAGAAGTATGTCCAAGTACATTTAACGTGAATAATGTATTTCATTGAAATTCAAGAAAAGGCATGACTACTGTTTTACTTCCACAAACTTAAAAATGTGGCTTGTAAATTTGTAGGTTTTTTGTCTTGAAACGATAGAAAACCATGTGCATTCACTAATTTTGCTTTAAAAAAAGGAAATGGAAAGTATATTTCACCAAAATGACAGAGAGGGAAGAGAGGGTGGGGTATGATTTTGGGGGGGGGGGGTAGTAATTTTACTAATGGCGGTTATTTTCCCTACAGGTCCAGAGTACGTCATGGATGCCTCACCAACAATACGTTATGCAACCAGTGAGTACAGCATCACTATAACACATAGCAGTGCATCTATATTATCCAGTATGACGCATCCCCATGGGTGACCCTCATTTCACCTGTTTCCCATGATTTCACATGTGCTTTTGACAGACTGAAAGGCTGACATCAGTGTGCGGTGCCTCTGCGCCCACCATAAAACTGTGGGGTTGTGAAGGAGGATGTTAAAGGAAAGCTAGCGGAGCACTGTGTTCACCTTTAGTTTCAAACGTGTCATGGTATATGAGGCTGAGCTCACTGGGTCAGCCCTCTCCTGTAGGCTCCTAATGCACTGTCTGACATGTGTGTTTGCGTGACTATGGCACTTGAGACATGCAGCGTAATACAGTATGACAGTGTCAATGTGGCAGATTTGCCTTCTATCTGCGTTCGTGTTTGCGTGTGTGTGTGTGCGTATATACATGTGCATGAGCACGTCTGAAGGGTCACAGTTTCCAGAGTGGAACATTAAAGGAGTTATTAGGGGCATGTGGTTGTAACCATGACGATGTGACTCAGTTTCTCCAGACCACATGGCCGTGTGTTCCTGGACTGCCGAGTTCCCAAGTGCCGCCTGCATACTGGAATGGAATCATGTGTTAAATTAAACGTTAATGCAGTAATTAATAAATTAAATATCCCACCAGTTTACCGGGTCTCTAATGACACCCTCTTTTGCCCCTGGTCTGGCATGTGGTGGGGGACGGGGGCTGGGATGCGGGCAGTCGGGGGTGGTTGGACGTCCTGTACAGGTTTTTTTTCCCGACTCTGTAATAAAACTAAATGAAGTTACTGAGAAAGTTGGAGCCTTGGAGCGGTGTGAGGCAGGAGTGGGTAGGTTTATGGAAAGAGGTGATTTGTGGGGAGTCTGTGGGGCACATGCCAGCTGACATTGGCTCACCCCTGGCACAGCACGGCACAGCGGGCAGGCTCTGCACCCAGAGCATGCCCAGCTCCGTCTGACCCTCTCGCCCTCACAACTTTTAAAGCGTGCTTACATGGCCTTTTACAGCCCTCTCTGTACCTGGGGCCGCCTTGGCCAGTCAAACCTCAAGCAAGGGGAATGGAGGGCGAGGCCAGGGAGAGGGGGAGGCAGGCTATGTATGAACAGAAAAACTGCAGCACCATCCAGGAGCTAGCTAAACCAAGTTTACAGCCAATCAGCAGGCATCTTTCGCAGATCCCACCCCCCTGCCCTGGGATGCACACACTCACAGGATCAGAGAGGGAGAGGGGACCTCGCGTGAACCTCCTCTGTCCTCCAGTGGGACTCCTGAGCCTGCATTCTAGGAAGATGTATAGAGCTGAGAGGAAAAATGCTTACACAAGAAGCCCATCCACGGGCTCCCCGAGGCCCTCTTACTAAAGCTAGGAACACTGAACACAACTAATGCAGCTCAGAACACAACTCACAAACAGCTACCTCACCAGGCAGTGGAACACAACACAGCATAATGATAAGAAGAAGAAGAGGAAGAGGAAAAAAAACATAGCTGGAGGTCAGATGTATGACTCACCTGTTAGACAGGTGTCTGCCCTGCCTGGGGTGGGGGAGGCATTTGCTTCACTCTTTAGTTCCCACATTTGTCAAGGGCTGCTGAAGAGCATGGGGTGTCCTAAATGGGCCCAAGAAAGATCCACTCTGTGACCCCTCAGTGAACCCTAAACTGTAGTTATCACATCATCAATGCCTTGTGACCACATCTCTGATCATGTCCTCTGTCTTCTTTAAATGTGCAACAAATGTGTGATCTCATCTTTACTGCTTTACACTGTCTGTGATACTCATTGCACAGATAAGTGGGATAATAAGTGTGTTGCACATCTCATGAACTACATACTGTACTTGAAGAAGAGTTATCATGTCTACCAGGGAGGGGTGTAGAGAGAGAAAAGGAGAGAGAACGATGATGGAAAAGAAGAGAACTTGCAGTAGAGTGCGTGACAGTACCATAGATACTGTGCAGAGAGAGAGAGGAGACCCTGCAGCACAGACTCTGCAGTTGTCCCCATGTACCATAGATACTGTGCAGAGAGAGGAGAACCTGCAGCACAGACTCTGCAGTTGTCCCCATGTACCATAGATACTGTGCAGAGAGATGAGAACCTGCAGCACAGACTCTGCAGTTGTCCCCATGTACCATAGATACTGTGCAGAGAGTTGAGAACCTGCAGCACAGACTCTGCAGCAGTCCCCATGTACCATAGACACCGTACAGATGCCTGAGGGCTCATTAGCTGTGATTGTCTTCCCACAGGGATGACTCCCTCCCTGCTGCAGGAGTCTACACCCCGCCCCCTCCACAGGCCCAACCTGCCTGGCCCCTCCCCCTGGCATAACATCCATCTCCACACAGCTGCCCCTTACACTGCAACTTCTTAGAGTTACAGATTTTCATCCATACCATATCAGAACAGTGTGTGTGTGTGTGTGTGTGTGTGTGTGTGTGTGTGCACATACCTGTATATGTGTATGTGCGAAGTCAATAATAGGCAGGTTCTGTGGCCAGGTTTCTGTGACTGTGTTGTACTGTGCTGGATTATGTCTGTTATTTTGTCTGGTGTCTGTGTTGTGTGTGTGTGTGTGTGTGTGTGTGTGGTGCTGTCTGTATCATATTTATTGTGTTGTATCGTGTCTGTTTTGTGTTGTGTTGTGAGCACTGGCCCAGAGTCAAGCTGGCCGTCTGTTCCCTTTAAGGGCTGCCATGTGGCTAACAGCTCCCAGCGGCCTGCTCTCCTCCTGCTTTTTTATCACACCACCACCAGATCAGCGCTGTGTCTGCGCCAGAGAGCTGTGACAGCCACGAATAGGTCAACAGGGAAAGAGACTGCCATTGGATGGATATGGCTAGAGAGTGATCCTCGCATTGGTTGGGCAAGGTTAAGAAGGAACAATTCCACCAACTGGGCACATTTAGGAACCTGCAATTGGCTGGACACCCTTTGGAAGGGAGGCTGCCATTGGCTGGACACATTTCCAGATGTAGGCTGCCATTAGCTGGACACAGTTTGAAGGGAGTCTGCTATTGGCTGGACATAGTTTGAAAGGGAGGCTGCCATTGGTTGGATACAGTCTGGAAGGGAGGCTGCCACTGGCTGGGCTCAGTTTGGGATGGACGGTGGTATTGGCTGGACACAGTTGATGAAGGAGGCACTGGCTGGGCACGGACTGAGAGGGGACACATGGTCTCTGTGTGGTCCTTTGTGTACACAATTTACACATCAAATGTGTGAGCCCTCGATGAGCCATACCACAGTGGGAACCCAGGGCTGGCACGACATCTGTAGAGAGGCAGTGTGAGGCAGAGGGTCACTGATGTGTTTGATCCTTGGCTCATGTTCATCATCTGATTCATTGCTCTCCCCTATTAGCTCAACCCAAAACGATAGCCAGAAGTTGTCATAATTAGTTTAATGGTGTGTGTCGTTGTTGTTTAAGTGTTATGTCCAATGATACCAGTACAGCAAAGACACGGTAAACTCTCTGTGGTGAATGTGAGATGTATGACAGGTGACATGTAGTTGGATGCATCGACAAGTCTACCACAGAAAACCGTGAGTGCCAGTGCTTGCTCAGGTCTTCTTGTGGGTGACTGCACTGTACATTGGACAGAGTTGGGGGGGAGATGAACAGAGAGAGAGAGAGAGAGAGAGAGAGACGAGAGAGTGCATTCTCTGAAGGAATGAGACAAAGGGGTGTTGCAGATGATATGTGCACTGTATTATCTCAGACACCAGGTCAACAGCATTCACCTTTCACATCACCACACACCGTTCACCACAAACACAGCATTGACCTCTCAAAACAGCACCCAGAACCCACCTCTCTGGCTGATGTGCAACATTCATCACTGATCACAACACACAGCATGCACCTCAAACCACAACACACAATATTCACATCTCCGATCAACACACAACATTCACCTCCCTTGAACACGCAACATTCACCTCCCATGAACACACAACATTCACCCCTGCCTGCCATTCCCAGAGGGCCCTGGGGCTCAGGTCTGGGCTGATGGATTAGCTCATGGAGTTTCCTGTCTCAGAGACAGTCCCGCCTTGAGAAATGAGTTTATGGGTTTGGGTCGGAAGCAGGAAGCCGAGTGGAGAAGCCCCCCCATAGCCTCGGAGACAGGCCGCATGCATGCTTTGGCTCCCGCCATTATCCTGGGATTATCGTGATGAAGTACATCTACGTAAAATGCTTCATCTTGTCCTCTCGTTATTTTTGGAACTTTGTATTTGTCTCGTCTTCTGGGTGGGGGGTTGGGGAGCCGGGGGAATAACACGGTCTGAACGCAGATGGAAAACTCAAAAGGGTTGCCAGGTTGTTCTTCAAGTCGCAGAAAGTGCGGCACCAAACAGGCACTGCTGGCTCGAGTGAAGCGCCAAGCGCTTCAACGGAGGCCAAACAGGAGGGAAGGAAAAGCAGATGGCTGTTTTCTGTCTTTCACTGGATGATGATATTCTGTAGGTGCATTTGTCTAAATCCTTTGTTTTTTTGGACTGATTATCTGGACCCCTGCTAGGTAAGGCTTCTGTAAATGAACAAAAAAACACAATTCACCCACAAATAGCAGTTGATGTCCTACTATCTACTTTGAACATACTTTTTTAGTCTGCTGTAAAAAATAAAAAAAACTCCCATAAGAAGGATTATGGGAAGGAAAAATCGTAGAGCAATTAAATGCTTGGAAAAGCCAATGTGATTTTCATAATTGTGTGCATTTTTTTATTCTACATTTGGCTCCTAGTGTCCGTCCATTGGAATTTCACACCCCCCGCAGAAATAGAGGTTCCTCAACAAATCCTAAAGCAATTTGCAATCCTGGCTTGACTCTACCAATGTAGTGAATTTAAAACCCCGTTCCTTGTTGAATGTTCTTATCCCCTCACTTTGTTTCCTGCCGGTGGCTTTGGAGAGGTAGACTCTGCCAGAGCAGGCTTGGCCAGCAATGTCCAGACGCCTCTCAGTGATAGCCAAACACCCATCATTCGGTATAGGTGCTGTTGACACAAGAGCTTGTTTTTGACTGAAGCTTTGCCCATTTTCAAAGCCTCTCAGCTCCAAACTCATACTCACTCCACGCTCAAATGATTGTACATGAGATGTAACAATCTTGACTGGCTGCTACTGGACCGATCAAATATCTTCCTTTGAAAACAAATTTAAAGTGAAATGATGGGAAATATGCAGGGCTCAATATGTTCTTTCAGCACAGACAAGCTAACGAAAAGGGGAAATTAAATTTGTTTAGCCAGCCCTACATCCTCAGTGTCTGTCCTAATGTTGTGTGTGTTTATCTGTTTGGCAGAGCCCTGAATCCATAGCTTACATTAATACAAGTTATCCATTTATACAGCTGGGTACTTACCGAGGCAACTCGAGTCGAGTACCTTTAGCTCAAGGGTACGACGGCTGTGCCCCAGTTTTCGGGTTCCAAGCTGCTCCTTAAAAACGACACTGAGCTTCCACCTGGCTCTTCCGCAGGCGAGGTAACCAACCGTGCTGAGACAGACCCCCCACAGAGCCTGAGAAATTCCCCCAAAAATCGCATTTTACAGTACTGCCGACAGGCTCTGAGCATTTATTTTACAAGCTGTTATGATTCAAATGTTTAATGCACAGGGAAGATTATTTTCATTTGCAATTTCCATTAATAAAAACTGATGCTTTCTTTACATGTCATAAGTGCATGATAATATAGGGTTGATGGTTCTAAGTGACAGGGGTGTAGCTCCGGGGAGGGAAGTTTGGGTTTTTCATGTGTGTAACCCTTCCATCATCCACAGTGGCCAATTGGCAGCCAGTGACCTGTGTCCAGGTGTTCCTCAGACACACACACCTTGTGTATTTCCCACAGGAGATTTGCTCCAAAAACAGTCAGTCTCAGTTGTTTCTCAGACATGTCTCAGTTATATCTCCAGTGTATTCCAATGGCTCTTCCAGCCATCCCTCCTGCATCAGGTCCCTCTGTGTTTCTCGGCCATGTCTCGTTTGTGTTTCTGACATGGCTTAGATTAGCTGGATCATTACTGGGACAGCCATACACAGAGGCATATCACAGAGCTGCCTGTGTTTGCAATTAGCTCCACAGCAAACTCTCCTCTGCCAGGAGTTAATTCCACTGATGAGGAAAGCACGGCAGAACCCCCATCGGCCCGTCCCGCACTGGGGAACATCCTTCCTCTTACACAGGCCTGTGTTTTAGCAAACACGACCAGGGGGGATGTCCCAGAATGACCCCGACAATGCAGGCTGTGTGGCCCGTTGCCCTGGCAGCGCCCCCGTGAGAGTGGCATTGGACGTTTAGCTGGATGTGTGAGTGGTAGCCTGGGAAGCACTGGGGAAGGAAAGCCTTATGGGAATGTTAAGTTTGAGAGAATGAAGAATCATGGGATATGAGGGGGGGTTTCAGTCCGGTGTCTGCCAGTGACGTTGACTGATAGTAGTGTGGAACGTCGTGGTCACATAGCTCGGTTCTGGAAGCCAAAATCTGTCCACAGCCTCAGCTACACAGCACCACCAGGTTATCCTTTATCACTCCCTCGTTCCAAGCAAGACCATGTTATCCTTTATTTCTCCCTCATTCTCTCTTCACCAACACAAGTGTACTCTCTTCTCTCACCCGCATCCCATGAGTGACTGTGCTATCCGTTACTTCTCTTTCATTCCCATGTTACTTATTCATGGATTTATTTATTTCAATCTAGTATATTTTTTTTCCCTGCAAATCACTCGTTGAATTCTTGATCGAGAGACGTGCTGGGAAAATAAATGAAAATGTCAATATCGCCACCCTCCCACCACCTGAAATTGATCAAATTTCTCCTGTTGTCGTGTTGTCTCTTAAAAATCAATTGCTCTAATTTGGGTTGTCTGGTAGTGGGAGAGTGAGTTTTGATTTATACACTGCCGAGTGCTCTCTGCTCCTAAAGATGCATGAACGCATGTACTGGAACAGAATGAAAATCATACTGAGCAATTCGGCTGCTGGATTGAGAATCATTTATTTTTCTTCAAGCCGTAGTGGAACCACATTGTGACTGATAAGTGTGCATCATCCATAGACTCACGTAATAGTTCTTTCAGGCTTTTTTTATGTAATTTTTGAGATTGCATGCCTAAAACTTCACCATTATGACACAAGTAATTAATGTCGTAACAATTCCATGGGAAAAGTGCATTAGAGGTAAGCAGCTTAAACCATAACTGAAGCAAAATGGGGAATGGAAATATTTCATGTCGCGTTTAGTACAGTCTATTCGTGAAGACAAAGAAGCAAATGTTTAAATGAAACTAGGAAATTTCATCAAAAGGGACTCCTTTGGCATCCAGAGTTGTAGATGTTGGGTGGTGTAGATTGCTTTTGTGTTGCTGGAGCAAATGACTATGCATGAGTAAACACAAGAGGGAGTTCCTTGGCTGAGCGCAACGGACGGTTTCAAGACAAATGTCTTATATCCTGCATTGAGTGTTTTGTTTTCCCAAGTGTTTAACAGGAAGAAACATGGCCAATTTCCTGGCTGCTTGACGCAAGTTTTGGGGACTACAGACAGTCTTTCCTTTCCTCATGTCAAGTGCTTTTTTTTAAGTCGAAGCTTCAAACGGTCCATGTTCTTTCCAGCAGAATGCCAACGCATGTTGTTTTTCAACATGCTCTCAAAAAAATTGCCCTGGCTACTGCAGATTCAAAGACCGATGATTCGGTCAAATGCCGAGCTTGCAAACGCGGCAACCCATCGAATTACACTGAATTTGTAACTACTGGGGTTTTTGGCTTCGCTGTACTGGTGTAAAGTGTGAGGATAATGCGTGAACAAACAGGACTCCGTCGCACTCCATAGCCCATGCTACCCACTCATTTTACATTAACCCAAATACCATTCATACTGACAACAAATTTAAAAATGCCACTCACTAGCGAGGACATGAGCCTAATGAGGTCCATTGGCCGCTGTAAAATATGAGCTTTTCTCGTTCTAGTTGGGTGTTTTATGCTGAGAATACAGTTACAAAGGCATCGTATGGCTTGTCTGGGTTTGTGAATATACAGGCTATTGCTTCGTTATAACTGCTGGGATAATCTGAATACTTCTCATCCCTTAGACTATGATTCAATTCATCACTGGTACTGGTTATTACTGCAAACCATGCACACACACACACACACACACAAAGCGATCCCTCTATTTAGTCCCTTTCCCTTTTTGTTAATTTAATCAGTGTTTCAGTGCTTTGTGTCTGTGGTTTGCATAAGCAATTACATAACCCTCCTCCACTACCCCACCACTATCTCTGCCTCAATCTCCACATCCCCACAAACACCCCGCATCAAGGGCTACTGTCCATCCCTATCCCTGTTCTGACAATGGGAGCACTCTATACTGAACCACACTTAGACAAGCATATATATTTTCCTAGATTTTCCTAGCATTTAACTTTATACACACACATACACACTCACAAAAATATCCTAACGCTCCCACAAATTAAATGAGAGAATTATTCAGCTTTTTCTCATTTCCGATCATGAAAGCTTTGTCGGGGGGCCGACTGTTAGCTTCGGGCTTTCCGTCTGAGATGAAAACTCTCGATTCCGTGAGAGCGACGCTGGGAAATGGGTGGAAGTGTTGTGAGAGAAAGCGAGGGAGCGAAATGGAGAGTGAAAGACAGATGCTGTTGCAGCTCTCCTCAGATGTACGGAGAAGAGACAGACTCTTTCTGACAGGACGTGTCTGCTGCAGTTTACTCTTCAAACAGCCGATGCAAAATTATCAGCGGGGTGATTTTGTGTTCACACTGAAATGAATAAGTGAAACCTAACATACAAACAGTGGAGCTTGGGGAGAAGCAGCCCTCCTGTCATATCACTGGCATGTAGTTGATGGTAATTTTTAAGTCCCCTATCAAATTCACTTTCCCCGAGTCGATATGAGTACAGAGGAATCATATACATTTGCTCTTTTCTATCCTGTCCATGACACAAAAATGGCTCTTATACCAGAAATTTGAGGTATACCTCAATCTTTTTGTGTACTCATAGCCCACAGGAACAAGTTTAGTCATAACTTTTATCGACAGAATTAATTACCATTGTTTTGTAATACCTTACCTAATGACCTGTCCATCAGGCCGTCCAGGAGCGCTTCAAAATGGAAACAGCCGTTCATAAGTGTATCTTTCCTCTTCCTCATCATGTTTCTGGTTCACTGACAGCAGCTTAACAACTACAAGGGAACAGAAGGCTAAAAATAAAGAGTCATGAATAATTACATACAAATATTAACATTATTCATTTTAAATTAATTGCACACATTAATATGTTAATGCTGACAACATGACTTGAAGTACATGTGTAGTCATCAGTACTTTGTAACATTTTGAAGGGAACGTTCTCTCTGAATGTCTACTCCAGTTGGCCTCAAATAATGTAGTGGGAGAATGCCATAACAGGCAGTATGAGAGCTGACATATAAGGACTGTCACTTCTGTCAATATGCTGTATTTCGGACATCAATCAAATATAATAAATGAGTTTAATCTGACACCTGTGCAGGCCATAGAGCTAAAAACGGAAAACAAAGCGTTGTAGAAATGTCCTTTATCTGCTACTGGTAACTGTTCTATACTTAAATTAATGAATATTCTGTCATCTAAACAGCAGCAGATTATTGCTTAATCAAGCTAGAGGTTGCATCTCATGCTGTAGTGTCACCATTATGCATAAGGACAGTAAGGATGGCTTTTCAGTTTATAAAAAAACATTCCACAATCTGTTTGTTACAGTTATAATGATTGAAATCAATATCATTGTTACAATTAGAATTAGAATAGAAAATATGATCTGGTGGTAGAGGTAGAGAGGGTCTGTAGCCTTGTTATACATAGCCGCTGTGATGAAGGAATACGCTTCCCTGATCAAATGTGGCTAGCTGATAAATCAGTGGAATCAGCTGGTGACTGGGGATCACAGTGAAATCTGGCCAGCTGCTGAATCATGTAACTCTGCAGTATAATCACTGAAAAGAAAAACGATATCTGTCTGTCGACCCGCGGCTGTGCCCATTCTGCTCTGTTACCGTCACATCAGTCCATACACACACAGGCTCCCCACAGTCACTGCATTTCTGACACAAGGGCGCATCCTGCTGGCAGATCTGTGTGTAGCAGCCTGCACTTAATTGACTTTAGTTGTGAGGGAGGTAAAATATCGGATGTGGGTAACCTTGTCTGATTGATCGCCCTCTGCTGGACGTGAGTGGAAAGTATGCGTGCTGGTTTGTTCGGTGAGCGATTAGTCTTCCTCTGATAGGGATCTGAGGCAGGGCAGATAGCCCCTCCTGTCGCTGGGTCCCCCCCATTAATCAATGATCCTGAACCTGGTGACTGCTACAGCTACGATACGAAGAGAATACATACACACATACTTGTGGGCACACATGCACACACACACGGAAACACATATACATATACGATATAGTTGCTATCCTTATATAGGTACTGTTTGCTATCGTACGCTTACACACACAAAAACACAGACATGCACACACTCACACACACACACACACACACCTATTGGGATTGTTTTTCTAATTATAATGCCCCCATACTTAATGTAAAAACTGCAGTCATCTATTTGTTTGCACTGACTTTGACCCAGTTCTGCCATGCATCTCAGAGCTCACACACACACACACACACACACACACACACATGCCCTCTCACACACTCTCATGCTCAGTGCAGTCTGACGCCAGCCTTTATAAATCACCATCCGTGTCTGGGAGCCAGTCGAACCCTCACCCCTTCTGAAATACACATGTCGTTCCTCCATGTGTGTTTGCGATCCGAATGAAACACTCTCTAAAACAAACACACACACCGTTACATGCAAGGCCCAGAGTTAAGTGAGCTATGCATCACCTCCAGTGGGCTATGCAAAACAAGCGCTCGGGTTACATTGAATAATTCCCGGTAATATAAGAAGCCGGGCTGATGGATGTAAGGCAGGAGTTTTGGAGCGGTGATCAATCCTGAGTTCCCCCCGCAGACCCCCCCAGCCCCAGAGTTAATTAGAGAGAGTGAACTGTGTCCGACGGCAGCCTTTCATCCGGCTAACAGCTGCTGCTCCACCTTTGAAGCAGAGCGTGTGAGAGGGACCCGACAGCTGCTTCTCCACCCGCTTCACCATGGGCCTGCTCCCTGTCTCCCAGCACCGCACACACATACACGAGGAAATACACACTCAAATACATGCACACACACACACACACACAATCACAAACATACTCCTACGCATACATGGGCTGAGATTCAAACAAAAGCATTTGGTCTCTGTAAGGTCATGTGAAATTCAATCAAATCTGTCTTTAAATTACAGCATATATTTCTTGAATATATTTTTGTAGACAGCCAAGCATGTCATTTGTGTGCCCATAAAAAATACTAAAGTTCATTATGACTGAATAGCAACTGGGTACATTTGATGAATCCCTCGTTCACACATACATATACATGCTTCGTCACACTCACACAAAACCCTTCTCATACTGTATAAATGAATATATACACTTGTATTATTGTATTCACATACATTGTATAAATACACTTGTATTACTTGTGTTCACTGTATACATTGAATATATACATGTCATACAGTACAGACACATAACTAGTGCACACAAGCACTCTCACACATGCACATGTCATACCCAACCAAGTAAATGCATGCACACACATTGTACAGGAACAGCACAGACAGATATTGTGCAGGAAAAGGCACAGGCACACACACACACACACACACATACTCAGTGCGCTGTTATTGAATAAGTAATTGGGTGAAGCAGTCACACGTCTGTTTGCTTCCCAGCAGGAGGCTGAAAGGTAATTAGTCCACATTCCGCTGCAGTGAGATGGAGCACCAAGGTGCTGCTTGCGGGGGTTCAGGATTTGTGCTGTCTGCACAGTCTGCGCACAGTCTATGCTCAAGAATGCATAGCCTTAATAAGAGCACTTTATTAAAGAACATGCCCCCACCCAAGGAGTGAGGATTTCATTTAACCAAAAATGGGTGGAGCTACAATATTATATCTACGACTCAGTGATGTGGACCAATGACCACATTGGCAATGGAGAGAAAAACAATTTTTCATTGGTTTGTATAAGTCAATGATTGACAGCTGAGAGTAGCTGTCAATGGTGGAATTTATCACGGTCACTGTTAGTCTGACTTAACTCTGGAAGAGAGCTATTCAGTTTAAATGTTCTGCACTGGTGTTTCCGGGTGAGGTACATCTCACAGGGAGCGTGATAAAAAGACGGCCCGGTCTCTGACAGGGTACGGTGCACAGCTGGTTCGGTGGGAGCGTGTGCGGTGTGAGATGAAGTCCTCAGTCACAGACATGCATGCCCAGGTGCATTGTGGGAGTGCAGTCCCACCATTTCTGTGCACACTGTATTAGCCACTTGTTTCCAAGTGCCTCTTAGGAGTCCAGCCAAGAGGTGCTTCCATACTCATTCATGTGTGTAGCCAGAGAGAAAGAATCAGTCTGAGAGGCAGCCTGGTGGATTTTGTGCCTGTAAGAACTACAGAAGAATGCAGAGGGGATAGCATTTGCCTTGGGAATAAATGAGCTTTTCCAAAAATTAACTACTTTTCTCATAGACTAAACATGCCATTTTTTGCTAATGCAATTTGATAGTAATGCTTAGTGCTTAGGTGAACAAAGAGATATTATTATGAAAGTCAGGCTTTTTGAACAATAATGTTATATGACAGTGGTAATGTTTCAACTCATGTACCAGAATTAATTGTTCTCTTGATGTGCAATAGGTCCCCAACGGACTAAGCTAACGTTTCCATCCTGTCATAATGTTTAAATATACCATTTGTTGGTGTCACAACACTTGTCCGTTGCATTCTGGGAGTTGTAGTTCCTTACTTGCTTCTCGTCTTGCCCTCCCACTGCAGGGTGCTGTGATCACGCCAGCCATGGACCACACCATGTCCATGCAGCCTGCCAGCATGATGGGACCCCTCACACAGCAGATGAACCACATGTCCTTGGGTACTACAGGAACTGTGAGTAGCACACTTATCCCTTACATTGCCCTGGGTACAACAGGAAGTGGCAACTCATTTGTTATGGCATCTGAACTCCACTTCCTGTATATTACTGCAGAGGGTTTGATGCAGAGTGATCAGGTGGATTTAGAGAATGCATTGTCAGGTTACAGGGTTCTTCTTTGCGTGTGATAGCATGACGTGCTAACTTCTAGAGCCTGAGAGAGAGAGAGAGTTTTAATATTTCTAAGGAGCGTTGACAACACATCAGATGGTACTCTCTAATGAGCTGAGATGCAGCAGTGATGTGTTTTGGATGAGAATGCATGATGTTGACAACGTCTCAGTGAAAGTTTCACTGTTCATTTTTCCTCTGAGCCACTGGGCTGTTGCCCTTGAAGTGCCCTGACCTCAAACCCACATGCTACGGAGCTGAGTGCTCCTCCCCACCCAAACAGCTCTGCCCACAGGATCCCACAATGCTCCGATAAATTCGTCAAAAAACAAATATAAGTCCATCTCTCTTGCTCATAAAAACTGAATGAACCACATCTCAACTTCCTTCATGAAATTTTTAGGGCCTGAATCAGAATCGGTATGTGTATCTCTCTCAACAATACCATCTACAGAATAGAATGCTTTCTGGTCACTTCAGCATATATATATGCAATATATAGTATACATGTCTGCTCTTGTATTAGTGTGAGCATTTGACTGTCCCTGATCATGGGTGCTCATTTGTCTTTTTCTCTGAATGAGTTTGACTCACTGTGACCGTGAGTGCTTGTATCGGGCAGTTCTCTGTGAATGTAGTTTCACTTTGTTCTCACTGAACGTGGTTACACCGTGTCTTGCAGTACATGACCGCTGCAGCCGCGGCCGCGCCTATGCAAGGGACGTACATTCCCCAGTACACTCCTGTGCCTCCGTCTGCTGTCCCTGTGGAAGTAAGTCTGACTCCCGAGCTCCTCCGGCCGGTCAGACATCAGGTCTGTCCCAGCTGCACACGAACCGCGCTCCCTCGATGTAATGACTGCACAGCTCTGCTGGTGGCCTGCAGAGTGAAAAGAAGCAGCAGTAGGTCGTACACTCTTTGGAGCCACTTGTCTGTGTTCTCCTGAACTGAAGTGAAGCTGCAGTGTTAGACTAGCCTAAAAATACAACAAGGCATTACAAATTGAGAAGGAAGAGAAAACTAGAGGTAAAAATTGGTTAAAAAAAATTCTGCTGTATAGTACCCAGTAGTTGACATGACTGTAAAAATGAAATGGAGCCATTTTCTTCATTTTCTCTTTAATCATTTATTTTCCTTTCTCTTCCTCACCCACTACCTGTCTCTCCTCCCTGTGTGCAGGGAGTGGTCACTGATGCCACCCCTCAGACGGTTGCCCCCTCCTCCCAGGACGCCAGCGGACAGCAGCAACCTTTACAGGTGGAGAATGCCAGTGAACACGCACCGGCGTACTCGTACCAACAGTCAAAGTGAGTCGCCCACTGCCTGGTCACCTGGCACACACACCCAGGCAGGCAGGCTTATTCAACACGAACACGAGAATTCATGTGTGCCTGTGTGTGTATGTGTGTGTGGGGGTAAGATATTCTTTGGCCTGGTAGCTGTGGGAGCTGCAGCCAGAGGTGGACTGATGGTAATTTGTCTCCTCTGTGACATCCAGAGGCTCTTGTTTCATTTCCCAGAAATCTCCACTCCTCCGTTTGTCAGATCTTTTATTTCATGGTTAGCTTTTGTGTGGACAAACCTGTTGAGGGGAGGATTCGGCGGAGCCGTCTCCTGAGTGAGAGCCATGCTGATGGGAGCAGACAGGTGCCGCTGCTCGGCATTCATGTGGCACACCGCGCCGTTTATTTCGCTCGCTCGCTTTCTCGTGTTTTGCTTTGTTTATTTGTTTGTTTATTCCTTGGCTGTGCCCTGCAATGATCCTGATTGTGATTGACATTTCTTAATTAGCCCTAATTGGACTTGGAATTGGAATTGGACACATTAGCGGCATAGTTGGTGAGATCATAAACTGATTTAAATTTAGACCCAGGAAGGTCAGGGGTCAGATGCCAAGGGTCAAGCGGTGCCATTTCCTGTTTCCTGTTAAGGCTGATTCTCTAAAAAAAGATTTACCACTAAATGGTAACACACAGCAAGACAACAAGTGCTCTTTACAGAGTTAAACCACTTCAGAAAGGAGATTGTATCCTCATAATAGAATATATGTTATACACATCATGTACACAACACATTTTAGTGTAGAATATATCTTCAAAACACGTTTTGGTTTACATCATATTCTCTTAATGCATTTTAGTGTCACTCATGACATCTTAACACTACACATTTTAATGTACAGATGCATTCAAAAAGCATGCAACAAAAAAGAAAGCAGCATTGCTATTGTCAGTGGCATTTTTTGATTTATCTTCATTTTTATATGGAAATAACTGACACCGAATGCTTAGTAACAGCAATATCAGTCCCATAGCCTGACAGAGTAAATGAGATCACGAGCGAAATGGCCTGGTTTCCCCTGTCTCACGGCCCTTTCGGCTCTGCGTGCCTCTGTGTGTTCTCTTTCAGATAAGGACGGGAAGGAGAGCACTCCTGTGACAGCGATGCCTTGAGACTGGGAGACCGCACTGAATCTTAACGGGGAGAGCGCGAGCGTCCGGGGCGCACAGGCTCCTAAAGAGATACTATTTCATTTCCTACCAGGCCTGGCAAGACGAGAGAGGGGGGTTTTTAGAAACAGTGCAGGGAGGATCAGTCTGGTCACCTGACACTTGGGTTTAATGTCAGCCAATGAGAGGCTTGAATCTTTTTCTTCATGAAATTTCTTGAATTTAAAAAAAAAATGTACAAAAGAAAAAAAAATTGAATGTGCAGGTAGGTTTCAGCAATGGTGAGTTTTTATTTTGTTTTTGTTTTCATTTTTTAAATTAGGAGAGGAAGCGTGTTTGAGAAGAAAAAAAAAGTTGTCTTCCTCAGATATTAAGCTACTCTTTCTTTTCATTCTTTTTATTACTTGTGTTAAATTTTAGTTTTCTAGAGAACTTAAGCAAGATTTTTCTTGAATCTTTATTGCCTTAATTTTAAGGACGTCAGAGACTTTTCCAGAAGTGGTAAGTCGAACGTCTTGTTTTAAAAAAAAAAAATCAATGAATGAATGATTGAAACAGCCTCTTGGACCAATTGAATGGTGCAAGATATTAAACAGGTAGTGGAGGTAGGGGCAGGACGTCTATAGAATAAGCTGTACAGATTTAATAAAGTTTTGTCTTTGTTAGAGGAAAACTTTAATGTTCAGTCAGTGGCAACAGAGGAGACAAAATGTCCACCGAGGAGCAGAGCAGGAAATACAGGAATCTTTAAGATTTTCAGAGTGAGAAAAAAAGGACTGCATCGTAGGAGATGCAGTTTGTTGCAAAATGCAGAACTTGTTTCTTTTTTATTTCACATGGCAAAGTTGCTATCAATGGCATTAGTGCTTTTTACCCGCAACCTTTTTACGAGCTTTACAAATGTTTTTAGCCCGCTTTGCTTGTCACACTGCAAAAAAAGAAATAAATAAGTAAATAAAATAAATAAAATCAATTTAAAAAATCTCAAAAAAATAATAGCAGTGCAAAACTTCATAGATAGGAGCTTACGGTTAAAACCAGTTAGCGCAAAAGCAATAGATAGAAGAAATTGTTGACAATTTCTGTAGTCTTTCTTAGCTGTCGATCAAATGCAGCCAATGGATGGCCTATTTTATACCAAAGACGAAGAATCGCCCAGGAGCAGCGGGGGAGATAGAGCTCTTTTTTTCTTTTTTAACTTTGATTTTGTTCTCATTGTCGTTCTTTTTTCTTGATGTCATTGTTAATTTTTAAGTCTTTATTTGACCTAGATGGCCGGACCAGTTCTTATCTTTTTTTTTCTAAGTTTCAGCTACCTTTTGCTGGTGGTTTAGACTAGATTCACCAGGCACGCAGTTAAACTAAGCCAGAGTCTGTGTTGTCCATTAACGTATCGAAACACACTGTCACACCGGGTACATAGCATCTCTATCACGCGTAAATTTTACTCGATGGTGTGGCAAAAGACAGAGAGAGGCTATACTCAAGCAAAAGTGGTTACAGTAGCAAAATGCAAGGGGAGAGTGTTTGCATCCCCCTTTAGCTTGTTGTTAGTTGATTATTTTTATTGATGGCGTGTCTCTCTGTGACGACAGTGAAAAACGACCTGTTCCATACGGTGTGCAATTCAAGGCTGTGTCGGGAATCTTTTTTTCTTCTCTATTTCTTTTTCGTTTTTTAATCATTTATCAAGAAGACAAGCTAGTCCAGCTCTGTCAATAAATAAATAAATACATAAATATCTGTCCAACCAGCACCTCTGTGTATTTAAACTGTCTGTCCAGCTACCTCATTCTTTGCCATTATCTCATAAGGAAATACAAAAAATAATGAAAAACCTAAACAAGAGGAATAGATAGTAAGGTCAAGGCGGCTGTTGCCCGGTTGGAGTTTTGTGAGGTATTTTAACCACATTTTTTTGTCAGCCCCGCCCACATTCCCTGTGTTTGTGTCTGCCCATAAAAGCACACTGAAGAACAATTAAGATTCTTAAACATTTTATATTTCAAATAATAAGTTATCTAAGTGAATTGAAAAAACCAATCCCTAGCCCTAGACCAATTTGGTGAAACCTTAGGAAACTTAAGCATTAACTGATCAGGATAGTAGGCTATATAGCTGAGGATAGCACCTCCAACCATGGGGTGGTTACATCTGGGCTATAATATTGATATCAGAGTCATCACAGTCAATAGTCATTCCTGATCAGCTGGTATTGAAGATATTATTAGATTATTAATAAGATAAAATAAAGTAACATGAATGAAAATGAACAGATCTTGAACAATAACCATTATCATAGCTCATGATTGAAAAGGCACAATGGACATTCATGTCCCAGAAGAAATACATATTTAAATCTTATGTCCGACAACTGTCTGAATCCCCACTGACGGAAGTAAACATTCTGATTTACTTTAACAGTTATTCAGATTCGTCACACCACAAAGATCCAGCCGGGCTCTCCAGTCGACCCGATCGGGAGAATCCTATTCTGCTGTAGGTCTGTCATTTTTATGACCTGATACTGGGTATAGAACACCATTCACACTTTTATCGTTAACAGTTTAAATACACAGGGTGAGCTTCATGTTTGTGGCTGCTATTGATCTTTGTTTTATTCTCCTGTTTTCCCTTTTTACTGTATGTTTTTGTTTCTTTTTTTAATTAAATAGCTTATAAATAGTATCATTGTTCCAGTCAGGCAGTTTTTTATATTTTACAAACCACCTTATGGAGTCTTCTACAATTTCTGACCCTAGTTTGTGTCACCTGCCGAACGATTTGACGTGAAAAAGGGAAAAATGACTATTTCACTGAATTAGTTTCAGAGCTAACGTCCACTAGCCATTGAGAGCACATAATGGATTTCAGGGGACTTGAACCAGTTTCATACATAAAAGAATGTATGTTGTACTCGTGTATTTTGTGAGGAAAAACATGTCATTTTACCTCTAGAGAAAATGTATGTATTTAAGACACCTAGAATCAGCAGTTCAAAGTGCATGAGAAGGACAAGCTCCAATCAGAAGACTCCATATAATCCATTAAATGACATCACAGAGTGTGTTGTCAGAGACATCACCTATGCCTCCTACAGTTCACTGTCAATCTGAGATGAAGGGAGCTATGGGCACACACTACGCCTCTCATCACGCAATGCTCCATGACAGCCCCAATCTCAAATCACAGCTTTAACCTGGATACAATTTTTTGTTTTTAAAAAACTAAAGTAATAATAAAACTTGATTTCTATTAAAAATTTGTCTGATGTCAGACTGAAAAACATATGCCCAAAATACATGAGCTAATTTCCTGATTTTAGTAAAATAGAGCTTTATTTTCAGTGACACAGGAGGTCATACCGTTGTGACTCTGTAGATATGAATGGGCCCGTGAGTACACCTGTAATTCTGACTGTAAAAACCATGCTTTAGGTATCAGCCCCCATTTTAAAAAAAAGAAAACTCCTCCCCCTCCCACGTACTGCTCCTCTGCCTCTATCAGAATGTTGCTGGTGTGTCGGCCAGCCGGCAGGGCGCTGTTCTTAAAGAAGCGTCGTGGTCGCACAGTAGTCTCCTGGACCATGACAAGATGGCCGCTGTCCTCGGAGGGCGAAGCACCGTGTCTCCGGACCAGACCGGTGCTGAGAAAGACCAGCTCGCTTCTCCTCTTTAGTCTGAGAAAGAAAGAAAAAAAAATAGAACTTTGTTGTTGTTTTTTTTTTTATATGCTGTAACTTTTTTGTCTCCTGCCTTTTTGAGAAAACTCTAACGTATTAGCTGCTACAAAGTATTCAGTATTCAAGAGCCAGAACTCTGGAGCGTGGGGGAAGGTTTCGCCAGCTTAACACGGTCAAGTACAGATTTAAACCGCATGTTACGCCGCTGCACGTTCGCATCCCGCTGTCTTTCATTCATCCAGTTCAGAGCCGCAGGGTTGCCTGACATTAACACACTCTGACGAATGCTACACACAGTGGTACCTATCTCCTGTCATTGGTGAAATCCCAGTCGTTACGGTTATTACCTGGAGACCTATAAAGCAATAGTGTACCTCACCTTTCCCCCGAACTTTGGGCATTGGTCATGGACGGTGGATTAAAGGAAATGCCACCTGTTTTGTCACCCCAGACGTTTCACAGCACACTTCCAACAGTGCATGTAATGGAAGGCCGATCAGATCTGCTGAAGGCCTAATCGTTCGGTCCACCAGTTTGGATGGCGATCGCATCCATAGATAAGCTCAAGCGTTGTCACTTGACATACCAGTGATAGCTGCAACAGCAGCACCCTATCTGTGTGAGTGTGTGTGAAAGCGAGACAGAGTGTGTGTGGTGTTTTTATGTATTTATTGCCTGGCCCTTGTGATGGCCTATCCCTTGTGCTATAAAATAAAATAATTCATTTTAATTCAGCCTTCCAAGACCGTATGCCTGCGACTGAACAATTCCAGCCCTAGCTGTTTGCACTCTCTGCATAAGATCCCCGTTTCACTCAAAGAGATGTGGCTTTATTCTCTAGCCAGGCGTAAAGACCAGGCTTAAAGCCCATGCGGTGATTCTAATAGGAAATGGTGATGCAAAGCAGGTATCAACACCTTTAGCTCTGAACTGCAGCCTAACTGCTGTCATCTGGCAACAAGTCCTTGAGGAGCAACATGCTGCTACCCAGCATGCAAATTTCCGCCGCATTCTCATTCGCCGCCTCTCCCTCTCAGCGGCGCGTCCTGGCAGCAGCTGGCCTTCATCTTACCTCGTTTGAGAGCCCCGTCCCGCTAGACATTGATTAATGGGAGACCTCCGCCGCCAAGAATACAAATAAGCATGCAAATAGCAGGCCGCCCAAAACGACCACCATCTCGTATGGCACACCGTTTCATTCCAGGCCTTCTCTCTCTCTGTATAACATCCAATTATCATATCAAAACCAAGCCTCTATTCAGGTTTGTCGTTATTTTTAATAGTTTTTTGTAATTGACTCACAGTTTCTCATAAATATTCTGGAGCATTTGCTTTGGTGTTCCCCCCACCCTTCCTGACAACATTAACATCGCTAAAACGTAAACAGCATAGCTGTGACTCAGACCAGCCCTTACGTCTCTTCATTTTCTGGTTTTACTGTCCCACTGCGGAGATTTAACCGGCACTTATCGAAATATAGCCTGTGCGGCCCCCAGATACAGAATTTTGCATGCAGTCGCTCAGTTTACTGTCATTCTTTTAACTCCTCAATCCCGGCAGCTCGATACGCGTCATTAAATGTCATCGAATCCCTCCACTGGGGACAGGATAGTATAAAGAGACAAGTTAAATGGACGTTGGCAGAAAAGCGATTTGAGTCGCCTTCAGTGAGCGCGGAGGTTGTCTCGAGACTGATTAAAGTGAAAACGGAGAGGAGTGTCCGCGTGATTAATTCAGCCAACCCTCCATCTACGCGGAGCACACGACCGTCTAAGAGCTCCAGACAAAGGTGAACTTTTTTGCATTTTCATAGGGGCGACAGCAACTGCAATCAGCACTTCGCCGAGGCACAGGGAATTAAATGTGATATTGATCCTCCTTGTTCAGCTGGCACACACTTTCCCCCCCGTGTCCTTCCTTCTCTGGCTCCTAAGAAACGAAGGTATTGGAGTAACGTAGAGGAAAATAATCAAACACGATGTTCTACCAAATTCATTTAAAAAACAGCAAAACCTCTATTAGACTTTAAATTATTAAAGAGAGGAAAAAAGAAAAACTATTTATGAAATCCTTTTTGTACAGGTGTTTAAAAAAAGAAGATGCGACAGAATGGTTCTACGACGCTATTTTTTTATTTGCAGCGCGGTCATGTCTCCATGTCTTCGAATTGTGATCCTGAGAATTTCTGAAGATCAGTGGATGTTAGGTTTAAACTTCTGTTTTATTATTTTTTCTTTGATGAAGCTTTCAATAAAAAAAGATGGAAAACATTTGTGTTTTGAACTGTTTCAATGGATTATCCCTTTCCCTTTTCTATATTCATTTTTCACGTTTTTGCCACCTCTGGTACAATTGCCATATAGACACACCTGCAGAGACACATGCATAGACATGCATACCAACACAAAGACACACACACACACACATACATAGGAGCATACATATGCATAGTTCTACAGTAGCTTCTATCTTGCACAGCCTTGCACCATCAAAGGCTAAACAGACCATAAGTACAGTAATGTGAGTGTCTCAGGCTTTTGCCTTTGATCACACATTACAGATTCAGGATACAGCACATTGGTTATACATCAGTCTGAGAGGAGATAAGGCAGAGAGGGATCAATCAGCGATGGACAGTCAACCACTTCTCTCCCATTTAGGCTGATCAATGTGTCCGTGTCACTCCAGAATGATGTACATTAGCTGCTGCCAAACTAAAAAAGATTCATTCTTATTAAAAGCCATCTGTTTTACCACAGAAATAAGCTATATTACAGCCAGCTGAGCTTTACCCTGTGTGTGTCCACTCCTGTATGACAAGCAATCTATATACTGTGTTCCATATACTACCCAGCCATTTGCTATACCACAGTCTATACCAGAACCTTCTACTATCTTCTACAGCCTGTGGTGAAGCCAAACTGCAGCCATATTGCAACCAGATTCGAAAACCAAAACTACCAACAGCTTTACTGTAGCCAGGCTTTATAGCACCAAATTAATCAGCTCTGCCAGGAACCAACACTATGAAATAACCATCAACTACCTCAGGTAACTATCATGTGAAGCCAGTAGTGTTACTACCCCATAGTCTTTTTAATGCTTTTTCTGCAGGGTGTAACCAGGTTACTGCTGAAGGCCGTGGTAATAAGCCAACAGGGAGGCACCTCTTGCCCTGGTCAAATACATTTTACACCCTAGAGCGACAATTTATGCAATTTTCAACAGATAAGGAAGTTAAGCCAACTTAACTCTGACCTCTACACTATAAAGGCACTTGGTTTGTAACTTTTCAGATCCAGCTTTCCAAAAGGCACAATACACTGTAGTAATGTATTTCAGTTAACTTATAGGTTCATCACAATATGTTTTTTAGTTAATTGAGAGAAAATAAATAGCTGTGATGAAAGTGTGGCCTTTTGGAGAGGGTCTGATTCTGTGATTGTCGTCTGTACTGAGCTGTTTCAAAGGGAGATTCTGATAATTGTTGGTAGACAGTTAGTGTGACCCCTGAAAGCACAGGTGTAAGAAATGGATCATTTGAACTGGCACCACAGCAGATTTTGGGCGGGCTGGTTCACGGAGAGGCTCCAGTCTGGGTCATCTCTTTCCTGACTACGTCAGCCACACCCAAACTGTAGGAAACCTCCAGGAAATTGTGTTTCCTACACCCAGAATTCTGTACCTGTCTGCAGTTTGACCTGGGCTGAGGCTGAGCACAGGTCAAACCGGTTTTTTTAAAAGCATATTTTTTTGTGTAACTCTTTGGTAGCAACTCCTGGTCCTAGAGGGTGACAGTGTAGGTTACAGGTTGTTTTTATTTTATAAGTGAGGTGAATTAACAGTGCAATCAAACAGTGCTGACTGATCCGTCAAATGCCGGGTAACAACAAAAGCTGGTACACCCAGTGCTTCTCCTGGACCAGGGCTGGATGTCCCCACTTTACTCTTAAAACAGATGATTCACCGTTAAACACTTTCCAAGTTTGAAATGACTATTGAATGACCATTCCCCTTAAAAACATCTTAAACAGTGTCATCAAAAATGTTTAGGGAGACCAGATAGGCATAAAAATCCTTCACACCAAGAATCATTCACACCTGAGTAAAGTTAGCTACCATCACATTAGCATTAAAAATCCAAAAGTCAGAGGGAATGTGTTGCGTTTCAGATAGTATTTCACTATACCCTGTGTGTGAACCTTGTTAATCAGGTTAGTGCGACAGGCACAGCACCTGGGGGCTTTGTATCCTTAAAGCTCCAGACAAACCATGGCAAAATACAGCAAATGGGTAAATACATCCATATAAAAATAACATGTGTAACCCCTAACTTAACACCCGCTTCCAATCTCTCGCCTTGTTATATCCCTCTGTTTGGGCTATTTCTGTCTTCTTTCCCCCACTTACTCCCTTCATTCTTTCAGTCGCTCCCTTCTTTGTCAGTCCTCTCTTGTTCTGCACCCCCCCATCCCTCTTACTTTATGTCAGAGGCTCAGTTTTATAAAACAAGGGTTTATAGAGCCAGGCTTCTGCCGCATGGAGGAGATGGTTTTCTTTCGGCTGTTGATTAAGTGTGACGCTGAATAATGAATGACTGTGAATATCTTCTGTTCTCGAGAGTGAAATGAAATTGGGCCCTGAAGGCCTGCGGGTCTCCAGGAATGAATCTGGCTCGGCTGAAGTAATAACCTCCGTTTTTCTCACTCCGCATCATAACCAAACAGGCCTCAGATCAGCCCGTGGAAGACTTTAACCACCAAAGTGGTCGGAAAGCATGGAAGAAAGTGACCTGTATCTGCCCAGAAGCAGCTGGTTTACCCCGGAGCTTTGTTGGTTGTGATAGTGCCATGGTAACAGGCTGCCAAGGAAACGGATATTTTCCTATTTTCCTAAAACTGGTCTCGGATAGTGCCAAGAGCCAGAATTTCTCAGTGTACTGTAAGGGCTTCCAGACTGGACACAGCTATACCAGGGAAAATAGTCTGGTCTATTTAATCAAATCCATCCCTTTTTACCACCTGGGATGGCACAGTCCCTGTGGTAGTCATGGTCTGGGTATGTCTGCTGGTTTGCCAGTGCTGTGACTGGTTTAGACTGGGATCCATGTGTAAAATTCAGGATGGCAAATACTAACTTCCATTACTCGCCACTAGAGGGCAGTGTAACACCAAAAATAAAGCAATGTAGCACCTTCTTAGAGTGAGATTTTTTTGCTATACTTTGAATTTTTCAGTCAGTATTGGAAAAAGCGACAGCAAGTAGCCATAAAGAAGGACGTCTTAGGCAGGTACATTCATTAGAGGTTATTTAGGAGAGTTAATGCATGCGGTATATGAAATCTCAAAGAATTAGCAGGCAATGTGGGCCTTAATTTGCCTGGATTGATGGAGATGATCGCACAACTAATTAGCTTCTGTATCCAGGCATATTACCAGACCCAGAATGGATTGCATCAGAGTGCAAATGACAAAGGTTTTCAAAAACTAGATGTCAGTGGATCTAATGAGGTAATCAACTCACAGAAGTTTGGCACGCTGTCCTTCTCGACCATACTAAACTCCACCAGACAGATTGATTACAGTTTAAGAAGCCCAGTAGGTGTTAAATGGGTGCTGGATTAGAGCTCAGTAATGATTTACAGTGGCATTCCATTGCTGCGTGTGAGAGCCCATTGTTCTTCAGAGGGGAGAGCTTCGTCAAAGGCCTGCAGCCCTTTTGTTCCAATGACAAATACGGGAGCAAGCGCTCACATTTCCTCAATGCCATCTGTGTTACTAATTGGTGACCAGGGTAATTATACATCACAGCCTCTCACCAGCCAGGGGAACAATAGCCATATTAACTTGTTGGTGTTGTTGGCTGGCCACAAATGAGTCCTTTCTGGCGATTGACAAGGCCGCCCCCCCCCCCTCCTAGGGGGCCATATTCCCATTATGAATTAAAGCAATTGTGCTGCAGGAATTCAGAGGGGCTCGGCTCCGCTGCCCTCACAATGGCCATGCCGAAACAATCGGGTGCTCCGTGGTCCCAGGTCGGGTTGCCGTGAAGGCATGCCAGCACCCTGGCGTTTTCCAGGTGGTGTGGAATCCTCCCAGAACCCGGGAGGTTTTTCCGATCCATTATAGGAGCACAGGTGTGCCAGGCCAGCATGTTTAACAGGGGACCCTGGGGGCCGGTGTGTGCCCCACAGGGGGTCTGGCTTGGGGCCCTTTGGAGCCCCAGCACACACCATCTTTACACCTCCAGCCAAATCCTCCCACACTGCCAACAGCAGCCCCCCAGCCTCCATTTAATTTTTAACAACGAAATATGACTCACTCATGCACTTTCACAAATATTGAGAAGTAAAACATAAATCTGACAGGCCAGAATTTACTGGAAAATGCAGATATACGCCCCCCTCCCTCCATGTTTCCTCTTGTGCATGTGTTTCTGCAGGTCCGGTGTAGACAGACCACGTCTGGAGCACTTCTCAGAACTGGCATTGCAGGGTCTATTCGAATGCTCAGTCTGTGACAGCTATGTTCAAAGAAAACACTTTATACTGACACCTTTGTGTCAGAGTATTCTGTGACAGGTTTTTTTATGTGTTTACAGACAGTTTATAGCCTTATATGGACATCTTGTTTGTCTAGGTCCCTACCACTCTTCTTCATGTACACATATAACAAATCAATCATATATTTGTTTAAAATGAAATGTAATGTTAATGTTTTTAAGTTATTGATCTGCTTTCCATTATATGTGGTTGTGGTCACCAGTGCCAGAAATGCAGACAAAATTACAGTATGAAGTTGCTTTGGTGCAGGCATCCCACTGTTTACTAGTTCATAATCTCCACAAAGTTGTTAACTTTTGTAAAACCCTGTGGTAAAACTTTGAGTGAAATAAAACCATCAGCTGCAGTATGGTACAATAGAGTACGGCACAGTACAGCACAGTATGGCACCACTTCAGGAAAGTAAGGTGCATCTAGCTGTGTGTGTGTGTGTGTGTGTGTGTGTGTATGAGCATGTGAGTGTGACAGCACAATGGTGTGTGTGTGTGCATGTGTGTGCAAGACTGAGTGTGATATTTTGTGTGTATGCATGACAGGGAGGGTGTCAGATTAAAGTGGAATTTGATCTAGGGCCTGGGGTTTTGGTGTGGTTGGAAAAATGTGGGTAAAGGAGCAAGTTTGTGGCCAGATAGGGGAGGATATATTTATCAGTGAATGGGCCTTACAGAGAGAGGGAGAGAGTGAGACGGCTGGTGGAAGGAATGAGGAAGCCCTGACCTCTGACCTTTAAGTCCTCAGTTCTCATGTGTCCGCCCACGCCGGCACAGAGCTTTGTTTCCCGGCACAAGGAGATAATGCAGCGGGCCGCGCTGACCTTTCACCTCCCGGGCCCCGCCCTGACGCGCGCCGTGGGCCACGCCCGCTCTCCGTGTGGCTGCTCACAATGCTCGCATTTACGGCTGACATTTTCTGGGGAGGGGCGGGAGCGCCAAGGACACGGCGGGGCTCGGTCGGACCGCCGCCTCGGCCCGCTCCGCTACGGCCCCCGAACACAAGCGCCTTTGTCCCACGCAGCGAGCGCAGCATTCTCATCCTACACCCTCCACAGCCTCCGCCCATCCACTGGAAAATCCGTCATATGCCTCCTCATACAGCCAGCTGCATGACAAAGTGATTTCATACATACATTAATACTATTATTTATCTAATTAATATCCCACAGATTCTATATAGCTAGTTGTAGTAGCAGTAGTATGTAGCTGCATACAACGTTTGTTCAAGTTAGTTAGTTAAAGTAATTACAAAAAGGGCAAGACATTGTTATGTATATTTACTGCTGCCAGTGTAGACCATGTTGCCATTTGGGGTACCTCGTAGTGATGAAATCTCGCAGCTCTCCTTGTGTAACCCCAGGAGTCACAGTGCCTTGAGCAGGATTAAATGCTGAATGTTCTCATTCTGCAGATAAGAGGCCCTGCTGTACCTGTCTGTGCGTGCTGTGTGTACAAACAATGCACATGATCCATGAGGCCTACACACTCAGCTACATAACGCCTCTGGAAGGAGGCTCAGCTGTTCCAGGCGTCCTGTGACGTTACTGGGGCGAGCCTGTCTGGGATTTATCCAGGAATTAAGCCCCTATCCTGCGGTTCATTTTGTCTTTCACACACGAGGAATGCATTATGGTAAGTGCAATGCACAATAGATTGCGTTGGTGCATCGGGTGTTTTTAGTATCGTTGTTGTTAGTGTCTTTGTTTTGTTTTGTTATTGTACTGCAGAAAGGCGGCTGCTGTCCAGTCCTCTGAGTCTTCAGTTCGTCTCCAGCATCTGATGCCACCAAATGACTGCGCAGACGCAGACGCCGCCGCCGACACCCCCTCTGCAGCTGGGCGCAGCTGTCATTCATAAACTCACAACCGGGCGACAGAGCCAGCTCTCCCTCACATTCTGAGACTCTGTTTGCTTTTCTGTCTTGACGTGCAGCTGTCTGCCCACCGTTCTCTGTCTGTCTGTCTGACTGGGTGGCCGGCTGGCTGGCTAGAGGCTGCAGAAAGAAGCCTAAGTGCACAAAAACCAACTATTTGCCCTGGCCGCCTCCTCCACCACCTCCTCTAACCTCTTCCTCCTCCTTCCGCTTCACAGGGAAGGTCCTTAGAGGCTGGGGACAGAAAATAAAGAGAAGGTGGTCACATGGAGGATCATTTGGCACTCCAGAGCTTGCTGGCAGTGGAGGGTACTTCTGAGACATGTGATTCGGTAAGGGCTGGAGTGTGGTGGTGGGGGGGGATCAGGTTCAGGGGGAGGGGACAGTGAGAGGTCGGGTCAGTTTTTGGAGGGTTGGGTTCTCCTGGGTCTTCTCACAGGTGTCTACCCTGGAAATGAAACAGACCATCTTTGTGTTCATGGGCTTTGAGATCCATGCTGTCAGAATATTAATTCACTGCTCACTGATTCAGTCTCTCAGAGGCAGTGGCATCGCCACAGATCCAGAATCACTAGACTGTAAAATGGGCGGCCATTTTGGAAAGTGATCTCATTCAGGGTCATGATTTTTAAGCTGTCTAAGTATATTTCCTCTTGGGAAATTGAAAATTAGCACACTTAACCATTATATCCACTCCAGTTATTGTGCATCTACAACTTTATCATGCCACAGCGTCAATGTGGTTTTAATGTTTTGGGTCGTTGGTATACAACAGTTGGTCTCACCTCACTTGTATGTTCTGCTGATTCAGTCCCATGGAGATGGGACAGTTCTGTTGTATTCTGTTGTGAGGTTTCCTAAACCCCTAAAAAAATGCAGAGAGGATCACCTACAGGGATCTCCAGCTAAGGTGACAAGGTCATCCAATGAATCCAAATGCCTTGCAACAGTCTTTTCAGGTTTACCTTCCTCTCTCAGATTATAAAAACCTTTGAAATTATTCTTATTGGCACTGCATGTTGATTTATGAGGGTGGAAGTCCTGCTGTCCTGTCATTTTATTTCAATAAACCTTTAAAAACATTCAGTTCCAGACATTTCCATGGAGACGACGGACTCATTACCATTTTGAGAACACATCTAAAACCCTACCCTTCATTAATGAGGACCAGCTAGAGTCCAGGTCTATTTATTAATATGAAAAATAAAATGGCAATTATTGAAAGTACAATTTACTTGGAGAAAGGAAGAGTCTTTTGGTACATCTATGCTGTTAATACAGAGACAGCTGAATTTCCATTTTACTGGCCAGCTACAATGTCCATAGACTTGAGGCCTGTTAAGAAGACACACACACACACACACACACACACACACACACACACACACACACACACACACACTCACACACACAGCAAAATCACGAAAAACCCATAACAAGTTTATGAAACATGACTAATACAATAGCAGAATTGATATTTATTATAAGATAGCTGATTGTATCTCCCTGAAATGTAGGGTGCGGTCTTGCAGGAGTCCGCCAGGGCATGTTCTCATGACTAAAACGTGTAACAGTGACCCACGAGGAACCATGCTCGATGATCTCACTGTCAAAACATAATCCAGTATGTCCGAGGCTGCACTGAGCTCAGTGCTATCTGTGCTAACATAAGGGTGGGGCACCAAAGTATGCTAATGTGGTATTTCAATAACCAACCCTGAGGGATCCCTTTCTGAAAGTTGCACATTTTTATCCGGTACTTTTCCACTGGTGCTGGCATAACTGGTGCAGTTGGCGATTGATTAATGTGTATGGCAGCTGTGAGAGCAAATTTATTTCCCATAACTCCAGGGAAGTGTGAGTATTTATAAGACAACCAGCATGTGAATGCCACTATGACCTCTGTGCTCATTGTTCCAAGTGTTTTTTATTTCAATTCCTGGAATTTTCTTGGGCAATGATGTCACGGTGCATTATATAGCATGATGGCTCTGCGAATCTTTATCCAGCTGATGTCTAAGCATGACAGTACAACGATTTTAACAGCTTTGCATCATGCTCATTCTCTCACCCACTCAAGCAAGTCCTTTTAAACCTAGGGGGCTTGAGACCACTCCTTTTTTACTGAAGTTTTTTACTTAAGGGTGCAATGTCACCAGTTCATGTGTGTTCGGAATCCAGGACCTGGAAATCCATAGCCTCTTCTCCTTACGTCTGTGCCAGGACAAACAAATACCGTAATTAAATTATGAATGGGTTATGCGCTTTGAATTCTCTGGAAAGTGGAACATAAAGGAAGCATTTCCCCAAAAACATCTGACACAGCACACAGTGCTGCTCCACTATATTTATTGGGGGTTCAACTGAATTCCAGATCTTTGGCTCAAGTTTTCATAACTCTTATTTGATTAAATAACTGAATTCATGTAACTTTTTAGAATTTCATAATGTGTGCTATTTTTCTGGATTTTGCTCAAGAGAAATGTGTTCATTAATGAATGTACTTCACCTCCCTTGCATATGTGTTTGACTGTATACTTATATTTGAATGTAGTAATAAGAAGACGTGATGTGTTTAGCCATGGAAAAGCTGAGGACACAATTCTGTTCCCCATTGCTATTACAGTGATTGTAGCTTACTGAATTACTTCAGACAATACCTAGGAGGCAAGACGTGATTATAAAAGGAACGTTACAAAAGAATTACACTGTAGGATATAAAAAAAGCCTGGGGAAAAAGTCTGATAATCCGCATGAGGTATTTTGATTCTTTGCTGTCTTTTTGTTGTTGTTGTTGTTGTTGTTCATTTTGTGTACTGATAGCCAGAAACAGCCATAGCTTTTCAGGTCAATCAAAACTAATTCCCTTTTTTTCTTCCCTGCTGTATGTGAGATACAGGTGATGGAACCATAGCAATGAAAGAGCACAAGCGTGTAGGACACGTTTCCGGGGAAAAGAAATGCAAACTGAACAACAACAGATTTCGGTGCCTGCCTGCCTGCTCTATACGGTCTGTTTCCAGTGGCGCCATCCAACTCTGACAACGCTTGAGGGCACGTCATTCCTTCAGGTCGGTTACTTGAGTGGTGTTCCTGTTTAAGTGAAGTAGGTAACTTTCTGCAGATGACTTGAAAAGATAATGGATACGTGCTTTTTTAAAATATCCTTGTGCCGATGGACTATCCAGTATAAATGTTTGCTTTGTCATTCATTGATTACAGCAAAAATATGAAGAAGAACAATAGAAGTGGGAATTGGAAATGGGGAATAGCTTTGCAATCAAATTCAACTGTGCTTTACGACTAGGAGTTTGCACGTATGTAACAACTGAACAATTATTATGTTTGCAAATGCTAACATCTATTCAGTCTTGAATGGTAGGGTGATTGTGGTTCGTTGTTAACTGCATGTTGTAAACACGGCCATTGCTAACCATGAAAAAACTGCAGTATTCAGGGGGACACTCTAAGCTACCAAGTCAGGAGGGACTTTGGAATCTTTACTACTGTCAGACATTATGTTCTATTAACTGAATCTCCAAAAGGTCTACGTTAAACCCTGGAGCCAACAGTCATCCAACACTGAGAAATAAAACAGAGTGAGTTGCAAAGTAATTCAGCCATAAATTGGGAACTTTGAGGTCCAAAAGTCAGTCAGCCTACTATGCGTTCACACATCAATGGAATTTCAGTTCCGCATTCCCCAAAAGAGCGCAGAGTACACAGCAACAGCATGCTGAACTGTCTTGCTACTTCATCAAAATTCTCTCTGCGTTGTGGCAGGGAGACGTGTGATTGGCTTGCATCTGGAAACGCAATGGACAGTGAACCAATAAAGTGCGTGTCCAGTGGTCATTTATGAGGGATATGAATGCAACGAACCCACTGACTGTGTATGCTTATGAGTGAACACAGTGTTAGAGTTGTGGATAATGCATTAGAACGCGAGAGTGCAGTTTCTGGTTGTCTCCATGTGAGCACTGTTCATACGCTGCAGATCATTATTTGTAACTTGCATTTAACCGGCTCTCCTCATCCACTGGAGGTCCATTATTGCAATGTCAGAGTCACAAGAGAGCACAGCCTGCATCAGTCTTACAGAGAGCTCACAGCAAAGTGTGGAATCTTCTCTGCTTAAGAGGGGTTCTTCTGTGTGACAATGAGATCCTTCACAATTATTTTGTTACCGTTGTCCACTCATAATCACGCTGTATCTGCCCTCACACATTCATTCTTTTATGGAGCAGGCTGGGTCAGGGCACCTAAGGACATTAACCCTTCTGGCAGCACCACCATGGGAAGGAGATAGCAGTTCAGTGTTATGGTCTTCACACCTGTAGTTTTTCAATACAAGACAGCGAATTACATTTGAGCTACACGGCTCTGTTGAAATGAACATTTCCTAAGGAATTTTTGCCAAGTTTAGCTACGCGAGTGCATGCTGGTGTTTTTTTTTCAGTTTTCTAATTTTGCTCAAATGATATTTGAGAACCATCCTTCACTCTCCTTTGCTAATTTAAACATTGTGGTGCTCCAGGGAAAAATATTAACTGTAATTAAGTGATATCCATCCAACTATTATCTGTACCCATTTCATCCAATAGGATAATGGTGGGCTGGAGGCGATCCCAGAATGCACCAGGGAAAGGACACAGAGGCACATATCACTAGTCCACTATAGGGCCAGACAGACAAACACTTATGCACATAAACACACCCATGAGCAAGTCCAGTTCACCTAGTCTGCATGTCTCTGGATTGTGGGAGGAAATCAGAACCCAAAAGAAAACCCATTGCAAGAGGAGGGCATGCAAACCCCACACAAAAAGGGCTGACTAATAGTGGGAATCGAACCTAGGACCATGCCAACCTACACTGATGACCCTCTTGCCAAATTATATGTCCTTTCCCTGGACAAAGAGATACTAGTAATCATATCTAATAATCACAATCATTTCTATCAGTTTCATGACCTCTGAGCCAAAGTTACTGCTCTGGAAATAAAATGATTTGCTCTTATAATGTGACATTTCCCAAGCCTGTGGCAATCCTTCAGTTCCAGTGAGAAAGTGGAGAGCCATGTTCCTGGGTTTCTCCTAGATGGTGAACAGGCACCATGTTCCTGGGTTTCTCCTAGAGGGTGAACAGGTGCCATGTTCCTGGGTTTCTCCTAGATGGTGAACAGGCGCCATGTTCCTGGGTTTCTCCTAGATGGGGAACAGGCAACATGTTCCTGGGTTTCTCCTAGATGGTGAACAGGCACCATGCTCCTGGGTTTCTCCTAGATGGTGAACAGGCACCATGTTCCTGGGTTTCTCCTAGATGGTGAACAGGCACCATGTTCCTGGGTTTCTCCTAGATGGTGAACAGGCACCATGTTCCTGGGTTTCTCCTAGATGGTGAACAGGCACCATGTTCCTGGGTTTCTCCTAGAGGGTGAACAGGCGCCATGTTTCTGGGGCGAGTGCGGGGCTCTATGTATAAGCTGTGCCCCTGAAGCAGCGGCAGTGTGGAAAAACTGGGTCTCCTTAGTGCTTCATACACCCAAACGATGAAATCTTCTCTCTTCCTGTTGCTTGGGTACACCCCTCCGCTGCGTTGGTCCCGGGTTTGCGCATCGCACAAAAGCGGAGAGAGTGCGGGCTCGTCTCCAGAACAGCCGGGCCCAAGATCCCAGCGGATAAGCTGCTCCGGCCAGGAAATTTTCTCAGGAAGGAGTTGGGGAGGGGGTAGAGGGCAGGGAAGAATGACAGAAAGAAAACAAAATACCCTGAATGGAACTGCCCAGTGTTCAAAGTCACAAACAGGGCTGGTGAGGCAGAAGAATGACCATGTTTGACTGGAGATTATGAGTAATACTATAGTTGTACCTGAACAACAGCAATAATACATTTGCAGTTATACAAGGTTACATTTTAATTACAATGTAGATACAGCTGTAAGATGGCACATGGAATATTGGTGTGCACCAATTATTTTATTTGTTACATATTCCATGTAAAAAAGAAAAAGCCCTGGAATTATTAATATACAATCACATTATTTTAAAAAGCCATTCATGAAAATATAACTGATTGATTGTTTAGACCGCAGAGGCAATAAATTATGCTGTTTCATTCTCTGATGCACATTCACATACAATATACTTCTGGCACACTCATTTAAATGGTAATGTCAATTTCTACGGTAATGTTTATATTGAAAGGGAATATTTCATACTGTATGAAATACTTAGGGAATAGATTAGCCTTTGTTGATTAAATTCATTTTTACTTACTCAATTTTGAAATTATGCTTGCTTATGTGCTATTTCAGTTCTTTACTGATTTTGGGCTATGCATTTGTTGCTTCTAACATAAAAACTTCTGTTTTTATAATATGAAAATTTGTGGCTGTGTGTTGAATCCACATTGAGATCATCGCGCCAGGCAAATCATTGTCCACACTCTTGAAAATAATATTTTTTTAAGATATTGACTTTGGACAAAACAAAAAAAAATCTTGGTTCCTTTAGTTGGCTTGTTTCATGAATATACTGAACCGTTGTTTGTAGAAGAGTGCTGTTTACATAATTTTTCCATGTTTCTGGAAATTTTGCAAGGAATTTTTCTTGCTTTGTTACAGTAAATTATTCATTCCTTTGCTATGACTCAGGTGTCTTAGAGTCTTTGTTTCCCCATAATCCAGTGCAGATGTGAAGCGTTCAAACCGCAGATGGTTTCAAGCCATCTGTTTTAGGAAGAAGCTAAAATGCAGAAGTTGATTACAAAATTCAAGTACAGTATAATAGTGTAACACACAAATTCCCATTTTGTTCCATATATTAGGCTCTCTGTGTGTGGTTGTGTGCATGTCTGTGTGTGAGAGAGAGATGTATTTGCACTCGGTATGTGTGTTTGTGTGCAGATTCAGTGTATTCTGGGCTAGTATATTTATGTGTATGCATATGTGGAAATGCACTTTCTGTAAGGCATGCGAGTGTGTAAATGTGGCGTGTCCAGGGCTGAGAGTAAGCTGGTGTAGCGCGGTTGCGAGATGCACTGTAAACTGTGTTGGTGGTGGGGTGCAGCGGCTTGTATCAGTTCCACTTCCCTTCAAGCATGTGTGGCCCCACGGTGATCCCGCGGTGGGCTTAAAGGGGTGGCGTCGGGCCTGGACCTACCACAGCCTGACAATCCCTTCTCCAGACCCAGAAAGCCCCACACCAACAGCCCCGGGGCCTGGCCAAACAATGGAGTCTGTGTGGGTCTGGAGTCGGGTCTTTGTGAGAGTCTGTGCTTGTTTGGACACCTTGAAAGGTTTCAGGCTCTCAGTCCACCAAGCGATTTGGATTTCCTCCCTCTCTCCCAACCCACCCCAAAATCCAACCCCACCTTAGCGGAGTGGCATAACCCAGAGCTCCATCTGTTGGATTTTACAGAAATGCACACTTGAAGCAAGTATAAAAACCCACCCCCCTATATCCTGGGTGGTGCTGACCCACTAGTGTATTGGTCCAGTTTATATGGTTTTGTGGAAGCTCTCCTCTTGGCCTATCCCAGCCCCATTCACCCCAAATGCTTCCTGCATTCGCAGCTTGGAGAATTCTGACAAGACTAGTACTGACAGATCTGTACTATTCTCTGCTTTTTGGTTTGTACACTTCTCGTTATATAAGATATACCACACCAATTTCCACAAATTTAGAGGCCGCATGTAAACACAAAAAGTTACAGTTTGGTACTGTTACAGCATTTGCAGTTACATGACTAAAGACACATGATATGCAGCATGAAAAAATATGACCAGAAACTTGGTGACGAATCTTGGCATAGACATTGACAGCTTCGAAGAATCTAGCCCTACAGGATTTTATGTTTTGCAACATGTCAAAACATATGTTAGCACCATAGCTCTGTAAACATGAGCTGAAAATCAGTTACTATGCAGACTTTTCCAGCTTGCCAGTTCCCTCATTAGGAGCATATGCGCTTCACTCTTATTGGCTGCCGTATGTCACAACTCATATGTACAGCACAGGTGTTCACGGCAGCTGGCTGAACAGCACCTGCAAACAGTCATGGTGGTCTGTAGTGGAGGACCAGGGGAAAGAGATGGGGGCGAGTGGAGACAGCCACAGTGGTGTGTGCTGTGGGCAAAGGCAGGAGCGAGCAGCGGCTTGTCCTACACTATGCTGGGGGACTGAGTCTCATGAAGAAATGCTAGAGCCTCTTGGCGTTGATGAAACGACGCTGGCATCTTACTCAGTCGTTGACTCATTGTGGGATGTTTTCAATTCCACTCCAGCAGTCATCACCAAGCCTGAAGAGGATGGGTCAGAAGGCTGAAATGGGGTGTGGTCATGTGGTCATATGGTCATAGCACAGAGGGCTCGGCCTGGTGCCAGTGGCCCAAAGCCAGTCCAATCTGTACAATGTCTTTTTGAGCTGTATCTTCAGCTTCACCTCAATAACTGTCTGTCTTCTAAAGTCTGAGAAAAGATTGTACTATCCTTACTCTTGAGCACTACAAAAAGGGTAGTTGACTCTACACGGCTACTCAACCCTTGCCTTCAAGGGCCTTGTTACTTGCAGGCCTACTCCACCCTGGTGCTGGAGGGCTGATGGCCTTGCCGGCTTGCAGCTCAACCAGGCATTTAACTGCCCGATTTAATGAACAATTGGGCCCAAATTAGCTGCGTTCTGAGGGCCATTGCGGTTTTAATGAGAGCTGGAATCCCTGCTGGACAGAAGTGACGCAGCCCTGGCCTAATTACAGCGGACAGGAGGGCTTTAATGGGGGCCATAGTGGAGGAAGGGCTGGAGATACATGACCGAGCTGCAGAGAGATGAGCTGTGGAGTGTGTGTGTGTGTGTGTGTGTGTGTGGGACAGGGGCGGGGGAGAGGGCTGGGTACTGTAATAGGAGCAGTCGGAGTGTCTCTAATGGAGTGGAATGGCTGCCTGAGAAGCGGAGGGCACAGGGCTAATTGAATCAGCGCTGGTCGTGAGCCGCAGCAGGCCGGGGCTGTCCGCCACCTCATCTGCTTTCAGCGATACGACAAAAGCGCACGGTAACAAGTTCTTAAAGCGCAAAGAGTTGCATAAAAAAATGTTGTTGCATGGACATAATGTCATGTCACGATGACATTGTATTAATCTGAATTATGTAATGTTATCTTGTGGTTGGGTAGGAGTGTCAATGACTCACATTGTCAGTTTCATAAGAGACAGATCCCAATACTAAGCTTATGCAAAAAGTAAATAATGTCATTATATATACTTGTGTATATATGTAAAAGAACTGTCCACACACCTTTGTGAACCATGTATAATATCTTCATTAATGTGCTATAACAACTTTTCAAGGATAACATGTTATGGATGTTATGTAAAATGATCTCAAATGTGTTGTGGCACCTTCTTTACATCATGTCAAAAACTGTACTTTCCCTTTCAATGATTGAAAAAGATTAAGTGATTCTCCCCTTTTTCAATATCACCTTCTTTCTCCTTCCCTCTCCCATTCCTTTATGTCTCATGTTCTGTCTTGTTTAGTAATAATTCAGTTTTGTAGTCCCCATTTATATTTAAAGCATGAGGAGAAAGCCTAAAGATTCTTTGGAATTTCCCAATCAGTATGACATTTCTCAGACAGGCTATTGGCAGTAACCTGGACTGAGTTCTCTTCCATGTCTCTGCACCTATTGATATGGTGTGGGGCATGTCTGTTCCAGTTAATGACGATGTTGCCTAGAGTGGAGCTGTCAATCACTCGAACATCAGCTGAACCTGTCATTGACTCAGGCAGCCCTGAGCACAATGTTGGCTCATACTGGTGCTAATCACCAGCAGTGGTGCTATGTTACAACTCTCAGTGATTTGATGTGAGCTCTACACCATTACCATGTAGAGTCTCTCGTGTTCATCAGATCTTCCTGTCCACCACAAAAATGTTCTTCCAACAGTGCTGTGGGTATGTTCATATTGCCTTTGAGGCCCAGCAGTTGTATTAGAATCGTTTGCATAAAGCTGAATGATATTGTACATCCATATGCCCCGTGTAAACCATGGATTGAGCTGGGTATAGGATGGCATAGACTGGCAGGCAAGCAGCTGGGTACAGTTAATCCTGAACGCAGAACACATGGCATAATGAGCAACACCATGTATGATCACTCCCAATGTGATGTCATTATTATCCAATAGAAGTACTTATTGCGGCATGTCACCACTGAATGAAACAACTGGCTCTCAGCTTGCAAAGACGTGTAAGTGATTGCTGGAAGTTCTCTGGTGCTTCGGCGTTACCGCTGTGAACTGTGAATGGAGCCTTCATTGATTGTTCAGTCAGTGGATACAGCTCAAACATATCAGAGCCATTTGTGCACTCAGCAAACCGCAAAGTGTGGGATTTTAAACTGTTGGCGGTCACTATAACAGGGCAGAAAAATCTCAAATCTGTGATAATCTAATTTGAAAAGGGGGAAAACTATAGCCAACACATTGTCTGTCACCATGGTTTCTGAAATATTAATTACGTACGTCACGGTACGCAGTGTGCTGGGAAACTCAGATATTTGGGTATTCTTAAAAATTCCTGGAAAGATGTGTGTGTGTTTTTCATCCAAGGTTTTTTCATGAATTCATAATGCACATCTGGGTCTCATCATGCATCTCTGGGCCGTGCTCAGGGTAATAAAGAGGGACTATCAGCGCTCTGATACACCCCACGGCCCGCACTGATGTGGGCTGGATGGATCCCAGAGAGAGGGTTTGGGATTACAGGACACTGTGTCACAAACGCGTTTGCACATACATGGGCGCATACACACTTGCACGCACACACACACACTCACGCACAGGGCTTGCAGTCATGCACATTCACACCGCTTCTGCAACGGCAAAGCTGAGCAGAACGATCCCCCTTTACAGCAAGCATTTCTGTGATCTTTTCATCTCTCTGAACAGATGATAATTCCTTTTTAAAAAATCATCATTCGTCGACCATTCTCTTTGATGACCCTTGTTTCTCTTTGAGTGGAAAATGAAAGTGGTGCCTTCAGGACAGAGTCTGTTATAATTTTCACCTTATTCTCAGGGATGTCTTTTGGGGATAGCTTTTTATTGTAATAGGAGTGGTCCCTGCTATCAGCCAATAAAAGGAAGTGTGTACGTGTCTCAGAGGTTGGGCCTCTTCCTCTTCCCTGACCTGAAATCCCTCATAACCCCACCCTGAAATGTGTGTGTGTCTGTTTGTGTGTGTGTGTGTGTGTGAGAGAGAGAGAGAGAGAGAGAGAGAGAGAGAGAGACAGTGAGAGAGTTGTGGATTTTATTGCCAGTGTTTTCCATTTTCCACACAGGTTCTCATCCACTCAGACTTAACTATCATCCAACCTGGCACCCAGCATACTCTCTCAGTCTTCTTCACACAGCTATAAAATTGCCACACTGATGCAAAAAATGTTTGCCAGGACATTTTTTTGTGTTCACTGGACTGACTCTTTGTCTTGGTTGCTGAGTCAGCCAGCTTGCAACTGAGTTGACATGGCTGAGTTGACTTGAGTCATCTTGGCATGGATGCCGGTGCTGTCCCTCAGTAAGGCTTTAAGGACATCATGTTCCATGTACGTGGAAAACAAGTTCAAGTTTCAGGATCACCCACATATGGCATAAAGTGTCTCAATTTTGAGGACATTAGGGATCTGTAGGCTCTAGATTGTAAGGTCAGTCTTTGTCCAATATGAATGCAACAGCAAGCTAGCATAATGGTCTATTACAGTTTCTCAACTACTGACGTGGCCCACTATAAATTTACTCTTTAGCTCTATGAGAATATTATATATTACTCAAATACATACCTGTAGTCTTTTGACAGTTTAATAATTAATAGCTATGAATTTTAAGAAGGCTTCAATGTTGATTAAACACATACTTCACATTCATGAATTGTTTTGCATGTAGAATTAGTTTGTGTGCATTCTGACATAATCTGAGCAAGAAGTGGTTAAAGAATAGTTGTATATTATTTGCTCTATTCATGTCTTGTTGACTTCATTCGCAATTCTCTCAGTCTGCTTATGGCTATCTTGTTAACTTGCCATTGCGAGTAAGGTTAGTGGGTTGACTGTCAGCCCGATGCAGATCGCCACCATCACAACATATAGCCTGAATCGCTATGATCTACCCAGACCACTAGACTCAGCTGGAGTGCACAAGTTGGTCAGAGAGGGGGCGTGAATATTCCAGGCTTGATCCAGTTAAGCCCTGTCTGACTCTGATAAAGAGATAAGGTTGGAAGGACTTTCTTTCTCCGAATGGATGGTGCCTCCTTCCTCCTCTGAACCACAGATAGCAGGAATCCTCAGACAGCAGCAAAACACATCAGATCAGATCACCAGACCCTGACTTTTTTTTACTCTTCTGCTCCGTTTTGTTTTAGTCAAACGACACTGATTGCAAGTGAGTCGATAACATGCCATAGTTTCTCTCAGCCATGCCCAACTCTTTTATCACTGAGACGCACGCACAAAGCCTACTCTCAGATGTTGTTCTTTGTTCTACAGTGAAAGCCACTATATCTGCTCATGTTCATGTTAACACACAGCCCAAACCCTGCTCTCTCTATCTGTCTGTGTCTCTCTCTCAGTTCCTGGCTGTCCGTCCATGTCCTGTGTGAATTCTCGTTCAGTAGCAGTGCTACTGTATGCTGGGTAAAATGGAACTTCAGCATACAGGTGTGAGAGTTACGGGAGTCTGCTGAGGACCCAAATTGGCAGGAGTATTTTCTCATTGATGTGTCTCTTCAGAGGTTTCAGTTGGGGAGCAGTCCGTTTTTATTATGCTTCTGACTGTCGAGTGCTTGAATATAAAAGTGGCACAAAGTGACTGTGAAGAACAGCAGGCAGAAATCCTGAGAGAGCACAGCATATAAAATGTCCTCTGGTGCAATTTAACAGTGAACAGAAAAAGCTTTTCAGAAAACCACTTTTATCTTTTTTTCATGTTTTAACATTAGGTAATAGCAGACAAAAGACAGGAGACATATTTCGGAGGGGAGCTTGCTTTCAGAAGTCGTTGTTATCGGAAAACAAATGGCTATGTCTCATTCAAGGCCCCTCTGTTCAGCTGTGGCGAGAGCTCTGTGTTGGGTGCATCGTAGAAACCAAAAGTTATACTACGTTGTGCTATGCTTCATCATTTTTGTGGTCCATGACACTTTGGAACACAACACTTTGGGATGCTTTAGATATGTTTGCTCCCGTTTGCGTTTGTGTTTGAGAAAGCAGATGGTGTATTTTAAAATCAGTGTCACACAGTATCAGGTCTTACCTGATATCACCCTACAGTGACACCTCTCTCTTGCTGGACATTGAATACAGCACTGTTTCAGTGTACAAAATGCAGTGGTGCTCTTATCTGAACCATGGGCCTTTTCTTGTGTGTGCACCTGGTTCACTGATTCACACATTCACCTGGGCTGCAGTGTGCAACAGTGACATAGCTGAATGTACCTGAAGCGCTGGAGTGAGATTGTGGTTTAAAGTGGGAATTTTCCTTGGCAAGATCCTCTCATGGGGGTGGCAGTGGAAAGTACAGAGAGAGGGCAGGTGAGGTACTGGTGATTATTGTATGAGGTTTATTGCCCACATTTTGGAGGGATGGAAGAAAGAAGTAAAGTGAGTTCTAAAAACAAAAAAAAAGAACAAATGGCTTTCAATGACAAAAGAAATTCATCCAACCACAAAACTTCAAGAGTGTTGTTTGCCAAACTGGCAATTTGTCCCTGGTTTGTGTGCACGCAAAACTAGTTGACAGACGAGATTGTTTTGAACGTAGCTGTGTTTACCCTTGCCCAGAGGCTTTTTGAATTTAACTGCATTTGTCTGTCTGCCTGTCTGTCAGTCTGTGATTCTGTCTGGGGGTTTTGTCATTGCGTTTTGCATAAGAGTAATGAGGATCTGTAGGGATCTAAATCACTTACAAGTGTTTCTATTTAATCTCTTACAAAACTTGAAAAATACCAGATGACTGGAAGCACAGTATAACAACTCTCATATATAAGAAGGAGACTCCTGGATTCAGGAAACTACAGGCCTGCCAGCTACACTAGCATCTCATATAAAATCTTGGTTTATATCAAATAAAGACAAGTTAGAGTTATACTCTTTAAAAACCTTATGGAAAGTTAATATGGTTTTTCAGGGACAGGTCATACCGAAAAATCAAGACCTCTTGGAGTAATCTAATGTGTGTTTTTACTCAAACAGGGATTATGGCATTATATATTTGCTTTTGCATATACAGACATTTCACAAGGTACTATACAAGAGTGAAATCAATAGCTATTGCAGGCATCTCAGTGGGTTTGAAATAGCTTGCCAGGTACGAAATAAAGAGTAATTAGGAGGGATCAATCAACAGGGTCAATATCGGGAGCTATGGTCTTCCTTATTTACATACATGATCTTAGAACACATGGGGTCTTGTTAAGTGTTAATGCACCATGGCTTCATTGTGTCAAATCTCCTTTTCCAAAGTCTTCCTAATGTCTTTATCAACATGATTCTTAACAGGAACACATACACCCATGCAAATGCATGCACATTCTCCCCGTCTGTCCTCTTTTTCATACATGCATAAACAAAACATACCTGTTTATCTGTCTCTCATATACAGACGGAGTGCATATCTTCCATCTCTGTCAAATACTGCAGACCAAACATGTTCTGATGAAAGTTCTTGAGCTGAACCCAAAATGTAAACAGTTCCAGGAATTACGGTTTGTTATTTATCAAACCCATTGCGAAAATATCAATGCAATTTGATCATTGTGCACTGGTATTTCTCCAAGGGCTCTCTGCCTCCTGATCCTAAATTCATAACTCTAATTTATTTTAAAGGCATAGATCAGAATATCTTCATATCTAGAGTTCAGGCGAAACTCAAGTTCTTGCTTTTCTGGCTTTAATAATGCCAAGTGAACTAATGAAGCTTATATATGACTGCTGAAACATGTTTGCATTAAGCACTGTTATTTACAAGGCCTTTGATCTGAGCTCATTAGACTTAAGGATTTTTACATGATCAACACAGTGTGTGAACATCCCATAGTGGTCGGTTCTGTATCTCCTGGCTACATGCTGTAAGAGGTCTAGACTCCCCATGCTACAGAAAACCACATTCTGCAGAAAATTTAACTTGCATGATTACACCCCAAAGCACCTGACCACAATTCACGTCCGCTTCTCGTCCGACAACATCCTCATCGGTGCTGAGAACACTTAGCCGTTACTGCATAGCAACGTTCGAGAATAGTCGGTCGTTCCGGGAAATAATAAAAAAAATCAACTGTCTGGTGCAGACAGAAAATGTGAAGCAACAGGCAGCCCCTGTCTGTACACATACCACAGGAGTGAGATAAAGCATGTGCTGCAGACATGGTTACAGTGAGGCACATACAGTACTGCCACAGTGTGTGCTGTGCCCTGAGCAACACTACAGCAAATCACACACCACTGCACCACACCACACACTCAAAGCAACTCTGCCAAGTTCACAACACGGGCAAGTTTGCCATTCTGTGTTTTTGTGCTTGAGCCTTTTTGATGTTTTTTTCTGTCTATATCTTCCACCTTCCATTTACATCAGAGGTTACATCACTTGTTACTATATGTTTATGGAGATAAAGCGGCAAAGTATCACATAGTCACTCAATAGCACCTTATTTGTTTGATGACCTTAAATACGGGCTATAATAAAGAGATGTAAATCACCCATGATTTAACCATTTTTGATTAAATCTCTGTTTTAAGTGAGACCTGGCAAGAAAATGTCAGTCCATAAAAACAGAATTTCAAAAACAAATTCAAATTCACATTCTAAAGAAACAATAGGCTATCTTCCACAAACTAGCTGAAAGGTTAGTGAGGAGTCTCGGAAACAATTACATTTAATTTGCAAAGTCAAATAAAGTTGAAGCAAACACAGTTTATCATGTTTTCAGAATCATGTATGGAAGCCAGCTTGTGCAATCCAAGCCCTATCTGCAGATCATTCCATGACCATGGAGCACAATAACACAGAGCCCCTTTTCCATCATCAGTGCCAATCCTTGGAACTGTAAATAAAATGAAGGATTGGGAATATAAATAGTGTTGTTGAGAATTTGTAAGTGTGAAGAGAGATAACCAGGAATGAATTTATAAACAAAAACAAACCATGGCTTTAACTTTTAATTTTGAAGAGAGGTACCATTTACCACTGACTACAATTCAGGCAGTTTCTAAAAAACAAAAGTACTTAATGGTAATTGGGTCCCATTGAGTAGAATCTGGTCCCATTGGGTTTGATCACACATAGATCAGTCCAGAAACTATATTACCATTGCATTATTGTTCACCTGTAACTCCAGATGAGTAGGCTCAGAGGAGTGGTCTGGTGTGTACAAGCCTCAGAATGTATCAATTTTGGTGTTTCAAGACTGAAGGAATGTACTTTGCTTAGTGTGTAGAGGCTGAAGGCCCCATCCAGTGTGTATTGCCCAGGGGCTTTTCCTGTGTGGACAGGCTAGTGGGACATACTGGTGTGCACAGGCTGGTGGAACACACTGATGTGTACAGGCTAGTGGAGCACTCTGGTGTGTACAGGCTGGTGGAACACTCTGGTGTGTACAGGCTGGTGGAACACACTGATGTGTACAGGCTAGTGGAGCACTCTGGTGTGTACAGTCTAGTGGAGCACTCTGGTGTGTACAGGCTAGTGAAGCACTCTGGTGTGTACAGGCTAGAGGAGCACTCTGGTGTGTACAGGCTAGTGGACCTCTCGGGTGTGTACAGGCTAGTGGAGCTCTCTGGTGTGTACAGGCTAGTGGAGCTCTCTGGTGTGTACAGGATAGTGAAGCTCTCTGGTGTGTACAGGCTAGTGGAGCTCTCTGGTGTGTACAGGCTAGTGAAGCTCTCTGGTGTGTACAGGCTAGTGGAGCTCTCTGGTGTGTACAGGATAGTGAAGCTCTCTGGTGTGTACAGGCTAGTGGAGCTCTCTGGTGTGTACAGGCTAGTGGAGCACTCTGGTGTGTACAGGCTAGTGGAATGCACCACTTCTGGATTGTCATCGCTTTTTATCTGATTGGATTCCCAGCAGAGAGGAAAGAAAAAATTAGCGAAGCGGAAACCTGAGGTGGGGCAGCAGATATTGAGTTTCGCCGACTCTCTCACCATCAAAGAAAATCTCGCCACTGTTGTTTGGCTCCACAGAGTAGCCTGGCAGATGTTTTCTAACATTTCATTCTCTCTGCCTTCCTTTTTTCAGTTTTGTAAAGGGTTGATTTATTCCTGAAGCAGCAGAATTCATGGTTCTGTGGTCTTACGTTACCAGGATGTGCGTACTTGTGGGATGCCAGGCCTTGTTTTTGGGGTAGCGGTTCAATTTCAGGTGTTTAGTCACGGCTCATTTCACAGTCCTGCAGGTTAAATATCACATAGTCAATATATCCTGAGTTTAAATACAGACATCAGTCGATATTGACTTGTGCTTCCACTTCAGATAAAAGAGTCTGTACATAATTCAGAACTGAAGCAGAAATTCAGCCATCTGGGTACTGATAAGCTGTCATATCATCCAGCTGGCTGTAGGTAATCCATGTAAAATGGATGATGATAAAATGGATAATGAGCTCCATTACACTTTACCAACTTCTCCTATCTGGTCAGGCACCTGCACTTTTGTGAACTGGACTTATGTTGACTTCAAGTTCCTCCTACAGCATTGGCGTGTGTGATTGGTGTTATATCTGCAGCATGAAAAATGGTGAAGCCTGCCCGTCATCAGATGAGTCAAAGGAGCTGCGTTTATGACTGCTTCACAGCTGTGTCTCAACATGCAACAATCACTTTCACCACAGCCACACTTACACAATGTTTTAGATTCTGGCACACACCACAGGGTGGTTTTGAGTGACCGGAGCTCAGTTCTCTGCCTGGCGACCAGTGCTGCCATTCAGACACCAGTATATCTAAATGAGCCCCTCATTCAACAGGGAATGATCTACCCACCCCCTCTGTACTGTAATATGATAAACTCCGCTGGAACCGTCCAGCAAACAGAAAAAAAGCAACCCCCAGGAGACATTTAAATGGAAACAAAACACAGGAAAAAAACATAGTTTTTGACATTAATAAGTCTTATCAATGTCAGTGTGAGTTTGGGACTGCATTCTGAAGTGCGGGGACGTAACCGCTGCTTGAGTAGCCAGGAGGGGGTGTTGGGGGGGTCGTGAGGGTAGCACTTGTTTGTGTGACATTTAAATGTCAGAGAGGCTAAGGTCTGCTTGTGGAATGAGCAGTGCATGGCAGGTCTTTACAAGCAATCAAAGAAGAAGATCAGATGTAAAATACATTTGAAACGTTGCATGTTTTAAACGCTAAGTAGGAACAATAATGAAGGCAAAAGCATACTGTACCAACTCCTGAACAAGAACTACGGATCGGGCCGACCAAATACATAGGATTTGGGGCCAGGGGGTCTAAGCTTCTAAAAAAGATCCCAGCTCATAGAATGGAAATGCTCTACATTATTTATGCGAAAATGTGCAAGTGCAAAAGGTCGTGCCTGTCGATCCTCAATGAAACGTCTGAGCTGTGTGTTCTCTGAGTGAAGCATGTGGCAAACAGACCGCCTCCTTTTTCCGTTATTGTCTCCAAGTCAAGTGGAAACTTTGGTGGAATGATATGTTTTATATAATACTTAACTGCCTGAGATCAGTCCAGATAAGATCCTGGAAGTGTCCGATAACCTGGATTCGATCTAGTGATGCGTGTGCCTTTTTATCTTAAAGCAGGCATGACTGCAGGGAGAGAAGAGGATTTTGGAGCGGACGAGTGAGCGTTTTTGTGTAAACTGTAAGTGAGTGGGTGTGAGTGAGTAAGCATTCTTGTTTATGTGTGAGTGTGTTTGTGGACGTGTGAGCAAGTGAAGAAGTGAAGAAATGTGTGTGTGTGTGTGTGTGTATGTGTGAGTGTGTGTGTGTGTTTTCCTTCTGGTTGTTTTGACAACAGAATACTCCGTAGCAAAAGCACTCTCTATATAGCCTCATCGATCAGCCTGCCAACAGGGCCCAGGAGCGGAAACACATTCACAGCCCACCATAAACCTACCATATCACTGGGCAATAGCACCAAATGCTAACATTACGGTTTTAAACAGTAAACACAGTGAGGCCACAAAGAGCATGTGAACGGCAGCCCTCCCGCACAACCTGTCTGCAAGGTGTGGGCATTTGAGGAAAATGTTTGCCGCGAGGCACAGTTCAATTGTTTTTCCCAGCAAAAGACAATGAGTGAGTCACAACATAATTATGGCTTTCCAAAGCAGATAAAACACCTGCTTAGTGGATTATCAACAGAGCTGGGCTCATATTTCTCTTGTGTAAACTCCGCCGCATATTTATGAACAATGCATCCCTCAGGCGTCTTAATTCCTTATTTGGTCATTTTCCTCCAGGACGGAGGCTGTTTATGTATCTTGGTTTCTTGCATGGGTTTGGATATCCTGTAAATGTGCTTTATTTCCTGCTTGGATGTCATATCAATGAATGTGAACAAACCGTGATCCTGTTGTGTGTGTATGCAGTATATACGTACACACACAAATAAAAGTATACACACTGTACCTTATTAATATTTCATTCTCTCTCACTGAACAGAACATATTAATATATTAAATACCCTCTGATATGTGTCACACGGGCCTAGAGCTTAGATTTTGAATTGTTAGGATTTTGCCATGTAAGCTATTTTCCTATCATGTGTTTCTCATGTAGTCAGAAACCTCACTAAACTCCAGTGATAGTTTAAACATATTAAGGTACAGGAAGAAACACAAGTTATGACTCAGTTTTTGTGGTTATTTTAGGCAAAGGCAAAATTATGTGCCAAGATCGGCTGAACAACCTGTTCTCCTCATTATCACATTCTCATGTTTTTAAGAATATTAAATGTTCTCATTTCTCCATATTATAGCATGTAAAGAATCAGTAAATCAGGAGGTTTGTGAATGTTATTCTAAGGCAGACGCAGTTGAAATTAGACCTGGCCCTGCATCTATAGAGTTTCATTACTGCAGCTCAGAGTGAGACATATATTAACCTCCCAGCACACACACACACACACACACACACACACACAATGTATTTAGCAGAGCATTACATTATCCACTTATCTAATATTTTGGTCTGTACCATATCTACAGTGCTGTGTGTCTGGAGCGTTTGATTAGTTAAAGCAGACAAGGTAGCATTGCTCTCTGTCCTTCGCTTTGCCTCAGGGGTCATGCCGTAATGCGATGATTAATTCATGCTTATTTTCACATGAAGAACAAACTCGGGAATGCAACTGAACACCGCCCTGTGCTCGCTTTGGCCGCCTCTTTGTTTTTTTAAACTCGCACAAATCACAGAAGACTGCTGACTTCCAAGGTATATCGATTTTTTTCATTCGAATTAAAGAGGCATTAAAAGTCTCTCCCATGATAAAAATGAAAAAAATAAAACCGGGCCATCACATGTTCTGCCAACAGCAGACCTACTTCGTTTATGACATCTGGTATATTTCTGTACATTTTTTGTAGTATGCCCAGACCTCAGAAAAGCTATAGAGTACTGCTCTATTACAGAAAGAGAACCTTTCAGTGAACGATAGTATCAGACGTTTATAAGTAAGCTATGTCCGTAAATCGAACGCAAACCTTTCATGGTGCTCCCAACAAAACTAAATGTTTTACGGTTACGCAAGGCTTTCCACACTTCGTTTCGCCTGATCATTATTTATGTTCTAGAGTGTGCACTTTGAGTGTACCTTGCATGTTGTGCTTGGATCAAGGTGGCTCAGATCATTAGCGAGATTTGTTAGCCTGGTTTTGGCTGGTCAGTCCACCAGAATACAGGAGTAGTCGTGGTAGTGTGTGACCTGAGTTAGCATGATCGTAGATATGGTAAATATGTTCTTTCTTGATCCATGGATCAGTGTAATCATAGTGGACACCGCTGTATATGCAGGTGTGTCCGTTTTGTTATTGCTCCGCTGCTATTTCATCTGTGAAAATACAAAGTCAACGGGTACACAGCAGTTGCAGTGACATCATTAGGTGTTTGCTTCTGGCCACTTAACTGCAAGCCCTCACTCATCAAAGAGGAAACCAAGCCCTTGTCCTGCTCCAACCTGTATCACTGAACCTTTGTTCGAGAAAGGCAGAGTGGCTTTTACCTCGTTGGCTCTCACATGACTTTGGTGGATGGAATTATGCAGAAAGCAAGCCAAGACAGATGTGATTTGCAGGTCGGTGTGAGAAAAAGCTCTTTGGCCTTGTTTTAATCAGTGGGGAAGTTTGCGCATCGCAGCACATTTCCTCACAGGAGTGTGCGATGCTCCGGAAAAGTCGGATTCCTGGGAGCCATCTCTGGGGTAAAGCTTCTGTGCTTGTTTCTGCTGATTTTTTTAAACATTTTTTTTAGGAAATATGTACTGTAAAGTACCCTGTCCCCTCTTCTCTACTTCTTCTGGCAGGCCATCTCTTCCTTCTACTTATCTGTCTTTGGCCGTGTGTGAGCAGACATATTGCCTTTATGGTGGTTGGCTGCTGATGTCATGGGTCAAAGGTCAGCTTGTTTTTACATGTCCCATAGAGGTTATTAGGAGATGATCTTCCTTCCTTCCTGGAATAGGCACAAAGAAAGCTTATCTTCATATGAAATTTATTTTTATATGTTATTGTTAGGCACTACATTTTAGTGTAAACAAACTTAGCTACATCTTGTATATGAAAGGTACTTTGTAAATTATGTGTATTACTATTATTAACTTCATCCTTCAACATCAAAAAGAACAACTGAGAAAATGCAGGCAACCAAATCAAGTGCGATTAAGTTCTGATCAGGGATTGCATTAAGTTAAAAGAAAGTTTGTATAAAGATTAAATACATATTTTACAGGTTTCTGAATCACTGAGATCCTTGTAGCATGTGGTCAGCACTGATTCTTTACTTCCTGTTTCCATGATTATACAATTCACAATCTTCTGTCAATCTTATAACCACAATCCTGTCACTGCAAGAAGTGTTTTTGTTAACAGGAAAAGGAACCATATTTTTGCCATTTTTTTGGTCAGTGTTATTAAACTCATTTCACTTTACTATTAAACTTTATTTCACTCCAACATTTCATCCCCCCCCCCCCACTGAAATGGCTAAGTGAAGCCCAGAGCTCTCCCCTCCTCTGAAATAATTAACGGAAGCCCACAGCACCCCCTGTTGTCCATGTTGTCATTGCGTGGCTGATCCCTCCTCCAGCTCACAGTGTCTCTCTCCCTTATCGCCCTGGCGCGCTGTGGCGGTATTTCCTGCCAGCAACAGGGACAGGAGGTGGCACAGGATGAGAGCGGCTTCCTGCCACAATACGCCCTTCTCCCCCCACCCCAACAGATCCTCACGTGTGTACTCCCCCCACCCCCATCTTAAAAAATTCCCCTCACACGCACACTCGCACACTCTCTCATTATCTTCCACATTTCTGAGTAGGTTGGGCGCAGGGGGGTGGTTTTTTCACCAAGTTGGCTGACCCGGTTTGTCCACACTATTGTTAACAAGGGTCCCTTAGGGATTGGAAAGTCCAGACGAGGAAGTGGAACTTGCTGTCTCCTCAGTGTGGAGAAAAGGGGTACAGCCGCTTTGCACTACTGTGTACCACTTCCTGTCCGATCACAGAAAACCTCACAGCTTCACATTACTTTTATAATAAAATTATTAAATAATAAATCCCTGAAATAAAAGCTGCCATTTATCTGAAAAGGCATGACTCCTGATTCAGTGAACTAGTGTGAGGGAACTTACTGAAACTACATGTTCAAATGCTTGACTTCAAATGATCAACTATTGCACTTTCTAATCACGAAAAGATTTAAAGCAAGTATTACATTTTGTTTCCATTTGCCACATCAAAACATTTGATCATTTATCAAGATAAATGTTTGCTATTTTGTGATATTACAAAATATTTTTAAAATTGTGGTTAAGAATAAGAATTATATTCACATAATGTAATGTAATATAACACATAATACACACATACACATATAATACATTTCTGGTTGAGAACTAAGCATCATAGTGGCTTGACTGAATGTCCTCAACCCACAGTTAAGTGAATAATATATTTAAAGATACAGATTCTTCTAGATGGTTGAATTCAATGAATGCTCATTATAGGTACAGTGTACTTTTTTTTCCCAGTGTTGCAGAAATGGAAACATACATTTGCATGTTCATATCCCCAGCACACCCACCCACCACTGTCCATCACCATCTCAACAGCCAATCACACGGCAGGGCCTACGTTCTCCCACCAGCAGCAGTTAAGCCATAATGACAGAGTCAGGATTCATATAATGGTAAATGATGAAGGGTTCTTATGAGGGGGGGACTCTGATGTGACTACCACAGTGGCTCTGATGGAACCTGGCAAGCCATGAAAAGCAAACTACAAGAGCAACAAAGAATCCCGATCAGGATCCGACCCCGCCATTAAACGGCGCTGACATTCCAAGACCCGCAGCGGCGCATCTGCTCCCGGGGCCGCCGCTGCCAGCAACGGCGACATGATTGGCTAACCGGAATCAGGGAGGGGGTGGTAGGGGGTGGAGGCACATGGAAGGCTTGCAGTATTTCTGTGGTAAAGCTCTAAGATTATCTGGCAACCCTCAAAAGCTACAAAGCTCTGGTGGAAGAGTAGCTAAATGGCACATGTTGATCAAACAGAGCAGGAAGGAAATGTACTTTGGTTATGCCAGTGTCATAGGCTTACATAGATTAGCTTTGTGGCACGCATGAGTATTGGGTGGCCCACTTGAAGTGAAATGACTCATTCATTTCCTTGGTGCGCTTGTTTCCTAGGTGCAAAACCTCCACACATACATGAACAAAAACAAGCATTATTATTGTAAAAATATTTACCTGTCTTTATCTTGGATTCTCATTTTGCTGCAAGTCTGAACACTGAGTCTAAAGGTATCAGAATCCAGTCCTGGTTGGCCGCAGTTTCTGCCATTTTGATGCGTTTCAGCACGTAAGGGCTTAGTATAAGTCACTGATCGGCTAAAGAGTTCAGACGCCTTATTTCAGTGCCCTAAATGAGCTGATAGAATTGATTGTCCTAAATGGTCTTAATGAGCTGATAGATGAATTGAAAGGAAACCACAAAAACCAGAAGACAATATGGCCCTCCAAGACAGGAGTTTGACAGTTCTGCCTTAGTCATTTTCACAGGGTACTGTTATTGCTGGAAAGTCTTACAATGCGTACGGATACAAGCACGTGGTGTTTCCCAAAACTGCCACCCACTGCTTCCTCTCACTCCACAGCCCTCTATCTGAGCTGTGCGCTCACTGTGTCAGAGGACTGGAACAGCTGCTGTAATACTGCAGGAGCCTAATGGAACAGAGGAACCAAAGGGAAGACACAGCCACCTCAATCCATCCATCACCCAGTGAAGGCCAATGAAGGCTGCAAGCCACAGTTGGCATGGTATGGTCAGAATTTGATAGCAGACTGTGAGGCATGTCCCGATGCTGAAACAAACTGCTTTAGCGGGACGAACTGGGAAACTCATACACACACTTTTTCTATAAGTTGCAACCATTGACTTGTCCATGCATAGAAACACTTTTGTCGTCTTACAGATGGTGTGTGCAGTGGTTCATTGCACATAAGTGACCTGATAACAGTGTAGTATAATGGTTAGTTTTGTATTAGCAGCATATCCACGCAGAGGTTGCAGGTTCAATTCCCAGGTGGGCACTGCCATTGCACCCTTGATCAAGGTACTTCATATAAGGTGCTTCCGTAAATATCAGCTGTATATATGTACAGTGTGCACAAAAACTGTGTGAGTCACTATGGATAAGAGGGTCTGCTAGATGCTCTTATGTAATGTTACCTACCCTAACCCCTGAGGTTTGTCCCCCTGCTGAGGGGAACTGGGTCAGAGAGGAGGTGCTATGGGGATGCTTTTGCTTCAGCACTATTTCAGAAACCACCTGTTCCATACATGAATGTGTTTAACTAGTGTAACACTGTCTAACTCTACCCTGGTGTCTGCCTCAGGAGGTCAAACAGCGTCGGTGAGTCTGGGACAGCATTTTAGTGTTTAAATCTGATCCTCCCATCTCAACAGTGTGAAAGATACACGTTTCACTAACACAATGTTGTGGGGCAGCAAGGCAGGGAAGATGAGCAACAGAGGAGGAGAGGAAGTTGAGGATGGAATATGAAGAGTCGATAAGAATAAAAATAAACAGTGACAAATATCTGGTGCCGACAGCTCTGTTGTTCACAGACGTGCAAAGTTCTGCATTCCCTTTTAGTTCTCTCTGCAATGACAACAGTATCTAAGCAATACTGTCTAATGACTCAGTTTTAATAAAACCAACACCATACCAAGGAAAATATAACAGGGAAAAATTCATGCATTGTAGTAGATATGTTTTTTATCGGATGAAAAATAAAAATCATAATTAGCATGTTAGCATAAACTGCCATATAAAAAAGTACTCATGAAATGCTGCACCAAAACGTTTACCAAAATGTTTCATGGTTTGCATGTGAATCATTTGATAGTTCTTGATTTGTTGATGTTTATGGCCCTCACTCATAGAAGAAGTTTTGAATACTTTATAGACTGAGTCAGCTGAGTGCCAGAAAACGATTTCGCAAACAGAAAGTTTTCAATATGTTGGGAGGAGCCAGCATTCAGTGAGTACAAATTAGTAATAAATGGCCTTGTGCTCGTAAATGTTTATTCTTAGCATTAAAAACAGTCTAGGCTGGGAACACAATCTGAAATTCAATGGAAAATAGTCACTTGTAAAGTATGTTATTGCTCTGCTATCCTCCATGATAAGCAGAAAGAGCTATAATTTCTTTAGTAAAAATGAGCATGTTTTTATGTACTTATTTTCATTTGTTTGCAATGTTTTACTCAAAAGCACCAGTAACCAAAGGCATGTGTTAAAGCTGAATATTCATAAGTTTGCTCATGGCCCCTTAGATTATCCTAACCCTGAAAGCAAACGCACTCACTCTCTGAGACAGAACAGAAAACACATGGATGAGCATTCTGTTGTTGTGTATGAATATTTGTTTTTAGTCGTCATCCTACTCGCACACACACTCTCTCTCTCTCTCTCTCTCTCTCTTTGGGGCTGGCATGGGCCTTTTTTTTCCCAGAACCCAGAACGGGGAATTTCACATAGAGATGTGCATTCAGGGTCTCAGCTCTGCAACATGTGGACTTGCAGCCTCCAGAGTTGTCGTTCAAAACATAAGAAAGGGTAATTTGGTAGAGGGGAAGAGGGGTCAGTGTGTTACACCTTGTGCTGCACTTTTGTTAACTTAAGACTTCAGCACTACTGGGACTGTTTCACTCTGTGCTCCGTTACTGTAATTCTAAACCTAAAGTACAGATTACTGCGTCTGTTTTACTCTGTGCTTCCTTACTGTGACTCTAAACCTTCAGCAGAGTCCTGGAGCCTGTTCCACCCTGCTCTCCCTCACAGTGGCTGCAAACCTCCAGCACACGGAGTCCTGGAGCCTGTTCCACCCTGCTCTCCCTCACAGTGGCTCCAAACCTCCAGCACACAGAGTCCTGGAGCCTGTTCCACCCTGCTCTCCCTCACAGTGGCTCCAAACCTCCAGCACACAGAGTCCTGGAGCCTGTTCCACCCTGCTCTCCTCACAGTGGCTCCAAACCTCCAGCACACAGAGTCCTGTAGCCTGTTCCACCCTGCTCTCCTTCACAGTGGCTCCAAACCTCCAGCACACAGAGTCCTGTAGCCTGTTCCACCCTGCTCTCCTCACAGTGGCTCCAAACCTCCAGCACACGGAGTCCTGGAGCCTGTTCCACCCTGCTCTCCCTCACAGTGGCTCCAAACCTCCAGCACACAGAGTCCTGTAGCCTGTTCCACCCTGCTCTCCTTCACAGTGGCTCCAAACCTCCAGCACACGGAGTCCTGGAGCCTGTTCCACCCTGCTCTCCTTCACAGTGACAGGAGAAAGCAGGCAGTAATGAATGGCTGCAGCAGTAGGGAGCTCATGCTGTCCTGCCGGTGTGGAGTGAAGGCCTGTGTGTACATTCCTCCCCTTGGGAGCGCCTGTACCGCGGCTGTGCACACACACTCACAGGGCAAACGTTTGCCCTCCCACACACCCACCCATTTGAGCTCAGTGTGTCCTTCACCCTCGCTTATCTGCATTTTTTCATTCTCAGCTGATCTTATACTTGAACACACAATACACGAAAACATACATACATATATACATACATACATACACATTTATAAGCAGCTCACAAACACATGCAAACTTACAAGGCATGCAAATACAAACATACAGTTATACACAAATACATACTTATGTACAGTCAAGCACAAATACATGCATACAGTCCACACATGTACACACACATGCACACACATACACATGTCTGGGTGCCTGACACCAGGGCCACTATAAATCATTAGAGATGCGCTGTCTGCTGCTCAGGAGACTCCATTTGTTCCTGGGATATTTGATACGGTCCAGCTCCTGTCTGGAAATTGTGTATGATCAGATATGTTCACACGCTGCAAACGCGAAAGGCATGTAGTTACATGTAGGACACCCCAGATATGCGAAAGTCATGACACAGTCAGTGAGGAAATACATTTCAAAATGTTTGTTGAAATATAGGCCATCATTTCTAAGGTGGTAAGGGGCTTTACAGAGACATGCAGTATTTCTGCCATATTTGGTAGGAATGTAGAATGCCGTTATGGTAGGATCGCCACAGAGATTTTTTTTTCTCGTGGGAAATGAGCAGAGAAGTGGGCCTCTGTAGAAATGTGCGTTGCACATGCAGATGTTTGTAAATAAGCCCCTTGTTTCTGAGCGGGGGGAATGTGCTTAAAGACTGGGTGTTTATTAGTAGTGGGCTGAGGGAATTAAAAGACTGTGGTGTACGGGCGTGCGGATAGATGGAGGGAGAGATGAGCGAATGAAATTATGAGCGGTGCTCCCTGAATTCTCTGATAACTCCTTCATCCTTCCTTAAATGCTGTCATTCTCATGACAGGCTAAACGCGGGACCCAACTCTCTGTGGTTGTTTGTTCATGTCTTTCCTTTGGTGCCTTGAGCTTAGCAGTTTCTGAAGTCTGTTTGTACGATGAAATCGTTTGTATGACGAAATCTGTTTGTATGACGAAATCTGAGGTCACCATTGATATCATGGAGTAGTACAGTGTGAGTCGACCTGTGGCTGCCATGGTGCTTGTGGTCTTGAAAAACTCCATTTGACTCTCTATTTCCACCTGTTTAATCAATACCTCTGCAGTAATCTTCTGAACAAATCCTTGCTACATCACTATGACACCACAATGGGTGGCAGTCTCTAGGGTTCACAGTGACTGCTGTGTGCTACATATTGCTGGCTGTTGAGATGATTCAACAATCACTCACTGTGAATCACTTCCAGCTCCTTTAAACGCCATAAATTATAAATTAATAAACAGTTTAATTCGTTAAACAGATACCATGATGTGGAGAAATGTGCAGTGCTTGCACCTTGCTCGCTGCAGTAGCTCCATAGTGCTCTTTCGTTCATTACACCCTTTTCACATCTTCAGAAAAGGTAGCTGGCATTCTGCTGTACTGCAGTGCCCTAGAGTTCTGCTCTTGGAATAATAGTGCCATATGTTTCATTAAAAGCTTATCAATCACCGAAAAAGGATCATTAAGAGAGAGTTTGACTGCAGAATGAACGAGAGAGGGAAGACAAGGATATTTCTTCAACTAACTTTTATTGTCTTTTATTTTAAATGATTTCATATAATCAAATATAGAGCAACCCTCCAGAAACTACTGCTTACTTCATGGACGAAATTTGTGCTTTCCTGTTTTGCCTTTATCCTTTTTATCTCTGCTACCTCAACTTCACCTTTCACTTTCTTTCTCTTTTCACGGTTTCCATTTCGACATTGCTGTTCAGTTTTGATTTCGCTAATGCAGAATTGCAGTACAACTTCATACCTTCTCTTTTTCCTCACTCTCTCTCTCTCTCTCCCGCTTTCTCTTGCTCTTCCCTCCATTTTGACAGACCCTCTAATCATGATTTTGTGGGGAGAAGTTCAAATTTCCCTCTACTTTCATCTCTGATGACAGACCAGAGGCCCAATTATAAGATTAAGCCCCTGCCAGATAGTCAGTATGGAGATGTCTCCTGCTCCACCAATCAGGTGCGGACGTCCATGTCAGAGCCGAGGGGGACCACCCCTCTGGATCACAGAGGGGCAATTGTGTTTTGTTGTGGCTCAACAACTGAATGAACAACAGATTTGGGCTCATTTCGATGACAGCATTTGAAGATGTGTTTTTATTCCTCTATTTATTTATGTATCTATTTACTGTAATTATGAGGCCGCTGATGGGAGACAGATTTGTTGATTGTGGATTTTGAAAAGCTGTGGGCTGACTGCAGTCCTGTGTGGAGGAAGCAGGATTATATTATACTTCATTATGAAACAGAAATCAAATCCTATGTCTTTATCTCTCTCCTGGTGGTAATGTGAAAATTGTTACTCTTTAATGTGCTACTTAAAAATGTTTCCTCTCAGGAAAGTCTCATGTCTGAATCATCGCCTGTCATCAACAAAGACATGCTTCCATGCTGGAGAAAGCTCTGCGGGAGATCTGACCTCAAGAAGACATTCCTCAGATCTTAGAAATATACCAAGGAACATAAAGATTCTCAACTATTCATGAAAAGTTAAGAATTTATGTACCCCAGGTCAAAAAATGTGATGTTTACTTTTTGGTTGCTTACTTCCTTGCTACTTAATTGATCGCTTGCTTACTTATTTACCTACTTACTTACTTAACTATTTACTTGCTTACTTTTACTCATACAGTCTTTGCAAACAAGGGCCTTGATCTTGACCTTTGGGGCAGATGAGGTGAAGATTAAGATTCATGTGCTGAGCAGATGTTAACTTTTTAGACATCACTGTTTGTCTTTTGGGCACTACGGTGCCCACATTGGGACAAAAAGAACAAAACAAACAAAGCATAGCACAAAGCTGGAATGCTGATGTGATGCGTGGCTGCTGCTGTCCTCGGAGAGAGTGGCAGACCAGAACGTGACCAACAGTCCTGAGCGGCCAGCGGCGGAGCATGACCGTAGCGGCTCGGCTCTCGTCCACTGCGGCCGGCCGGTCTCGTCCCTTCCTGTCTTTATGTCAACAGTGCGTGGGCCATCGGGGTCGTTGCTTCACAAAGTGCTTACTGTTTGGAAAAAAAAAAACACTTTTCCTTCCTGCACCACGCCGCTCACTGGCACGGCTGTTAGGCCTTCACACCGCAGGCTGTGTGCTGGAGAGAAAGCCTCCACGAGGAGCAGAGAAAGGCTTTTACTCTGAAAACATTTCACAACAAAACACCAACGACATCATAATGGAATGGGTGTGTGCCATTTGCTGATATTTGAATGCAGATTTTAATCACCTCATTACAGTCACTGTTACACATACACACAGGCACACACATACATATGCTCACTTTGACTTCTCCTGCCATCAGCGCTGATATCGGAAGATGCTTGGACTGTTGGCCCACTGCCGCTGTTCTTGAGCGAGAACAATGGGAGAGAAACGCGGGCCAAGCATGCTCGGTGATAGGCCGTGATACACAGTTATTTCCTCTTCCTGCAGCCTCTGATTCCCAGACAACTCGTTTTGAAAAATATCAACGCAGAAAGAAGACGCAGCGATGGTCTAAATATCCACTCAGCAGATTCTTAAACGGCCACTGCCTTTCCTTCCCTGCAGAGTGGGCCTTACAATGGACAGCATAACTCAAAGGATCATGACATGAGAATATGAATGTCAAAACGGGCCTACCTTTCATTGTTCATAAAATGTCCTGCAAGCACTGGACAGGCTTTCGTTTAATTGTGGATTTAGACATTAACATGTTTCGCTTACAAATATCAGTTTTCTAAAATTAAGTTACAGAAAAGAGTTTTAGTGATGTTATGTTTTTTTGATTGTAAGTAGTTATTATCACCTGCATCATGGCAGTATCTCTGTGAATTGTAAGAAGTTTGACAGTTTTCTGTTGTTTGTTGTTCAGGTTGAAAATCAACTGTCAGCTAAATCATGAACAATGCAGAGCATGGCCAGCTGTCTTTTTTATGGCTATGGCAGCCTCAGCTTCTCTACAGGAAACGTATGCATATGGTGATTTAATTACAGCATAACCAGTGTTATAAAACATTTGTTTAAAATGTAAAATACTGTTTGCTCGCCCCCTTTCCACCTTCAGTCTTAATGAGAAGATCATCAGGAGCATTTTTAATTGTTTTACTTTACTTGCTTGCATGCCCTTTGTTTTGTTTGTTTTGTTCAACTGTGAGGATTATTGCCTCCCACAGATGTTTGCTTTAATGTCTGAGCGAAAGAAATCGGAAGGAATAAAAGTCAGATCTTGTCTGTTTGAAGAGCTCCTTGTTTTTGAATGATGAGGGCGCAACACCCGTATCTGTCCCTAAGTTCCCATAGTAACGGAAGCACCCACGGCTTTTGCTCAAAAAGCCAGACTTATCTCAGATCGCGTGCAGCATTAATAACAATTAATGCGAGGGGCAACGGCACTGCGTTAAATCTATTTGAAATCTGCTGCATGAAAGGCTTTTTTAACAGCCTGCCTGCTGAATCTGTGAGCTCTCCCACACAGGAATAAAGCCCTCAGCTTTGCCATCCTGAGGTCCACAGAGAGACCAGGTCCATGTGCCGCTTGTGTAGAAGACAGGCCCTTTCTCCCACACATGCTCCTGATTAAAGTTTCCCTTTCTGTGATTCTGACCTGGACTTGCTTTAATTAGTCACACGCACACACAGCATGCTTTTCAACCAGAGGGAGCCCCATGTGTTCTCAATAATTGATTCTGAATGTCGAGATTAATGAATGACAAGAGAAAACAACTGTTACAAATGACAATTCTTAATGTCAACATGCAGGGGGGAATTATTCTGGCCCGACATGCAATGAAACATCAGTGGGGACGGTGAGTGACTCAGCCTAGCAGTGGAGCATCACTGGCCAGACGTTTGTTTCGAAGCAGGACTGTAACTGTCAACACAGCCTGTTTTCCTTTTGTTCTGAAAGGATATATTTCTGTTCTGCCTTTTCTCACCCATGTAAATTTTCCACTTGTCACACGTCACATACCATATTAACTATGCAACTAACAACACCAAAACAGATCCATGCTAATTTCCTAGTCAGTCAAACTGAAACATAAAAAAGACAGACGCTGACCTTGGCAGGAATGCAACTACAGAATAACAAAAGACTACGGAACTACAGAATAAGTAAGTCTCCATAAGTATTAAGCAGTAGAAAAAGTTCAGACTATTTCCTTAAATGCTCCGGCATTTTTGTGCTGTGCTGTAATGCATTTTGCATGGCCCTCATTAAACACAGTTCATTACAAAAGCCTCTGTAAGCACTTGTGATAGCACTGTTAGTACATCCAGACTATAGCCTTCAAATATACCTTGTTTTATGGGATAATGATAATATACACTGTTTGTTGTGATATATAGAGGTCTGACCTCATTACTGCCATGTTAATGTGGATTGGTAGCATCACTATAATGTCACAGGGACAGTTGTGTCACCTTGATAGATTTTCAGTCCCATCATTGATGAGCAGTGTACAACTTGTACAATAAATGGGATTGGATTGGTGGGCAGGGCTTTAAGGGGCGGGGCTTCTTATTCCCACATCCCACAAGGCTCTGCTGGCCTGAATAGGTGAGATAAGATCTCATAGTGCAGATAGGCAAGGTGAGACCACATAACAGCACAAGTACATTTATATGTGTGTTTCTGCGTATAAATGTTTTCAAGTTTATGTGTGAAAATACACAAGTGTTTTAATGTGAGAGTGTACAGTTTTTAGTGTATTGTGCGTGAAGGCGCACAAGTGTATGAATGTGTTTGTGTGAATGCATGCACATGTGAGGTTATGTGGCAGCTGGCCAATCAGTGTGTGAAGGCCCGTCTGAGAGTGGAAGACGAAGGCGGGCTGCGTACGGCCAGCTGTTTCTTTGGATTCCACCAGGGAGTTTGGTCCGTTTCCACCTCTGTTTCAACGTTCCCCCTCTCTTTCTTCCTGGCACTGTGAAAGTGAGAAACCAAACACAAAGCTATGGGAAAAGTGTATGTTTCCTGAGGTTTGGTCCTGTTTTTGCCAATCAGTGGCATCTCAGCTTTATTTGGGAGGACGTTAAAAACACGAAGAGAGCGCTGACATGACAGAAAAACAGCTTGTTGAAACATTCTCCCCTCCCAGCCTATTGTAATGGAATGCCCCGCCTAGGGACCTATTATTTAATTTATTTCCATTAATCTGGCAGCTGTACTTCTTCAGAGTGATGGATTCTGAGCACTAAGTGAACACAATTTCCCAGCACCAAGTGCAAAATATAAGGAAGTGCCAAATTAATAAAAGCACCGGTGAACAGTTCCGTAGCATAAAGGAGCGCAAACAGGGAGTCCATTTTTCAAGTGGAAGAATAGACTGATCGCTGAAAAGTGAAGAGGCTGAATAGATGAAGAAGTGTGTTTTCTGAGAAAGAGGGGAGCAAACCTGACTAAATGCTTAAGGAATGTTTTTCAGTTTTCCTGATCCCAACACCATGACTGGGATCAAGCCCCTGACTCACGGATATTTGGGGGGAAGGGGGCCAGAGGGGGGCAGTGTGTGGGCGAATGTCGCAATTATTCCGGATCATGCAGAGGATGTGACTTAAACCCCCATTACTTCACAGACAGGGGAACAATAAAGTTTAAAGCGCGACTGACTGCACAATCGCTGCATTCCCGTACATATGTGCGAATGTCTGGGATTGCCTTTTTTTACCATTAGCATGAGCGTTACGAGTACCTCCATTCCGCTGGTATTGCGAAAGCCTTTTCTTCCCGTTACTCCCCCAAAGTAAATGATCCTAATCTGATTTTTAGAGTTACATTTGGTTCGGTTCCAATGTTGGATCACGGGGTAGTGAAACAACATCGATAAAAGCAATTATAAATAAATGTGAGGGTCTGCTTCCGCTGCAGGCTGCCGCCACATACGGATCTGGTCAGCCAAATTACTGCACATACAAAGTGTACTTGTAAGGGCTGTAGCATGGTGCGGGAGATACAGCCATACATGTGCAAGTAATCTGCCTCGTTTAAGACACTAATCTGGCACGATTCCCAGTGTGCCCACAGCTTCTGGTGTCAGCCACCAGCAGTTACTTCATACCCGCACTCGGATGCCCCACCTTTTGATAAACACCTTAAACTGCAACAGAACAGTGTGTGAAAATGGGCCTGGTTAGTGATACTGTACGTTTGCCATCCATTGACTCACTCGGCACCAGGTACAAACTGGTCCACTTGAATACGTTTCAATATAATTTTCAAATATTTCAAGTTTTGATTACGCAATTGATTGTGAAAGACTACAAGCTCCATTTTGACTGTGGAAAGTTATGGCGCAATGATTGATAAGCAGGTGTGATATTGAATGCTAAGTCCGCCATTTATATTAAAACCCAGATTTACTTGATATTTGTGTTTATTTTATAAAAGTTTAGTTTGTTTGTTTTATAAAATGTAACATTTGTAACATTACATGGCTAACTATGCCCATAGCTGTATTGCAATCTGTAAAGGCCTCAGCTCAGAGCAGAGCGAAGTAGCATATCATCTGGATTGATTGATTTCATACCCCAGTGATCAGACCCTCCAATCCATTTACCGCAATGATCGGCAGGCCCGCCCAGCACCTGTTTTAATCTGAGCGTTCAGACAAAGTTTGCTGCTGTGCTTCTGGATTCATTTGCTCAAGGATTGGGTGACTGACCCAGACCGCGCCAAAATCCCAGATGAGAGATTTATTACACATGCGGTGCCATCCTGAGGGTGTTCTGGCACCTTTCACTGTGCTCTCTGCTCGTCACTCGGTGATGTCTTAAGTATCGTACAAAAGTCCTACCGCCGTTCACCCTGTCACAACACACACGCCACTGGAAATGCTACACTATCTCTTTTGTGTTATTGTGCCAGGATTGCACGCTGGAGATAAGATCAAAGGATTGTAAGTGGTGTGAAAAAGCACACCTTTCCCATGCCTCGTGCTACTCTTCTTCTCTCGTTTCCTGCTGGCGCACAACACTTTTCGTGCTAAGCAACAATGCTGGAGTAGTGCAAATTGGGGGGTGTTTTAACAGTAAGCTAAATGTAATCCATCTCTCACAGCTTTGTGCATTCTGATGTGTTCTTGTATGATTCATGTTCAGCACACAGAATTCCCACTGCATCATGTTGTTTTACGCTCTCTGCATTGTTTTAGGGTCAGGACTTTGTTAGCTTTCTTGGCAGTATTGACGAACAGCCCCGGGTCCAAGCTGAGATTCATTGCAAAAAAAAAAACCCACAGCCTTGTTCTCAGGGCTCTCTGAGGAAATTCCTCTCTTCTGAAGCTGCTTGGAAGCCCTCCATGAGTCTTACCCTGTGTGATACGCATAACATAAAGCCAAAAAGAGCCATAATAAACTGCAGAGCCGGGCCTCCTGGACCATGCGTCCAACCAAACACCTGTTCTCATGGCATTTGTGCCACAAGGGCACTGGGATCAGGTGTCATGACAGATGACAATCAATTAGTCATAGTGTCACCCAGATAGAGAGGGCTTCAGTGTAGCAGGATATTTCCACCCTTATTATGCAACAGTGCCACCTCTGGCTGATCAGGGAACTGCAGTTTGTCTGTGCCAACTGTGCTGTCTAAGTGGTGCAGCTGGTGCACTACGGACTAAGGAGAGCTGGCAGCTGCTGCACATAGTTAAGCCTGGAAACTATGAAAAAGAAAACGAGAGGTTGTAAAATAAGTATATTCTTTGGCAATACAAATGCATGTTTGTCATTCCAGCTGTTAAGCAAATTGAAACTGAAAATTTAAAATGTAGAGATCTGAACGCTACTGACCTGTTGCCTGCCAGGTACACTGCTCACTGTCGATTGATGGGTGTTCCTGTAACCTCCAGAACAGTGGGTGTCTGGGCACCACAAACATAATAGTGTTAGTCCTAAAAAATAAGTATGACTCTCATTTCATGGACACTGACATATTTACTGTCAAGGAGGCTTCAACGCCCGCAGCCTTCGGTTAAAACCTCATTATGCCTTTGATGAGTTGAAAAAAGGGCCAGGTATTCTAGGTCAGTTTGCAGACAGACTGAAGCCCCCATATTTCCTGTCAGAGGGCTGTGTTGAGGGGCTGGTGGGTGGAGCCTGGGTCAGGTGATTGGCTGAGTAGGTTGGATCGGGCACTAATCCACTGGTGCCTGCTGATGTCATCATTCTGAGCCAGATGCCAGACTTCTGTTTGATCGTCCCTCCTTCTGTCTTTATGGCATGCAGCATTCTGTAGAAAGGAGGGGAAGTTCTGCTCCTACAGAGATAAGCAGTCCTGGCCCTCTGTAGAGCCCTGCTGTTATTCTCACTGTTCAGACCAGCGCCTTCTCTAGAGCTCTCCACATGCCATGCCAGCCTCAACCCTGGGCACAGTCCTCCTCTCTTATTTACCTACCTTATACCAGGTCATGGATCACTCTTCCTTTAAAATAAAGAAACCCTGCAACCGAACCCCAATGGGAGAGTTCTGAAAAATCTGGAACATGCAGAGATACACAAACAGGAAATCAAAAAGAGTTAAACTGACAAAAGGAAAATTAGAGAACATTTCTTGCGTGTGTGAGAGTGTATGCGTGTATGTGTGTGTGTGTGTCTGTGAGAGAGAGAGTGAGTTACAGAACTGATTACAGTCTGTGGTATTGGCACATAAGTACATACGTAAGTGAAGGCTTTATCATGTCCATGAATGCAATGAAGTGCTTATTTATCTCTCATTTTGCAACGCTCTGTTTATAAACCTGTCCACAAGTGATTTACTCCTTAGTAAAGTGCCTGGAATCCAACACATGCTCGTGTTTACCTTATCTAATACTAAGGGTCACGGGTAGAATAGTTGGCAGTCTGACTAAATTGAGTTTGGATAATCTGTAACACCCAAATGCAAACACGCCTGCTTTCTAATTCACAGTATGGTATGTGCATAAATCCTAATTCACAGTCAATTGCAGTCACAGATCATATATAGTAAAACTGATCTCCTCCAATGTAACAGAATAAACCTGCGCAGAAAAACCTTACATGTCTGACCTATCACCAACAGCAAGTGATTTTGAATATGATTTATTCTGGTGCCAGAGCTCTCTGAGAGTTGAGTTTTAACAGCTGTAATTTTTATTGAACAGCTTTGAATTGTTCAAGTCTCCCTTGACAAAAGTCGGAAACAGATTTTTTGTATAACTCATTTGCATTCTAATACAAAACAATATAATGTATACAAAAAGTTTCATTGGTCTGATACTCAGATACATCTGGTAAATTATGGATGCAAATGACTTTGAAAGAGGGGAAATGAGGTTTGATGATAGCAGGTTTGGTGACCAACTCTCATCAACTTTCTAATGTTTTACAAGTGAGTGTCAGTGGTGGTATACTATTAAAGGAACATTCTGGACCAATTCCCAGGACGGAGTTTTCCGCATTCATCAACTACGCATGATTTTACTGACTTCCTGTACATAACAGATTTTACAGGCGTAAACGTTTCGGGTTAGATCCTTTGCACAAGGGCACAAAGCGGCATACGACCCGTGATTTATACCTGTAACCGTCTGATAAGTTTTCCTCACCACCATCGTTTTACGCCTCCGGAGTGTACAGCAGTTTTTTTCCCTTCATGCTGCTGGCCTCCTCTCCTCCTCTGTCTCCATTTCCTGTGGCCACCGTTATTGGCCATACAGTGCAGGAAAAGTGGACAAAGAGCGCACATTCCAGGATAAAACAATATACACCATCTTTGATTTGGGTTTTTGTTTTGCAACCCCCTGAAAATCTGTCGGGAAATGGTGCATAATTGGTTTTGTATGTTAGATCGTGGAGTTGGAGAAGTAACCAAAAAAAGAAAAAACAAAAGTTTGTTTGGCAACACAAAGAGAGGGGGTGTTTATTTAGTGTAAATGTGGTCCCGAAGGGCATGCCGATGCCATTCTGAGGCGGCCGTGTTAACTGCCTGTGGGGAGGAGAAAAAGGGACAATGTTGCAATAATATGTCAGGGGGCGGTGGTGTGGCAGAGCTGAAAATGAGGGATGGGTTGGGTTTGTGGGGGGCACACACCAGCTGCTGCCCCACCCCACCATTCTGTGCATGCTGTGGCCTACAGGGGCTTGGCAATGCCCAGGTACTGGAGCTCTCTGTGCTGGGGCTCCTACCAGCTCTCCATCTCCACCACCAGCAGCTCCGGTCTGAAAGTATTCATTTGGTCTTTGTGTCACTTCAGTTCATTTCTGTGCTGTGACCTAAACATAGAACACGCACTCACACACGCACACACACACTTTCTCAATCACATGCTATAATAACTTCACATAAACTCCTTCTGTCTTCACATATGCACGCGTGCACACACACACACACACACACACACACATACTTGTTTTTGATCATACCAGAGCTGCATGTGCATATATAAAGAGCCTTGCACTACCCTCAGACAGTGAGGCCAACTCCTTTGATGTCTGGAGGTTTGTCTGGCCCAGAACACGGAGGCCCGTCTGTGGTCTCCAAGTAACCGGCAGCCAGGCTAACAGACTCAGAAGCAGGTCTCTGTGTCTCTCCCAGCCATTGTCCCCAATTAACTCTCATAATGTGGAACTCAGTAAAGCCTCCAGTGTCCTCACAAACAGAGGTGTTTTTACACTTAGCACAGAGAATGTTATGACTGACCTGACAGAGACGGAGTGAAAGGAGGAAAGAGAGAGCGTGTAAATACTTGTTTATAGAATTGCAATGAGTAAGTCCTCTCTCCAAAAACACGAAATAACAGCACTGCCTTGTGTTCTGTTAGTCGTTAAAATACTTTGGAATCTCATAAATATTTTTTATTGTTTCTTGTTCTATTCCATAGTTCATTTTCGACCATTTTTATTAATGATTTAATCAATGCCAATTGAACATTTATACATTTCTTTCCAGTTCTTTCCATGCCTTTCTCATTGCTTATTTTCTCAGCGGACCAATGTTTAGGCCTCCCCTGTGCACAGGTTTTTGTTACAGCCAATCTCTTCATCAATACTGTCTCACCTGACCTAGCTCTCTTCACCTAGCTGTTCTACATGAGTGTATATGCAGTTTATACCTATGCCAAGCTGTAAGAAAGTAGAACAGACTTTGAGACTAGAATCTCCCAACTCTATCCTTAACTGGTTATTTTCCACTTCCTGACTAATTCTACCCTTGCTCTCCTGTAATATTTATGCCAATGCAATGAAGCCTTTGGCGGTTTAAAACTGGACTGTCCTTGCACTATGGAGTGATGATGTCAGTGATGATGTCACAGTGCTTCTGTTTGGAAGGAGGGACTCATAACGATCAACAGAGCGTGAAGGAGGAAATCACATGACCTTCCCATAACCGGAACGGCCTGCCTTCCTGGCTCTCCAGGTTAACGCGACGCGAGTTAATGACCGATGAATCGATGTGACTCCGGGGTCAGGGGGTCAAGTGCAAGAGGCTTGACATCATGGTTCAGATGAGGAGGAATGGAAACACATGTCGCCTGCGCTGAAGGAACCGGCCACACCGAGTAAGGCCTCACCTCCCTGCACCCCCTTACCCAGAAACTCCACGGGGGTGAGCAGAGCACTCAACACATCTCTCATGCACCTCTGATATATGATCGCTTTGGCCCCATGCAGGAGAGCTGAAGGAGGGGGAGAGAGAGAGAAAAAGAAACCTCCATTGTGCTGAGTGCAGCTGTGAGCAGAGATCTGATCCATATAGATCTGAAAAGAGTGGACAAATGTCAACTCTAAAGGGAGAGGAGCTGATAGCTTTATTCATTTATGTTGTTATTTCTTTATTATGTGAAGGAAACTGGTATTCAAACCAGTGAAATTCCGTTGAATTGATCTTCCTGTATGGAATTAAAGAAATGTGCACTAAAGTCTGACTTTGCAGTCCAAGGCCCCTAGTTCAGTCCAGTGCAATGATTACGACATGACAAGGAGCCCAAAACTACTGTAAGTTTGCCATTTTTGTGTCTTGGAATAAAATTCGGTCACCAGCACAGAATGATATTTCAGGTGGCCTGTCACAATAGGCATTTCTCTAGTCTGAACACATGCAAAAACATGAAGAAAAGGAAATAGGTAACGATGGGATGTTGAGAAAAAAAATACCTGAAAAACATCTACATTTATGAGGTCCTTTCAACATAGAATGATTACTATTACTCCTGTCCTGGGAGCGAGGGTCGTACATACATAGACAGGATAGTGTGGACGGGAGTACAGCCAGGTCATTCACTAAGAGTGTTTACCTCCGCATGTCTCAGGGGTGGGGCTTCCTTCTCATTCTCCCCTTTCCGGCCCCACGAATCTATTCATATCACCTCAAATCAGCAAATTAAAGAATAACGACAGGTAAGCGGAGGTCTTCGTCTGCCTGAAAAACCACAATCTTCTCATAAGCGTGTTCATTATAACGGCTGGGCGGCGCCATCGTCGAAACGTTGCCAAGTTCAGAGTGCTATCGTGTAATTTTTCAGCCTGCCTTTCCTTCGCACGGGCCTTATTATGTTTCCGCGGCTGTCTGCATCTGCAACAGCTGCTGCCGCTGAAACGGGTTCAAAACGCGCTCCCTCCGGAGCTCCGCGCTCTGGAGCGGGACCAGCCCCACACACGTGCGCAAACAGACGAGTCTGGTATTTAAACAAGAACTGGGTTTGGTTTCTGTGCACCACCGTTAAAGTGATATCGTGCGTGTATGACTGTCATGCGGGAAATGTATTTAAACATTTAATATTCTGGACTTCATAACCCTTTCTCTAACCTTAAATGATTCAGTAGCTTTACTGTTACAGAAAATTATTACATATAATAACAAATTAAAGGGGTATACAAACAATAATTACGTAACAGCGCGCCCCAGTTTTCTGAAAGTGGCCTGTCCAGAGAGGTGTGGGTTTTTAGAGGGCCTAAAAGTCTCCCAAGTGTGCTGTTTTTGAGGGAGGCTAGGGGCCAGGGCAACAGTTTAAGCTTCCTGTTTTACTTCTAAATCCACATCAGACTACAGAGGGCAGCAGACCTGTACCACTGCTGCAGCAGAGGGGTCTGAGTGACCAAAGGTATGAGCAGGAAACAGATATCTGATTATATCTGTTGTGCATAAAATCTCTGTCTTTTTGTCCAATTGTGAAACCCTGCAGACGCTAACTGGGGGGAGTGACTGAGATCCGATGCAGAGTGAAAGCACCCCCCCATCCTGGCAGCTGTTTATCAGAAACCCCCCCCTCCTCCCCAAATCTGGCTGGTGGTCTCCAGTGGAGGGTACCCCAAGGGACCATAGCTACAAGTAGCTCACAGCTATGGGGCTGCTAGCATGCTCAGCCCTGATTTGAAAAGGGGAACGTGCTGCCTGCCATCTGGAAGGCTACATCCTCTGCCTGAGCAATGAACATTCAGGAGTATAGCCTGCATTTGAGCTGGTAACCGATCAGGGGGTGGACTGGTCTCCGCTTCTGCCTGATTGTTTTTGTTTCTGGCAGAAAGCACAACGGGAGGGGGGGAGTACAGAGCATGCTTATGAATTTCATGTTTGGCTGAGCAAAATTTGTATTTGCAGAGCAGGGCCGAGGCTGGCAGTGAAATGAACTCTCTTAGTCCTGAGGAATAAAGTACTTTGAAGGATCAGGTCTGAACACTCCTTTTATCAACTCAATAGCAATGAGGAAGAGTTTAAGCACTAGCTGACAATAGCAGTATTTATCTGAGAGAGAGAAGAGCCGGCGACACAGCCAGCATTATAAAACAAATGCATGTGCTACTTGATTTCTTTTTTTTTTTTTTTTTGGCTGCCATATGCTACCCAGGTGGAGGTACCATACTGTACATTGTATAAATTGGACACTTTTTGAAGTTGAAAACATGCTAAGCACAGGCATACATTTTTATATCCGCTAACGTTTGATTAGAATTGATCAAAGCATCTCATTAATCTGTCAGAGACATTCACAATACAACAATAAAACAATATTGATAAGATTCCAAAATATTTAAACAACAAAAATACACAGGGCAGTGCTATTTATTCTTTTTCCAGAGTGGACTACACATTGTAATTCTATAACAAGCATTCTCTCTCTCTCTCTCTCTCTCTCTCTCTCTCTCTCTCTCTCTCTCTCTCTCTCTTGCTCTCTCCCAAAGGAATGCAGTTCCTCCGTGAGCATGTTGAAACAAAGGTGGGATAGAGGAATATTTGGAGAAAACATTTCAGTGTTTTTTTTTCCAAAGGCTGTATGAGTCTCAAGTGGGTACACATATTTATTTCCACGTTTTTTTTTTTCATCACAATTTCATGTTAGATTGGTATGCCAGTTTGTATAGTTTATGAGGTCAAAATGTCCTTATCGTGAGATACTAATGCCTTAGTAATTGCTTAATCATTGTTAGCAATATAATAATAAAAATGACCTACAAGCTCCCTATTCGTTGTTCAGAAATAATTGGTACTTAATAAAGCATAAATCGGTACTAATAATTTATGGTATCATTATTTTTTAGCAGATAATAAGCATGCAATTAATGCCTTTATTAATAGACACCTTACATAAAATGTAGAGAAAAATATTAAATTATAAAGATAATATCCGACTATGACGATGGGTGAACGATTAGACTCTATACGCTTATACTTCAGTTGTATTTATAAATATTGTGCAGTCCATTGAAACGTGTCATTTAAAGTTTTCTATATTTGAATTTGAGGCGTATAATTACACCCTTTCTTTAAGTTTGAAGAGCAGTGAGCTAACAAGCAAAGCTGCCAGAGAGGGGAGGAGAGAAAATGTCCTGCCCTTTAGAAAGATTTCCTGTTTCACTAAAGAAGTGAGTGCAGTCTGACTCATAACCAGAAGTTCAGTTAGCGTTTGCTGCGCACAGCGAAGTTTGAGAACGGAGTGAGGGCTCGACTTCTCTGCAAGACAAACTGAAGTCGGGCTCATTTTCCTTCAAACTTCTCGCCTCGTCCTCGTCAGACGACGTAAAGAACAAGTTCATGAGAATCAAGAGGGGGAATAGCTGGTTTTCAAATGGAGACACGTAGTTTTTCCTTTTTTTGTTGGGGCACGATAATTTTCGTGTACTTCGTTCGTCTTGATCAGGCGGGTAAGTTGAGTCCCCCTGTGTCTGACTTTTTAACGAGTGTTGAGCGAATGTCTTGCAGCGGGCACTTGAGGTTTTTACGAGATATGCTGATTTCAGAGCCGACGCAAGCTGAAGTTGGTGGCATTCGGGTGGTGGTCAGTAATTAGAATACATATTGTTAAATGATCTGTCACCACATTGTAATCTATAAATGCCAAATGTTTCAGTACAAAAGCATAGCAGGTGGCTGAACAAAACTGCGTTGGCACCGACCTAAAGAAAGCATTTGCCCACAACATTTTATGCGGAATGTGATTATGGTTAATTAAATATACTTTCAGGTGACACTGCAACCTGCAGGTTGTGGTAGTTTCTTAGTTGTCAAAGCAAGAAGAAAAGAAGTGCAGTTTACTTTAAAAACTTTTAATATCGGTTAAGAGTAGCCTATCAACCTAACGAGTTCTTGCGGTTATGAATTTAAACAAAATTCACACTTCGTCATAATTTGTTAATATCAGACCGACCTCAGTGGAAAAAAGCACATTATTAGTTTTTAATGCGATAGAGTCTAAAGAGCATTCGGCTTGTTGCTTCTTGTAATGGGTGTATATTCCGTTTTGTTGGCTTGTCTTAAGTGTGTTGTTTTTTTCTGAAATGCTGTTGCTGATTCTTTATGAAAACGTCCCACTACTGTTAAGAGCTCCATGATCGTATGGTGTTACTTATTCAGTTAATCTTTTACTGGCTAAATAACTAATTAACTCATGACCACACGCAGCCTTTAATTCCTGACTACTTAAAGACACCTATCATCTACAATGATTATGTCTGACTGTTGAGCTATAAAGTGATATCAAACTGGAAAAATGATCATGATATCGTTAATCACATGGAAACCAGCGTTATGAAAAGGCACATAGTTGTTTCTTACACATGCCCTTTAAATGATTTGATAAATGGCCTAAACAGGAATGTTCTTAACAGCTCCCATTCACTGAATTTGGTCCATGACGTTGAAATGTCATTAACATTTCTCGTAAGAATGTGAAGAATTTATGCGAGATACGTGAGCAGGAAATTCATATAGCAGGTAGTCGGTCTGTTATGGCTCAGATGTACGCTCTCACAGTTATCTGTTTATCCTGTATATGTATATGTATATGTATGTTAGGTTGTTATCATCACAAAACTTTTGAAACAACCCAGTAAATGTGGAGAAAATGTGGTTTAGTTGTATGAAGGTATGAAGATGTCACACCAAGCTACAAACTTTACTAGATTTTAGGTTCAATGCATACCAGTAGACAAACCTGGTAAGAATGTCTACACATATGTGCTGTGTGGGGCCCAATGCTAGGATGAGCATTTTCATTGGTTAAGTGAGAAGCAGTCTGAAAACCTGTCATCATTAGTGTATACTTAGCTGTTGTTATGTTCATGTAACTGAACCATGCTGTCTTACAAGTACTTTGGGTTATTATCAATGGATAAATTTCACGCACCCTCAAAGTTCAATTAAGGAGAGGTATGAATTTGTGGAAAAAGAATATGAGTAATTAGTAGGCCTTGTGTTTTGGAATTTTTGATCAAGGTTTTATGTACTCATTAGCTATTGATGAGGCTAAGTGCATTTCTTGGGCTGGTATTGTTTGGCTAATGCTGGAGTGCAGCATAAACTGATGGTGTGGATACTGGTAATGACCTCTGACCCGCTCCTGCTGTTTATCAGCTACCTTGCAAGCCACGGCATCAGCGTTAGACCTGTGGCTATTTAGCGTGGAGCTCTAGCATGGAATCTTCAGCAGTCAATATGTAGGCACCATAATATTATAAATTAACCAGTAGCGTGAGGTAAATCAGGTGCCTGATGTGAACTCCTAAGCCATCAATGTTTATGGTGTGCAAGAACATCCTTAAGGTTTGTGCTGTTTATGGTTGTATTACGTCAAAGTCTCTCATCGTTTATAGTCAGGAGATAAAAATGTGTCCAGTTTTCTTGGACGCACCATCTAGTTATTTATGGAACGGCTTAGGAAAGGAGTACCTTCTTATCTGTACTGTACTCCACCCATAACTAATTGGCCAGTCACATAAGCTGTCATTTGTCAGATTTAAACAAAGTTGACATTGTCATGACCTTCAGTTTTCATAAATCATTTCTGGAATATTTAAATCAATAACCTTTACTTGTGAGCCAAATGCAAATGAAGTCAGGCGTTCACAAAACATTTGAAAAGTGATATCGCATGATTTGTGGTAACTCCCCCGCTTGGTTTATTAACGACCCTGTTTGAATGAATCATCTTCATGTGAGTAGTGAATTATTGGGCACAGCCAGGCATCACTGTCAGTTTTATGAAAGGAACTTTTCCCATTTGCTTTATCGTTCATGTAACACAGTTATTTTGCATTTCTCCAAGCCATGCGTACACTTTTAATTTCACAACCATTTTAAGACATCAGGAAAATATAGAATCAGCATTATGCTAATTAACATTATGCTTTATAGGGAATGGAATTATAGTTAATGGAGATATGGACTAGCTGTTGTTAGTAAGTTCTTATTGTTCACAGAGCCCTCTCATTTAGTAATTTTGACCAGAAATGAGATGTTCATTTTAAACATGCATAGTGATGTTCTCTATTCTGTCTGTATAGTCTGTTACAAAAGCATAATTAGCCGTTCCTCGGTACCACCTATAGGAGTGAGGCCTTTTCACCCTTATTGTTTATGAAGTCAGCTGCAGCAAAACGTAGCCCCGGCATGCCCTCTCATTTTGGTCTTTCTCTCCCTCCCCCACTGCAATTACAGGTAAGCTGGGTGCCAATTAGAAATGCTCAGCTCCACCCCTTCTACCTCCCTCATCTTACCCCTCTCCTCTTCTTCAGGCTTAAATGATACTGTTTCCCTGCAGCATATCTCTATGATGTATTTATAAGACTGTGCTTCTTTGGTCTAGACCAGCCTTGAGCAAGAATATCATAAATGATCTATTCAAAGGCATGGATTGTGGATTTTTCTAGCCATTTCCCATGATGCACTGCAGGGACCATGTCTCTCACAGACACCTGCACCTCTGATGGGGTGTAGATTTTTTCAGTTCCTATGCTTTTTCAGACAGCCTGTCTGAACAGAGAAGTGCTTGTTTGTTTTGACTGTCTGTTTTTTGGTATGACAAATTAGCAAATTATTTTAAACATCTGTTCTCGTTTTACATCTGCCTTCCTTTTGTGATGTTCCAAGTTTGTGTTTTTTTTTTATCCCTTCATTACCTCCCAAGTTCACGATTAAACATTTCCTTGTCCTGTTCTGTTTGGTTGGTTGTAGTGAGAGTCGTAATGCTTATTGAAGCAACAATAACACTGTCAAAACTATGTCTTTCTGACAGTGTTAAAGATCTTATTGTTTGCACAACCCTCTATCTTAGTGATATTAATAAAATACAGATTGGAGTTTTTGTGGATTTCTCCTTTTTTGCAATTTTCTGTTCATTTTAGCTAAAGTATGTTGTTTCGGATCTTGTTTACTTTTTATTTCCTCTTTCATTGTTGCTTTTCATTGAAAGCATCACCTTATTTTGCTTAATCAAAGAACTTATTTTATCCCAGGTCATGCCCAACATGGCCACCAAAAGCACATTAATAACAGTTTACACCATTCTCTGTTTCTTTCCCCATTTTGTGCACTTGCCAAGCACGGACTGTAAACATGTCCAAACTACTTGTTACAGCTCTCTGTTCCTGGCCACTGGTAGCCCCACCCAATATGGTAAACAGTTCTGCAGCCTCTAGATAATTTAGTTTTCCAAACAATACTCATATACACAGTCAACAACATTCACTAATATTTGTCCTGTCTCTCAGACATTGACCTATGATCATTCAGCTTTCCGTTTTTTTCTGTTTGACAAGTTCGATGACTGCTTAACTTGCCAAGATGTGCTGTGAAGTAAAAAAAAAAAAGAAGATTTCTGCTGTAATTGAAGGTTGAAGGCAAATGTTTGCAGAATCCAGGCTGTTTTTGATGTGCTCTTCACCATAGCTCAAAGTCAACAGCCATTTGTGGTTTCTGGCGACTTCAAGGTTCTCAGATTGATAATATCAATTAGCAATCGCTTTAAACTTGAGCCTGTGCTCCTGTTTTCTCATTTCCCCTTCCTATTGAGAACACAAGCTAATGATCTCCTAACCAAACCAAAAAAAATCTCCTAACTGTCCTAACCACAAACAAAACTCCCATTGTCGCCACTAAACATCATGGTAATACCTAGGAAATGCTAAACATTCCCCATGTTGTGCTAACAATAACAAAAAAGCTCATCCACATTCACTGATGTTAAACAGGAAATTCAGGTGAATGACTGAGACTGACATTTCTCTGTCTTTAGATTATATTTGCAAACACTCTGCAGGAAAGCCCCAGTGCATTAGCGTAATTGCTTTAGTGGTATAGGAGGATGTGTAGAAAACTGCAACTGAGGATGTGTTTAACTGCCACAAGCTCTTTCATCTCTGGGGTGTTAGCTTTGCTGTGATTGGATGAAATTTGTTTAATGTGAGGAATGTTAGGTCTTGTCTGATTGGATGCAGGATTTGCTCAGCAAGGCATAATGGCAGCTGAGAGAGATACTACCACGAGGAAGGGAATTTATGCTTGTGTTTAACCTGCCTAACCCCCACCAACCTCTCTGGAGAGCTCTGAGTGGTTATTTAGAGAGGCATGTCATGTGACATGAAAGTGGCTGCATTTTAAAATAGTCAGATAGCAGAGGACTTTGTTAGCTTTTGCTGGTAGACTTTCTTTTTGGCGCAGGTGGACAGGTCAGTTTAATTTCCTATAAGGAGGGAATGTGACAACATTTCACCTGTTTGACATTACATTGCAATAGTTTTGTGTGGTTACGCTGGTGATAAAGCTTTGGACCTAACACCGGTAGGGGGTATCCCTGAAGGAAACTGCCATGTTGTGTAGAGTTCATTGAACTAACTCACTGTGACCAGCTGCTGAACACAGATACAAGGAAACAAGCGTATCGTAAACAAACTTTCGTTACCGCCTCCACACCACTGATTTGACAATTTTAACTTCCTGCCTGCCAGCTCATGTGACCAGCTCTCTCAGTGCAGTGAAAAACACTCATATCCTTCTTCAGGGTCCTTTGCTGGAATCCACAGCATGCATGAATGTGCCTTTTCACATATGCTACCCTCAGTGTGTCACTGATGCATTAGAATTGAGTTTATCTACTCTCTCTCTCCTTGTATGGCTTATCAGAAGATTAAAGGCATAGATGTCTGCACCAGCATATATGGGCTTATGTGTTTTGAAGGCTCCATGCCTCTGTGTGCCCCAGATGGTGCCCCAGCCTTTGCTCCAGTCATTATTGAAACAGTGGATTTGGCCACTTTCTTCCCTGGTTGTTTCAAGGCTCTATTCCAGTCTTCATTGCGTAAAGGCAGATAACCTGTCCGCCCACTCCCCTTGCTGTGACCTTACACCCCATTGCTGTCTATCAAAAGGAAGACAGGGAAAGGGTCATTGTGAGAGGAAGGTGGATGGAAAGAGAGAGACAGACAGTTTCTGTGGATTTCTCCCATATCTTCATTTCACTACTTTTTTTCTGGTGGTCATTCTGTGAAAGTAAAATTTTTTTCTGATATTTTGTTCAGTCATCAGGCAGTGAATATATCCCAGAATATGTAAGTAGTGTTATTTACGTGTAGAGGTTAGTTCCGTTGTATGTTAGAAGGGACAGCTGGTGTCATAATAATGTGGGAGTAGTGAAGTGGGTGTTTTTTTGGGCCTGGTGTAAGTGACATGCTTTTGGTAAGCTGTATGAAAACGGGTGCCTGTGCTTTAAGCTCGGCTCTCCATTAGGCCTTGGAGAAGCAGCAGCTCACGGCATGGTTCAGTAGCAGTCCTGCCAAAACAGCAGCCAATAGGCAAAGAACTTTATCAGGGAAGGCACGTGCCGATGCAAGGACAGCCAGATAACCGCCAGAGCTTGGCTCGGTCTTCACAACACACAGCGGACCATACCCATGCACACTCATACCATTCACTCACACCATACATACACGCCCGTGCATACGCTTAAGCATTGCACAAAATATGTGTGTGCACGCTCTCACCATACACATGCCTCCATACTCAGTGATGCACATTTTTCACCATGTGCTTCTTACTGTCATTCTAGGACTCATTACAGACGCACACCAGCTGCAGGAAGCACACACACTAAAAGTCTTTTTTCGCTTTGCCAGGAAAACCGGCAAAAACAAAGCTTTTCGGAAGTGGAGAAGTTTTTCAAACTTTTTCAAAGTAATAAAAAACAGCGAGCTATAGAGTGAAGCATTCTTTAGTAACTTTGAACACATTGGGAGAACATGAGGCATCTCGCTGTATTAGAAACACTTTTATTTATGGATCTGGGCGTCATCTGCTGCAGTTATGCATTTTTTTTTTGTTGTTGGAAGCCTGTGGAAGAATTAGTGTAATTTTTAATTATTTAAATTTTTATGGTCACCTAAGCAACCCATATAATGGCTGTTACATAACAATATTAGCCAGGATATACACATTGTGTCTACTCTGTAATAGTACATACACTCAAATCCATTTGGGTATATGTTTTTTTCAATATTTTAACTAGAATCAGTTTCCATAAATGTGGGTTTCAGTGTTTACAGCAGTGAGTTCAGAAACGGTTAGTACATATTCTTTATTCAGTGGGTTCTGTGTTTAGTTGTTTGTTGTGTCTCCAGAGTTGCTGTCTGTTTTCAGTATTGTCTGTGGTGAATGGAAACGTCACTGAAGACATCACTGATGTCTTCAGTGATGTCCCAGGTAACTGTTAGTCATTCGCTACACGTGGACATTTTAGAGGAGCAGGTCTGAAAAGGACCTGTGAAACATGTTAAAACAAGAGGAGGAGGAACGTTTGTGAAAGGGTATATACTGAAGGTGAAAGGATTTCCAGCACTTTATTATATAAGTGAAGCATTTCCTGTTGCCATGTCAACTTGCAGTCCGTAATGAGTGAAAGATGGGTAATTGTTTTGCAGTGCTGTGCTGGTGCACGTGTGTCCTTGAGGTGTGTGCCCACATCGAGTTACAGGAAATCCTGTTGCTGATGTAAATGATAGCAGCGGCAAAATGAGAGTGAACTATTTTAAAAATATATATAAATAAAGCGACAGTAGGTGACAATTAAGTAGGCTAAATATCTTCAATCATTGAATGATTCACAGTGTTAAAATGTTATCTAAACAGTGTGAATCTTGTTCAAATCAGCTCGTTGTTCATATCTGTGAAGTTTTGCTTAAAAACGTTGTCATCTTTTGAAATGAAATTAGGTTTTTCTTTTGTGTTTAGGAAACTAGGTTATGTCAGTTTTCATGTATGCATGTGAATATTTAGTATGTATTTTTGTGTTGTTTGTCTTTTATTTATTGATGAGGTAGGCTGCTTACCGTTACTTTGTGTTGAGGTGTAGCTTTGTGATCTGAGAATGTCAGGCACCTGCAAACAGTGTTAGGCCGTAAACAGTTTTTGGACCTTTTCTTAGCCCGTTAGAAGCATGGGTGCCCTCTTAAAGCTTGCCATTACATCATCACACTGACCCACACATGCCTGAACATTACTGCCCCAGTACTGGAGAGGGCCCCTCCTGCGTCAGAAATACCATGACCTGCCGTGTTACATCAGCGCATTACCCAATCCCACACCTCCGTTAATGTCTGCTGTTATTATCATTATTGTTGTTATTGGTCATCTTTCAAGTCAAGTGTCCATTGGCTGGCATATCAAAGTATGTGTGTTAGGGTGGTTAATCCCTTTTTGTTTCATACCCCTAAACCGTATTTAAGTCTAAGCTTAAATATAAACTGGTGTGAGAGGATTATCGGAATGTAGTAAAACAAAACAGATGTATTCTGTTTATATGAAATCAGAGAATGTGAAAATTTTGCTGTCTTAATGCTGCCTCACCCTCTGCAAATTTGAGCGTAGAGAATTCAGTGTTGACATTATGAAAGTGTGCTCATTGGTATTCGTCAGGGTCATTGTTATTACAAAACAAGATGTAACAGTAAAAAAAATCTCTATTTACAAATGACTGAGTGGTTCTTCAAAAGGTTTCCTCAGTGTAAAATGTGTCATGGTGTTTTACATGTTTTTTAAAATAAAATCAATTAGTTGGTAGCCTTTGAGGCAAGATCAGAGTAGCAGCCATTCTTAGTTTCTTTCTTATTGTATATTCTTTTAGTTTTAAAAGCCCTGTTTTTATTTTTTGATAGCTCCTGTTTCCTCCCTTACTTCCTGCTTCTTGGTGACCTACTTCCTGCTTCCTATACATGCTAGCTGTAGCTCCAATATAGCTTCTTTTAGAATGCTGTTGTGTTTTAGGATTTAATGCCTGAAGGTAGTGTTCAGTTGAGTGGCAGATTTTGCAGTTGTGGTTGCAGGTGGTTTTGGCAGTTGGATCTCAAAAGCACCTCATGTAATCTCCCCCCTTGTTTCCAATGCAGATGGGATGAACGCATACAAGATCAATAACCTCTGCAAGTTCTGCGACACAAAGCCATCCAACTGCAGCGGCAAAGGCACCTGCTTCTCCAAGTGCCCCATCACTTCCATATGCGATCACAAGGAAGAAGTTTGCGTCACTATCTGGTACGTCACCCCTGTTGTTTACCCACAATGCCCCCTGGCCATTCAGGTAAATCACACCCAGCCAAGTCAGGTCAGGTGAACCAAGTAGAGTGTGTCTAATCTGTAATTTTGCTCATGTCTTGCTGACCTCTTTGCGGGTCTCACCAAATATTATCATTATTGCTAAACCAAGTTCTTATAGCTTTCTTCAGAAGACATGAAATTACTTTGAAATTGCAATCAGATATACTTTCAGTGTCGTAATTACAAAGAAGATAATCTATAATGTGGGAATCCAGTTTCCAATATACCCTCAGAAACCTAATTTCAACAGTTGAGTAATTGGTAAACCAACTGCAGAAAAAATCACTCTTTCTATATCTGCCAAAATCAAACAGTAGTTTGGCCCACTTTCGTTAGCTGTTAGAATCACCCAAGCCACACAGGAATGTACGTCCACCCTACTGGCATAAATCCAGTCAGAATTACAGAGCGAAGGTTTTGAGTGTGTCTTTTAAATTGCTATATCCAATTTCGTTCTAAAATGTATCCACAGAACAAAGTAACCACTTTAAACCAAAGCATTGTTTACCTGTTTTTTTGTTTGAACCAGTTTTCACTAGTGATTTTGGGAGGTGTGAAGTTTTCTGGTTCACGTGACTCCACGTCACTTTGATTTTACAGAGCACGTTTGTCAGGGGAGGAAAGCCAGAGAGTACATGTGTAACCATCAACCTGTCTTCTCATGCTCAGTACAGTCCAAACAAAATGTGTTCATTTTCAGACAGTAATCTGCTGCAATAACTCCAGTAAAGCACAAGCGAATCAGAAGCAGGCTCTATCAGTTGTCTGTCTGCCACGGCATCATTTTACTAGTACAACTGGTAAAGGATTGGTTTGCTGTTTTAGTAGTGTTCTATATTTTAGTGAACAGTTGTTTTTGCTGATATGATTCTGGATCCTGTTGTTGAATAATCATAACCTCTCTCCACCTCCATAGGAGAAAGGAAAATGACAGCGTCACCATCGAGACGTTGTGTCACAACCCATTCATACCGCTGTACGACATGAGGCTGGAGGACTACAACAACAGCAGATGCCTAATGAAGGAGAAGAAGTTCCCCAAGTCCCCCAAACTCAAGTTCTACATATGCTCCTGCAGCGAAGAGGAGTGCAACGATGAACTCATCTTCCCTCCTTGTGAGTCCGTCCGTCGTTTGCAGCCCAACAGGGCATCTATCAATCAGCCCGTCTGGCCTCATTCATATATCGCTCAGTGTACCAGCCAGCGCCAGCTAATTAGTTCATCTTTCAGTCTGCCTCGGTCCATCTGGACAGCTGTCAATCAAGTGGCCTCGGCCAATCAATGCCTCCGGCTGTGCTGTGTTTTAGTGACATCGTGGGGACATATTGTGACATAGTAGACATGATATATACTCTGTTCTACCAGGGGTCTGTTTCACTGTTTATTCCAATGTTGCAGTTGGCTTTTTCTTCTCCATAGCTTAAACACCGCAGGTGCACTCCCACAAAACACACCCCATCTGTGGCTAAGTGATAAGAGACATGAGATCAGGGCGACATCACCTGTGGCGTGACGTCAATGTGACATCACCACAGCCGCTTCCATTCTCCCTCTTCCTCTCCTCCTTTCCCCCCTTATTCTCTCTCTCTCTCTCTCCTTCTTTACCTCTCTTTTCTCTTCTCTCTCCCCCCCTCTCTCTGTGCTGTCTCTCCTCCCAGTTCCCCCCTTTTCACTTGTCGCTCTCCCCTCTCCTCTTTCTCGCGCTCGTCCCAGGCGCTGTGAAAACATGGCCGGTGGAGGGTGAGCTCAGGCTTCAGACATGTGGTTTCCTGTCTGTGTTTAACTCAAAGCAGAACATCATCACCACATGGTCGGCCGCCCCTTCCAGACAGAGCGCCTAATATCCCTCTGTATTTACAACCTGGGCCCAGGCCAGTGCAGGATTTAAACCTGCACAAACCCGCCTCGGATTCCTCCTCTCTGCGACTGTCACTCACTTTCTCATGCATTCAATTTCCTTTATTACCTGAAAATAAGCCACAAAGATCCAGAAACTCTTCTGAAAACATCCTTACATGGACACAAGGGTTTGAAATGTTTGTAGCTTCGGAGAAAGTGCTGTGGCAGTTGGGCACCTGCCCCTGACTTCAGTGCTAGTCACATGCTCTGCAGTATGACAGGCACTGTTCATCCTGTGTCTACCATATGTAGCTCATGTTTTATGTACCACCTGTCTTAACTTGGAAAAACCGGTGTGTGTGTGTGTGTGTGTGTGTGTGTGTATTTGTGTTTAGAACTGTATAAATGTACAATATAACAGTCAGGGAGCTGGGCTTGTAAATTGAATGTAGCAGGTCCAGTCCCTATGTAGTGCCCTGCTGTTGTACTCATGAGCAAGGCACTTCACTTGAGTTCCTTATGTCAATATCCAGCTGTTTATATGGGTAGAGTGTAAAAATGTGTAAGGCCTATGTATAAAAGTGGTAAAACATGTCTGACGTATTGCATGCTGGTCATGTTTAAAGTCCTCCACCTTTAGGCTCTGTAAGGGAGGCGAAGTCCACAGGAAGTGTTTAACTGCTGGAGCGAGATGGTCTCTGGGTCTGTGGAGAATTCCCGCCGGAAGTGCACCATTACATTCTGGACTCGCGCCACCGCTTACAGCTTTGGAAATGCCTCGCATTGTTGTCCTCCTCATAGCGTTCTTATGACGTTTGCGTTGAGTGGCGACGACGTTACAACGTCAAGTCTGTTTCAGCGCAGGTCACAGGGCCATGGCTGATTTCATTTGGAGAAGAACAATTTATTTTTACCACTGAAACAACTTTGCCACAACAATAATTATTACGTAGTTGCAGTTGTCGTTAGTGTTGTTTTTGTCGTATGTGCCCTACTAAATGCAGAGGCTCTTTTTAATAGGCTGGTGGTTATTAGGCAGTTATGGACAGTTCAGTGCTGTAGCGAAGGTTATGCGTATTTTTGTTGCGAGTTTTAAACTTTATTGCTTTATTGTGAGGCATTCCAAATTAATTCAAAACATTTGTGGAAGGAATACTCAAACATGCATGTTTTATTGCCTTTGGCATCACTTCGCTTCGCCGTGCTTACAAGGCAGTCTATCATAAATGCTTTTTTAAAAAAAAGAAAGCTTTGATTTCGTTTAAATGAGTTTCACAGCTCGTGAATTGTTTTGTTTGCTTTTCTCATGTTTTGGTGCTGGTTCTGTCTGGAGCTGTCTGGTTAAATTGCTCGGAGGGGGGGTGTGGGGGTGGGGGGATAATCTGTTACTGAATCTGCACTTATGCACACTCACACTTTTTCCTCCCCCCTCCCACGTCAGAACATTAAAACGCAACAAATTCGGCTTCTGTTCTCTTCGCTTTGCAGCGGCCCCTTGCAGCCACGTGGACCGAAAGCAAAACTGCTCTCGCACAGAGAGCGGCCACAATGATGCAGGTGATCAGCCTGGTGATAAAACGCAGGTGACAGGTGGGTCGGGCATTGGCTGTGATACAGACATCCCATGATGCATCAGTGGGTCTCTGGGGTTGTATGTTAACACCAAATCTCACTTTCAGTGCTTTCTGCTTTGCATTTGTGTATTTAATTGCAGCTTTAGATTAACCACAAGCAACCTCAGGAGATTGTTTTCATAAAGCAATTTAACATTTAATCATGGGTACACATGCACAAGGTGAGCTCATTTTAGTTTCATAAAATGGAAGGGCGTTTTTCTACTGCCCCAGAGCAGGACGCCATCTTTATTCCAGCAGTCTTAGAGTTCAACGGACCCACTGATGCCACCATGTCAAACACCATGTGACCCTGCATGAAACCATGTGATCCATATACCTCCATCTTTAATCTCCACACATCTACACCCCCACCACACATTTTCCTCATGTGTTCATCTTCATTACCTTCCTCACCTGCTCACCTTTGCTGAAGTTGTTTTTCAGTTTCTCCACTGACTGCTGAGTGTTGCATGTCACATGTAGGAACCCTCAACAAAGCCAAACTGCAGTGTGTTGGAACAACAACAGGCTATTTTTGAAACCTGAAAAGATTGTTCGTCTTTGTGCTCAGTGCGGAGGTATTTTCCCTTAGGCTGTTTGAAAAAGGTGAGGGAAAGGGTGGGTGGGGGATATATCCTTTTCCATCTCTGTGATTTTGTAGTCTGGTCTGTGCAGCACTTCTGCAGTGGAATCTTCGCCTCCAGACACGGTGCAGTGAGTCACATGCAGCCCCAGACAGGACTCAGGCAGCGGAGGTGTGTGTTTCACCCCATGCAGTCAAACAGCACCGGGAGATTTGTGAATATATCCTAACAAAAGAAAAATGCTCTCCCTATAGACCCTCCTTCTGCTTCTTCTTCAAGCAAATAAAGGGCCATACTATGAGGGCATGTGACCCTAAGTTATAATAAAAAGGCAGATGTTTATAGTAATGGGGATCCCATTTAAAAAAAAAAATGTTTCTGGGCATTAAACAACAATAACACCAGTGACCGGGGGTTCGCCCACAGACAGCTGCCATCGCTGCCGATCCAGTCCACGCTGGTTGGTGGTGTTTCAGCGAAGACCCCGCCATGACACATTAACACCTCAGCTTCCAGGGCTTTAAAGGTTTAAACAGCCATTTTAATTAAGTCATGCAATACCGCTGCTTCCCGTTACGCAATATAGAAGCAAAAAAAGAAACAATAGAGAGCCATGTCTGAATAAGCCACAAAAACAAACCGCGTGAATTAAAAAAGAAAAAGGCGGCACTCCAAAAATAGTGCTTAAAGGATTGTTTTATGCATAATAAAAGTTAATCACATCTCTTCATAAATATAGAAATACAGAAAGTAAATAATCAATGAATCAATAAATTAATTATTTTCCTCTGGAGCTGGAATGTTCCATTATTTGCTTTACATAGAGTTTGTTTATCTAATAGCAAACTTGCTATAAATTAATATAAAATACAATGGAGAATCTAATTGAATTAATCAAGTTGGTATCAGCAATGAATTATAGTGACTTTGGGAGCTGTGATTGGTGTTCTGGAGCTATCCTGGATATACTTAAAATATTATTTTTTCAAGGATCAGGGTTTAAATTGAGGGGGTGGGGGGGTCTAGCTGGCCCTTTGCCAGCTTTTGGTGCCAGAGATAATATGAAGGAGAGAGTGGGATCTGTGCACCATGTCCAAAACAGACAGACCCCAAATCGTGAACCAACAACCACCTGGTGAGAATCTGACCCAGCAGCTGCACAGGGTTTTATGGTGTGGAGTTTGAGTGCACATACGGCTTGTCTTGTTAGCTTTATGGGCCTAATTCTGACTTAATTTAAGCAACCTCATTTAAAACCTGGACAGGGCTTATGAAGAATTTGTTTGCTGCTCCCCCCAATTCAAAATGATATCATGTCTGGGTTTGGGTTAGTTCTCTTTTTTATAGGAAATCTGGCTTTTTAGTAATCCAGTAATTCAGAACACATTGAAAGCATCGCAGTCATTAATGTTTAGAGTACTTGTGAGTCACAGACACTGAAAAGACACATGCCTCGGTCCCCGTTAACCTGACGTGCACTCCGCAGTGATTTTTTTTAATTACAGGCCACCAGTGCGAGGACTGGCCCTCCGACGGCAGGAGGAGACGCTCAAGGAGAACGGCCGGTTTTAGGACACTTTGGCACTCTGTCTGCGTTTTGTTATTTTTGTACTTGTGTTGGAAAAACACGCTTTGATTTTTTCCTTGGCTGGTCACAAGACTTTTTTTCACAACATACCACGGTTTCATAAAAAAGCCAAATTTGGCTGTGCCAGGCTAAATACACTACACACTCTAGACTTGGAAAGTTGCTGCAGTTTATTTGAGGCGTAACAACCCCTGCTAATTGGAAAGTGCGCTAGCCAGTTTTGCTTGTTTCCTCTCTCTTTTGCTCTCTCCATTCTGTCTTGTCTGTGTGCACATGTGCATGTGTGTCTGTGTTGTGTTCCTGGACTCAGATCTCACACTCCTACACACACACACACACACACACACACACACACAGTCCCACACAGACACACACACTCACAGAGGCAGACCCAGGCACTTATATGCCATTATGGGACAGGCAGTTTAACGGTCAGCCCAAATTGGCCTTCCCATCAGTCCTCACCTCCCTGCCTCCCTGGCATGCGGTTTGCCAGTGGTGTGCCCAGAGAAACTTTGGCATCTCTGTATTTGTGCTTTTCTGCTTTTCTTATGGACTGTGAGCTGTATAAAAAAGCTCTTTCAAATAACAGCTGCAGGTGATGCATTTGCAAGCCATGTTCCTTGTTCAAACAAATCTTGGAAGAATTATTCATTTTTTATGCACTAATATGTCATGGTTTCAGCTATAAATTAGGCTCACCCCTTCCTGCGTAGACCAGACAGGAGGCCCACACCACCTACAATGAGGCTTGGGCGGGAGACCAGCATAGCTTCTCCCAGAATCCTGTCTGTAAATGAGTGTGACTAGCTGGGCAGCCCCTGATTAACCCAATCTGGGCCTACAGCTGACCAGAGGGCCGATTTATGGAAGTTTGGGAGGAGGAGGAGGCTGTAAGACAAGAATGTCACATTCAAGCAGCCAATTCGATCTGAGCCTGTTGCCATTCAGCCAATGACTCGTGCCGGAGCTAGATAGGTAGTTGGGGGTTGTGAGGTACAGGAGCCAATCGGGTTACATAATAGCACATCTCCATGCTGGGTGCTGCCTGCCTTCTAGAGGGCCAAAGGGATGTGAGACTTTAACAGTTACTTGGTCACTCGGCCTGGTTCTCCCAGCTGTTGTGGTTCTATATTGTCACCCACAAGCCACAAGTGCCCAAAGTGTATTAATGAGGTTTGTGTTGCGAATTAACAGTGTTAATGTTTTTTTACCTCATTTTCACCTCTTGTGAACTTGCTCCATGCTACCAATTAATGCAAAACTATATTACATTTTGTAATGACACAATGTTATGATATGTATATATGTAATACAAGATAGATATATATGTAACACAGACTTGCATCACAGTGAACAGTCTGGTAACAGAGGAGAAGGGTTCCGATGGGCTTATTTGTATTCGTCCCCTTTGGGAGATCTGGATTTCTATTTGTGGAAAATCATTTTGGGCGTTTCCTTCCTCCGCCTCCATTCCGCTGGCTTCCTGGTCTATAGCCTCATGAGACACACAGGAGAGCATAAGAATGAATAAGTGCACATGATGGGGGATATACACAGACATATGACAATAACGCCCATTAATCCTGTGACAAAACTGATCACACAATAACTCATCATCATTTAAATGTATTATTTAATTTACCTCTCTGCTGTATCATGCTGCCAAAGCAAGTAACTTTTTAAAATGAAAAGATTGCAGAAATAATAAACAATAACAGAACAATGAACCGATTGTAACATGAGTGGCAATGGTGATAACCTCATAACAAAAAAATGTAAATAATGTTGATAAATGTTGTTTTGGAAATGGGGTGTCATGCGTTGTCGTCAGTACAGTTTGTCTCTTGTTTGTGTTTTTATCTCAGTCAGGTCGTGACTGAGACAGAAGCAGTGTTAATTACTGTGTTGGTCTGTTTAGAGCATCGTTTTGGCTGACATTTGCCCTTCCTGTGATATGTTGTTGTCCAGGGACCTCTGAAGAAAACCAGGTGGTGCTGGTCATCCTAGTCAGCCTTTTGCCCCCGCTGATCATAACAGTGCTGGTTATCGCTACTTTTTACTGGTACCGGGTCTACCACCGGCGGAAGCTCAGCCAGGAGTGGGACGGCAGGAAGGCCAAGCGTGGTGCCAGGGGCGCGGGAGACTGCAGCGACGCCTGCGCCATCATGATCAGCGACCGTGACTCCGACTCCAGCTCCACCCACGCCAACAACCTCAACCACAACACCGAGCTGCTGCCCATTGAGCTGGACCTGCAGGTGGGCAAGGGCCGTTTCGCAGAGGTCTACAAGGCCAAGCTGAAGCAGAGCCCGTCCGAGCAGTTCGAGACGGTGGCCGTCAAGATCTTCCCCGACGAGGAGTACGCCTCGTGGAAAAACGAGAAGGACATCTTCTCCGACATCAACCTGAAGCACGAGAACGTGCTGCACTTCCTGACGGCCGAGGAGCGCAAGGTGGAGAAGCAGTACTGGCTGATCACCGCCTACCACCCGCGAGGGAATCTGCAGGAGTACCTCACTCGCCACATCATCAGCTGGGAGGACCTGTGGCTCCTGGGTGGGTCCCTAGCCCGGGGAGTGGCCCACCTCCACAGCGACCACACCCTCTGTGGGCGCCCCAAGGTGCCCATCGTCCACCGGGACCTGAAGAGCTCCAACGTCCTGGTGAAGGGCGACCTAACCTGCTGTCTGTGCGACTTCGGCCTGGGGCTGCGGTTGGACAACTCACTGTCTGTGGACGACCTGGCCAACAGCGGACAGGTGTGGCTCTTTTCATTTTTGTTTGCTGGTCTGTCTTGTAAGTCAAAAACATCACTGCTTACAGAGTGTAAACACAATCAGGGTTGCACACGCAATAGGCCCTGGAGGCTAGCACTCCACTTATTGGCTTTGCTTATCAGGTCAGGTCCAAGCTATTTCTCTTAGACTGAAGGTGTTGCAACTTCTATAGGATGTGGTGATTGTAGGTTTTTATTGCTGCATGGTAAGATAAACCATCTACACAAATGTTTAACCAAAGCATTTCGCCCCAGCTGTTCCCCAGAAAGGCCACTTCCTCCCGAATGTACGGCCTTTTCCATGTGTTTTATCAGAGCTCTGACTCAGAGCTGTACTGCATCGGCATGCTTTAAGAGGCTTTGTGAAGCTGGTAAACTCAGTTGCCGTCCCAACGAGTGCCCTCATCGAGCTCCACTCATGACCCCCTTCGCAGATCAGGGGGGTGATTCAGTCCTGAGTAAGAGAGCTGTCATGAAGATGGCACGAAAGAGACAAAAGGTCTGTGGTCTCCAAGGTTACGGATTAACAGCTGTGCTGCCCGCATGCTGGGAGAATCGCAGCTGAAGCATGCAAACCTTTCTAATCCGTCCGCCTTTCAGCCAGTGACTGTACGCAGGGACTGACACAGCGACTTTACACCCTACAAGCAATGAAGTGCTACTGGAGAAAGCAAGTGGCAATCAGGGCAGATTTTGCTATTTGGAGAAACTATCACAAACCCAGTGCCATAACTCTGGTGTAAAGGAGGCCAGTGTTGCTCCATTGCTGTGGACTCCTAGTCATAGATAGCAGGTGAAGAAGGTTCTAGGCAGTGGCCAGATGGCCTAATCTGGCTTCATGTTGAGCGGCTTCACTAGCTGAACCGTTTGGGAGCCTATCCTGTGCTTGCCAAGTCTTGTGGTGGGTCCATCCTGAAAGGTCATAACAGTTAAGCCAAATTATTAAAGATACTTTCCTCAGTAGCCTAATAATCTAAAGCCTTATGCCTTCATGCATTTATCTAGCTCCTCAAAATTTGACAGTATTACCTAATTTTTAGTGTGTCAGTGATGTCAGTCTTTTGTAGGTGTCAGTGAATAAAAGTGTAAATAGTCCATCAATAACATGTCAATCACTTACAGTATATGCAGTTCATCATCCTGTCCTATCAGGGTTTGTTTATTAATATAAAAAGTATGGTGAATGAGAGGCATAAGCTGAGTTATTTACACGCTCCTCGACCGTGGTGCTTAGTGAAACGTCTCCGCACCCCTCCCCCACGCTTGTGGTTTGGTTATCAGGGGAACGAGTGGAACCTTAGTGACGGGGCTTGCCAGCCTCAGTGGTTAAAGTGTGTAGCAGGGTGACTGGGCTGGGCTGCAGTTGTGCAGAGGTGAGATTCTACCGCTCATGCATAAAGGTTATGGCCACATTGCTCCACGCAGTCAGAATGCTTGAAGGGAACTTGCAGTAGCTACCTACCTGCATATTTATGAAGAGCAGAAGCATATGACTTCAGAATGCTCCTTCAAGAAATCAAATGTTTCTCTTTTTGAAAGAAAATATTAGTGTGAATAATGTTGGTTCATGTTTCTTATCTTGTGTCGAGGTCTCCTGGGGATTTGAAAATAAGAGCAGTATAAAAACCCTTTAGTTTATTGTGTGTTAAAGGTCAAGTGAATCATTGCATAGCCAACACAAACAAAACTTTTGAAAAAAACCCAGTGATTGTAGTCGGAGTAAGTTTCCTGTTTGTTTTAATGAAACTGTTTGTTTTGGTACCATGAGCTTGGCCAGATGAGAGAAATTTGAGTTTTATATTCCAAATTTGGCAGAGCAAGTGTTTGTTCTCAGAAAATGTGATGACTACAATTTTTGTACACATTGTTAAATGTGGAAAGCAGATAAAGAGGCGCGTGTTTGTAGTGTCATACTTCATTAGTCCATTTTGTAGGTAATTGGTACTTCATCCTTTGGAAACCTTGGCTTTTATTTTGTGCATGCATAAAACAAAACATTGGGTTTAATTTTGTACCTACAAAGAGACATCACTCTAGATAGCATGGTGTACACTTGTCTTCAGATTTTCCAGCTATGGGCTAACAGATCTTCAAAACGGTGGTTTTCCGGTGGGTATGCAGATGTAATGTGATAACCACAGCAAGCCTCTGCTGACACTGTTCCAACAACATGTGTGTCAAACCTCAGTGTGCTGTGGCTCTGGTGTAAACCTTCTTCATCATCCCATCCCATAGGTGGGCACAGCCAGGTACATGGCCCCGGAGGTGCTGGAGTCCAGGATCAACCTGGAGAACATCGAGTCCTTCAAGCAGACCGACGTCTACTCCATGGCCCTGGTGCTGTGGGAGATCACGTCCAGGTGTAACGCCATTGGAGGTAGGTCCTCACACTGGCCTTTGGAAGATTATGATTGGGTGAAAGAGCATGTGAATCTGGCCAATAGGTGCGGAATGGATTGTAAAGGGTAAATTAACAATGTATGCCTAATTTTGGTCTAATGGGAGCAGTCTTGGTGTCCAGTATGGGGGCTAGTGGAGAAGACCAGTGCCACTTTGAGCAGTGTGACCACAGGAAGGCAGGTCCACCCATGAAGACCAGTGTACTTAAAAGATGTTGTTGTGTGTCTCCGTTCACCTCCTGTCATAAATCACATACAGGAATTCCCTCTGACCTCACCAGCGGCAACCATTAACTGCTCTCACAATCTCCCTTTTTTAAAAGTAGTGAAATGTTTTTCAGTTCCTCTCAGGAAACGAGAGGTTTGTTCATGCACCATATGTGCAGAAAATACAAATAAGGTATTTCCTACCTCAGTAACAAAAACATTTCAGAGTAGTATTTCAGTGGAAAAACTCCCTCCCCCTTATGTGTTCAGTCTCTTTGGCGATTTTGTATTTTTTTTTTATTTTTGTTATTGCTGTTTGCCTGGGCATTGTCTGAATGACATGAATCAGCGATAGTGCTCAACTCTTGAGAAGATTTGAACGCAAACTGTTTCCTGTTTTTGTTTAGTTTCTCTGGGCCTTCTTTAAAAATAGCCTCAGAAGAAATCCAGCTCCAGGCTACCATGGAGCACAGTGTTATGAGAATGGACACAAGCATTCCTGTCTCTGTGCAAGAGCGCTAACTAAATAAACCCTGTGTTTAATTTGCAAAGAGACAAAATAATATCAGGTCAACGGTTAAACTACTTTTGGGAATGATAACTAACTACATGTACACTGCCGTCAATACCGGGGTCTGATAAAACATTTACAAAATCAGTAAGTTACAACATACAGCAGCAGTCCCCTACCCACTTTCTGAGACAAACAAATGCTAGTTTCACTTTAGCAAAGAAGTAAGGTACAAATGCAAGTAAAATACAGTGCCATAGCAGAGTCAGTGTTCAGTATTGTCTCTATTAGCTATACAAAGAATTTTACTGTGTTGTGGCTAGATTATTATTGTTCTGGCACTTGAGACTTTTACCCCCTCTAGCACTTTAACACCCTTGTCCCGAAAGAAATGCACTTTGCTCTGGATAAGAGCGTCTGCTAAATGCCTATAATGTAATGTAATGCAATACTGTGGGGATTTCTACAAAAAATGTAAAAATATTCTATACCTTCAGTAGCAAATAGCACATCCTCCTCACATAGCTAAGATGTTAAAGTGTCCTCCCTGAAAGAACAGTAGCTGTTTTTGTCAGAGAGGAGGAGTGCTCCAAGAAGGCGTGCTTTTAAAAAGAGACGCGGTGCAGGCTGAGCTGCCAAACTGGAACGGGCTCTCACAGCTCTGTGGATTGTTGTGGTTTGCTGTCATAGACAGGGGGAATATTTTATTGTGAGAATGATCTACTGTTCTCAAGTGGGATGCCAGCTTCTCGATGCATGAGAAAAGCACATCCTATTGTGCTCTAATACGAGGTTCCCAGCGTTTTGCGCACTTACGTATTCACCTCACACTGAAAGCATGAGAGGCAATCCAAGCTACCATTAGCGGTAGCCAGACAGCTCCACTGAAGATAAAGACAGCTTATCAAGTGGCATGAGCGTATGATATAATATTTGGAGGCATGGCAGGTTGAAGGTTCGAGATACTAGATAGACTTTCTCTGTTTCACAGGGCACTGCTTCACCTCTGTAAAGCATTGGGTTTTATACCTTTACACAGAGACGGACAGGGACACAGAGATCTGGTTGTTTATTAGGACAGTGAAGAGGGGCTGGTATCATTCCAGTAAGGAGGTGCAGAGTTTAATTATGTCTGGTCTCTCCCAATGAGTGTAAAAACAAAATAGTGAAAGCTGCAGTCAGTTATGAAACAGGGATAAAAATTAAGCCACATGTGATAAATACGCAAAGCTAAGTCATGGCATTTTCTCAGTTCACTGTTAAAATAGAAATGTCAGAAAGTTCTTTGCAACATTCATGTAAGGTCACAGGAAATCAATTGGGTTATTTGCGGTTCTCAGTTATGTAGGATGGCTTGTCTGTGGGTTGTGATATTAAGGGTGAGATTTGGAGAGACTGAACAAATAAATAACCTGATAGCCAATAAGGAATTCTCCATTTGCTGAGAGGAAATATACATTATGTGTATATTAGTCACTTCAGCTGTGAGTCACACATGCATCGGTGTCTCTCTGAAACACTGCACCCACAGCCCCCCGCCCCCACACACGCTGGTGCTGTTATCGGTGCTCTCTCTCAGACAGCCCCTTTCTCAGTTGTCATTCCAGCAGAGTGAGTAAGCCCCAGCGCCCTTTGTGCCTCACCCTGCGTTTGATTTACAGCCCCCGTCAGGAGGCCCGGGCTCCTCTTACCCGCATGCTTGGGCCTGTCCTGGCCTGCCCTAGCCTGGCCCGGCTGAGGGGGGCTGAGTGCCGCTCTTTCACTGTCCTCATCCAGGGGGCGGCATATCTCAGGAGGCCGTAGGGAAAAGTGTTACAGAGTCTTAGTATCAGATGGTCACATGCCGAAAAGTGGAGCCGTCTAGGATGCTGTGGGCACAGGATTCTAATTTAGAAAGTGTAAAGAGTGGCATAAAGCTAGACCTTCCTGTCTCTGAAAGGTCTCTGCAAGAGTGCCTGCAGAGAAAAATACCAGCGAGAAAAACAAACTCTTGCCCTTTTTTTTTTTGTTGCCGTATCGTTCCCTGTGTAATTTGCACATCCCAAATTAGCAGCGGGCTCAGGCCTGGGTGGGGTGGAGCGGGAGGGCGGGAAAGGGGCGGAACGGGGAGATGAGGGGGGGAGGTTGGGAGGGCGGATCGCTCGGACTGTGCTGACCGCCAGCCAGCCCTCGGAATGCTGGTTTTCCCCAGAGGAGAGGTGTGGCAGCTGTGAGCCAGATGTCAGGGCCCAGAATGGCAGGCAGGCAGGCCGTCCGTCAGCACCCAAACTGCGGCGCTCGCGGCCTTCACATACTGTCACTCAGCACCAACCTGCACCGCACTGACAGCTTTCACCCACTGTCACTCAATGCTAAAACCTTAGCAGTGACAGCATTCACTCACGATCAGCTCAATGTCCAAAGTACCACACCACTCCCAGCCTTTACCTGCTGTCACTCAATGCTAAAAACCACCACACTCGCAGCCTTCAGTCGCCATTACTTTAGCCCTGACAGCCTTCAGTCACTGAACTCTGAAGCAAGCGGAGAGGGGGCAGAGCCTTGGGCTTGGTGTTCCATTCCTAGTGCCACAGGTTTATAGCTATGGAACGACTGTGCTTGTTTCCTGTATCAGCTTTTTGGATGTGAGCCTGTGAAACAGACCTGGCATGAACTCGGTAAACAGGCCAAGGTAGGTCGGGCATCTACCCGCTTCAGAAAGGTCGTCCCGAGCGACGGGAACGTTCTGTCAACATTCTTTCAGTGTTGTGGCCATCTCCATATTGCCACAGAAACATACTCAGAGAGAGATCTTGGTTGCTGGATTCCTGCCTGTTTTTTGACTGCCATATATATAGCTATGCTCCCAGACAGATACGCTGTAGGCTGTAGTGGGATGGACCAACATTTTGAAAGGAACGTTGTAGTAAATCATCCTTTTCTTCCCCCCACTTTTGAAGAATCAGTTTAGTTCCCTCAACGCTACATCTACAGTGAAATTCAACATCTGTTCCCAGACAACCGCATTCTTTACATAGTGGCACGGGGGCTACGGCGTCCTTTCTCTTCCAGACCATAATAAGCGGTTTTCTGTACAGGGTCACCATTTTCTGTCTTTGACAAAAAAAGAAGTGTTTTCCATTTTCAAATTTAGAAAACACCGACAGGGATTATAGACCTCATTATAATAAATTTGAGTCTGAAGTTTTACTGGGGCATATTTTAGGTGCATTGTATTCAAATGAGGGGACAGTAAAAAAGGGCGCACACACATGCACACATCTGGTATAGCAGTGCTAAGACCTGCTTCCTTTATGCAGTGTATTTTCAATTGTAATAGCAGTAGCAGCGGCAAAAAAATGTTGAAAACAGAAAAACAATAACTCCTGGTCCAGCGCAAATAATATCTTGTGGGTGGGTGTATTTTGTTAAAAAATTCAAACGGGGGAAATCCAGTTGTCAAAAACAGGAAGCATCAGATTGTGGAGCCAGCTGCTCTTAGGGGTCCCTGTCAGGCCCCCAACTTCCTGCCGGGCGATCACACGCCGGCCTCGCCACTTCCTGTGGGCCCAGAGTCCTGGGCAGGACACTGTTCACATTGTCAAAGTGTGCAGTTTACAGTTCAGCACTGCACTGTTCTCCTTCCCATAGTGCACGGCTCACACTACCCACAATGCATATGAACTCCACAGTGGTGTCGTACTGCAGCATAAAACAGGACTGAAAAACAATACATTAAACTTTGTAAATGTACTATAAATTTCTGTATTTAAGGCCCTGTAGTTTTTTTGCAGGGATTCGTAAATGTTCCTCTTGACGTGAGCTTTCTCCTCTTCTCATTGGCACTCGGTAGTTTTTCCTTCCAAGGGAATGTTGTGCTGACGGCTTTAGTGCTTATATCAAATGCATACCTCCATATTAACTCAGTTAAAAGCATTTAGGCTGCTTTTAGCTGGTAAATTTCCTCCAATTCACTTGTAGAGCTTGTAGCCATTTGGAGAGGGTTGCAGGATGACTCTGTTGTCATACATTTTCCACAAGTGCTGGAGCCAGTGACTGTTGCTAAGCGTGGTTTTTTGCTGCCAGCTACGACTTTGCAGTCTGGATTTTCACTCCAGTTAAACTGCACAGATTTGGATGTGAATGGATCAGTGTACAGAATGCAAGACCGAAACCCCCTTAAAAAAAGAAAAATCTGGTGACTTGGAGTAGATTTTGCTCCTGGCTCACAAATGAAGTCTTTGAGCCTGGAAGTTTTCCCAGAAACTTTTTTTTATTAATTTGTCAGAATTGAGGGATTGTCCTTTTTGTAATTACAATTTTAATTATAAATAGGGAGGTGGGTTTGCAGGTTGAAACTGATCTATATATTTAAAGCCAATGGTGTTCTCATTTGTTGATTTAAGATCCCTCCTGGTATCCGACATCTCAATTCTTTTTCCAGACTCTGAAGACAAATCTTTGGAGGCTGTCCCACCTCAAATATTCCAACACAAATCCCTGTGTGACACATGAGGACTTTTTCAATAGTAAAAGATAAAAATGTTTAAACATATGATTTGTGGGCAGATCGGAGGGTGTGTGAGACTGGGAGTGGCCTCTTAATGGGCGGGTCCTTCGCTTCCTGCAAGCTGCCCGTTGATTGGCTGGCAGTAGCTCTGATGCGTTCCCGTCTTTTTCTGTGCTTCACAGAGGTGAAGGACTATGAGCCTCCCTTCGGCTCCAAGGTGCGAGAGCACCCCTGTGTGGAGAGCATGAAGGACAATGTCTTAAGAGACCGAGGCCGTCCAGAGATCCCCAACAGCTGGCTCAGCCATCAGGTAATGATTTCAGCACCGCAGAGATAAAGACACACACACACAAACAAAACATGCACGCACACACACACACACAAACATACAACACACACACACACTCACATACGACACACACACACACATACAACACACAACCACTCACATATGACACACACACACACACTACACACTCGCTCTGGAAGACATACACAACACTCTCTCCCTCTCTCTCACTCACTCACACACATGCGTGCAGACAGGATCACACCCATTCTCACACACGCTCATCTGAAACAATGTGCTCACACATACATACACGTACTCTGAGATGCACACACTCAAATAAAATGCTATGCTCACACATAAAAACACATTCATACACTCCACCTCATAACCATATCTGTTTACATGCATGTCATATAGATAGCTGCGTCTGTAGTGAATGTAGACCTGTGACTCTGACCATGTATTTGCTGCCCCCTGCAGGGTGTGCAGCTTGTGTGCGCCACCATCAACGAGTGCTGGGACCATGACCCTGAGGCGCGCCTCACAGCGCAGTGTGTTGCCGAGCGCTTCCACGACATGGACCACATGGACAAGCTATCAGGACGGAGCTGCTCGGAGGAAAAAATCCCAGAGGACTGCTCTGTGAGTGACGGGAAGTAGGCCTCGTCCCCCGTCCCCTTCCTCCTCAACTGAGACTGGGGGGGTGGAGCTTACATCACTGACCAATCACACAGCTGCTCCGTTTGGACTTTGAGGCAACGCTCAACGGAGTCTGTTGGTGCATTGATGGAGTCCATTTCCACTTTCCACGCGGACTCTTCTTGCTGTGGATTTGAGGAGCAGAGAAACTGGAAGATAGATATCTGTGTATATATACACATATACATGTATATGTATAATATATTGGTCCCATGTCCCCCCTGGAGCACCCCACAGAGAAAGAGAAGCAATAAGCTGGACAGAGGAAATATAAGCATTTATAACCAATGACTTTTGCACTTTATCAAAATACCTATGCATACCAGACAATGTGTTTTCATGCATATTCATGAGGAGATTATATTCATGTATTATAATGAGGCTGGGGGGCGGGGCATGCCCTTACCCCGCTCCTCTCACATCAGGAGTGAGACAAGCACAATGTTTGTAACACTAGTCCGGCCTTTTTCTATAAGGGATTTGATTGTACATTATGATACAGCACAACTCTGAACTGACACAGTGTTAAATAAGAGTTGTGTGTGTGCTTGTATGTGTGTGTGTGTGTGTGTGAGAGTGTGTGTGTTAAAACTTTGCAAAAAGCACAAAATAAATGCATCAGTCGTGAGGACATGAAATGCCTTGTAATTAAATGACCTGTAATTTAAAAAACAGTGAGTCAAAAGGGAATAATGAAATTTTCATCCAAAGAACGCAGAGACTGGAGCTACACTAAACTGTAGACCCAGCTGCACTTCACTCCTCCATGCAGTATGTTACTACAGGTATTACTGTGAAAAGGAAGAGGGAAAAAATACACTATCCAGGACTCTTCAAAGGTTTTTTTACCTTTTTGTATGTAAGATATTGTTTAAACATGAAATTAAAGCATTTCAGTATTTACTCTAAATTGGACCTGTTTTTCATTAATGTCTTAGTTTCATAATTAATATCTCATGTGTTCATTCCTTTACCATTATTTGAGATCCTCTTTTATTTTGAGTTTCTAATTCTCCGTTTGTTTGTATAGCAGGGTAATTATTAGTAGAATCATCAGTACCCATAATTCCCCAGCTGCACTGGTGAGGTAACTGTTTCCAGTGCGTGTTGTTTTTCCACAGCCCTTTCTGGACATCGCCGGAGACTCTTGTAAGCAGCTTGCCCGTTCCCTGAGTGCATGCTTTCAGCCCCTTCACTTTCCTTGGTTCCCATCTGTGATAAGGTGGGACCACCTGAGTTCAGTGTTGGGAATTGTTAATGGTGTGAATAATTAAAATGTGCACTTGGTTTTCACATTTATTTCAGTTCCTCACATTGTGGTGTTATTTGTGGAAGCACGTTTCAAAAGCATGTCATGTTTATTGTTGGGGATGGTGTGTGTGCTATCTGGAACCCTCCGTTACATTTGTCCCCTTCACACCACCTCCCCCCTTTGCTTTGAGTTCTGGAACCTACAAATGACGTTTTAACCAGGTACTTTGTCTCCAGTATATGGGCCTCAGTGGTCATTATTTTGTTGTGGACAGATAAACAGGTGAAACAGTACCTAGCTAAATGACAAACTTCCAAGACTGAGAAAAGCAAATGGGCTAACAGGTTTTGTGTATGAACCCACTTAATCTTTTGGCTCTGTCCAGCTGTCCTCACTGTGAAAATATGTCTAATCGGAGCAAGCAAATCTACTTTTCCACAGCCTACTACAGTGATCACGGTCCAGTAAAGTCTGGACTAAGAGCTTGGTAACAGTACGCTCCTGCTTTGAAGACTGGTTTTTTGGTGATTTGCTGATTCCTTTTCTCATTGGGGTGAGTTTCTACAGTCTAGTTCTTGGTCCATCACTATGCACACAAATAACTCAGAAACACTGAAACACTAAAGATGTTGCCACTATGAAGATGTAATTCCTCATCCAGGGACATAGTCATCCTACCGCTGTTTCAAAAAAAGATCACACCACAGAGAGCATGCTTTCACACGGCAGCTAGCTATCATATTTGATAAGCACTGTTGGAAGTTGTTGAGTCGTTATTGGGTTTTATCTGTGCGGTCATTCTGCAGTTTTAACTCTGAATTGCACAAGCAGATAAAGCGGCTCTCAGGCCCTCTCAGATGGCTGCGAAGGGGGGTTCAGTTACCTGCGAATATCGCCCTCCCCACTGCGCCAGCTTTCGAGATGTGATCCGCTCAGGGACAGTTTCAGTAATGGCATTCCGCTCTTGTCTTCCGTCCGACAGCTCACTTCAGGAAAGAAAAATATGCTGACACACGAGCTGCACTTTCCAAGGTCTCTCTTTGCAGTGCGAGTTTCCAGGCTCTGACCTTATGTGACCTTTAGTACTAACACTCCACTTGCAAACTGCCATCATTGTGAGGAATGGAAAAATACTTTTGGTCCATTGGGAATTGGTTATTTTTTTCCATTTTGGTCAGGAGTGGAGTATACTTGTATGTTGTGGAGAGGGAGGTCGGCTTGTATAGTAGATGCCAGCCTGGCTTTCGTTGAGTGGATCGTGAGGCACTGCACTGAGCAGAGCTCTTTGAACCCAGGCCAGGCCAGACACTTTGAGCAGAAGCAGGTATGCCTGGTCACAGGACCCTCAGTGCGTTCCATGCGCTCACTCTTCATCTCCCTAGCAACACAGCGGAAACAAATTCTGTTGCCAAAACACCAACCTGCAGAGAGAACATTTTACCAGACTGGTGGAGACTTACCCCAGCCTCATGCAAAGGCTAACTTACTGAAATAACCATATTCACATTTCAATATGGGCTTTGGACTTATGAGTTTGAGTTCTGTATTTTATACCCTTGAGTTCCATGTTTCTCCTCAATTATCTTTGTAAAATATCCAGCGGTGTAATTTGCCTGAATTGAGAGCCTCTTGCTGATTTAATAATGTAGTATAATAATTTAATGAGCTTCATACTGGAGTTCAAGTGCCATACATAATTAAAGTGTAACTGATTTTTGACACTTCTGGCTTGCGATGTGCAAGTTTATACTATAAACTATTACATAAAACTTGGAAATAGCATATCCTTATTGTAGATAAAGTTGTTTTAATTCAAACGAAAACCTTCTGCATAGCTCGGCTAAATGTTTATGTTTAAAAGATCTGTGTAATTTCGAGCTCTGAATCGTATGATGTTGGTTTTATGCTGTTGTTTCAAGCACTGTTGAAATGGAAGTAGGCTGCCTTTATGCAATGTTCACAGGGGTAAAATGAAACTGTTTTGCATGGACACTGTTGAAAACGTTAAGCATATTTTATAAAGGAACATATCCGACGTCCCAGCCACAAATTATTTTAAGTTCGTTCCCTAGCAGCTCTTCAGAGTGGGAGCAAGGCAGACGCTCAGCCAACGGCGCTCACGAAGCGTGAAAACACTCATTGCACAACTACAATAACAGGCGGGTGTGGTACGTAATTGAGCAGAATAACATGCTTTTGGAGAGCGATGATATTTCGCAGTGAAGTGCGTGCCGCGTCGCCTCGTTTTTGTTTAGAGTGTGCGGTGCAGACATTCCGATACAGTCTTTGGACTGCGAGTCCTAATAAGCGGGTTCCGAAGCACTTTGCACCGCAGACCGGTCGCACGGGCCTCTGTGAGGCAGGCACACCCCCTTCTACTGCCCGTTCCTTTTGTTCTGGGTCCTATTTTTAATCCTAACTAACGGAGTTCATACTGTCATTGTCTGAAATGGCGTCCCCTGGGCGTGATGCTTCATAGCATATCGCAGCTTCCAGCACTGTCTGTAAAGATAGCTATATCTCTTAGTCTAGGTTTGTCATAATTTTTATTCCAGTGTCCTCAAGCGACCTGCAGGTTGGTTTTCTGTTGTCCATGACCTTATTTCCTCCACTCTTCCCCTTGTAGAAGTGAAATACCGGCTACTCTCATGCTTAGTATGTCGAATTTAATTTTCTTTGCAGTTTGTTTTTGCATATCTCTGTAGAATGTATTGTTTATTTGATTCATTGCAGCAGTTCATGAAATCAGTTTTTCTGTGAAAGGAACTTGGCCACCTTGCTCTTGCTTGACTTTTGTTTTCCTGCATTTTGGTTATCTTTTCTCCTCATAACCACGAGTTCCTCCTAGACTACAGAAACCATTTGGTGCTCTGTCTTTCCGTTAAATACTATATTCTTGAGGAAAGCATAGAGCCAAAGACCATTTTGACACTATAATACTAGGCACTGTCTCAGCTTATGTTAACAAATACATGTCAACAGTAAGAAACCAAGCAACTGTCCACACCAGGAAACAGGGAGAAGCAACAAGTGGCACATGGCATGATTACAAGTGCACTATGGGAAAATACCCTGATTGTGAGGATTAATTGATTTGCTGGGAGTTGATAACCAGTCTCCCACATGGGTGTGAGGTGTTGTTTTTACAAAGAGGCCAAAGCGACTACAGGGTCTGAAGTTAAGATTAAAAGGTGCTGAGGGTTTATCTGTACGGGAAAGAATGGGAACAATGGAAAATAATTTTAGTCTTCCTTGTTTTTCAGTGTGTTTGGTGGATCCAACTAAACCATTAAATACCGGTTCATTTTCCAAACCAATCACTTTCAAAATCTAAACTTTTAAAATATGTATTTACTGTGATTATTTTATTTCCCTTTACAGATGATTGATCACAAGCTCCGGTTACGTTAGAATGAGTTAAATTAGAGAGGATTGTTTGATGCTGAAAAAGTAGTCCTAGAGATCTACACAGATTGAAGTTTAGGGGCAGACACGACAAACTCAGACAAAAATATGCTTCATAGTATTTTATTTTGACAAGAACACAAATAGTTTAATCATTGTTCAGAAATCAGCTGCACAATGTCTTCAACAAAATACATTTCCAGTTTATTCAGGAAAGATGTGCAAAACAAGGTTTTTTCTGCTTGTTATTCTTTTTTTGTTGTTGTTGGCTAAGTTACCCCAGCTAGGTAGGCAATTCTACACAACTGTAGCAACTGTAGCTCAGAAGGAATGCCATGCATTAACTGGCTAATAGGCATTTCAGCACACAATACCATTACCAGAGCACTATACTCAAAACCAATGTGAATATTGATGATTTAATCCTTAATATGAATCTCCCAACACAAAGTGCAAAGAAAGACAAAACATATAAATGGTTGGTTCTGCACTATTCTGCACCATATAAAACCTACAAATTTCTAACAGTAGTATTCATTCATGTATATCCCTATACATCCCTGAAAGCTAACATTCCAATGTAAGAGGTCCCCTTCCTTTCAAAGTCCTGTTAAGGCACCACTATCAATGGCGGTTTGTTTTTTAAATGATCATCCTTGCTGTGTTCAGTGAAGGGTAGCTAATCCCTAACAGGGTAATGATTATCAAAGACTAATCATCCACTCGCTCTTAAAGAAGAATCTTTTTTGAGTCCATGTGTGTTTCGACTTGCATTGTTACTAGAGTAAGATGCCATCTTGATACTATGAATCTAGATGCAATTAGAGAAATCCAATAGTGATTATAAATAAATAAGTAAATAAATAGAAACCTGAGGTGGAAAGTGAAACGTTGGCACCTGAGCAGTCGCTAGTTAACACTTATGCAGCTGGTGACTGGAGCTCTTGTCTATGCTTGTAACACAGTGCAATAAAGATGGTGTTTTTTTTGTAGATAGGATATGAAGACACAATGCATCATCACTGGACCAGCTGATGTCATCCATGCTTTGAGATAAGAATTGTCTCTAATTAAACCAAATTAAGAGAAGAAGCTGCAGTTATACACTACGGTAGTGTTTTTTTTCATGTACAGGTCAGAGTGACCGCGTTGTAGTCGAGTGCTTCTCAGGCTGCGGCCTTACAGACGGAAGCTGAAGAGACGGGAGCACGTCTCAGCGGTGCTACATGGGTAATCCTGGCCGCAGCTACATTTGTGATGTGACTTCTCAAGGAAAATGTAGGCTGTCAAAACATTGCTCCAGTTAACATCTTTAAGCACATCAACTAATTTCACAGTGGTGCTGTAAGAGGGACTTCACTGAGTGCATGGATAGCATGGGCACTTGTGTTTCAAAAATATACAATGTAGTAATGACTTTTAAATAAAACGGCATATTGCTAAAATGGAGTGAGAAATATTACGTTTGATTAGTATTTATACAAAATCCTTTTTCCATTATTCTGCACTACGTCCTGTTGAGCAGTGGTCTATAGTTGACTGCCCAGGCGTACATTATTTCACCCTTGACCTTTTTGTTGACGTTGTCCAACTAGTTAAAGGACACAGGCTAATGTAAGCTGAAGAGACTGTTGTAATGAATTCTGTCTATTAAGAATGGTGAAATGGGACTTAGTTAGGCCCCAGTGATGTATTCTTTGTTCCCCTTTTTTCTTGCTTTCAGGTAGCCCTTTCAACTAGAACTGTGGCTCCTGACTGCAAAAGGACAAGCTACAGCTCGTCCAGAGTCACAGCATTTTTTAAAATGGATAGATGCTTAAAATAAGTCAATGTCCATAAACCATATGCCCTAAAGAGGGCCATCCTTCAGCAATCATACACAGATCCCACAGCTCAGGACCCAAGATACCACAAGGGACAGGATGACAGATGTGCAGCTACAGCGTAAAGAACTTTTTATGCCCTCCACCAGCCCGCAGGAGGTCCCAATCGCCGTGGCTACAGGTCCTTCCCCAGCTCCTCGATCTCGTTCAGGACGAAGTCCATGTCCTCGCGGCTGACCTGGGGGCTGATGACGATCTGCCTGAAGAAGTTGGCCCTGTCCCCGTGAGGCTGGTACCCCACCATCATGGAGCCCTTCTTCATCATTCGCTCTTTGATCACTGGGGCAACCTGCCAAAACATCAAGCGTGTCATTTCATTTTGTTTATTTGGTTGACACTGAATATTTGTACTCTAGCATTGGTGGGGCTGGCCATAAGCAAGCTGGTTAACTTTGGGACTAGAGCAGTCTTAAGCAAGATGAGGACCTGAAGAAGAAGGGAAAATGTGAGCTGACAGCCAGAGGTGGACAGAACAAAGTTGTAGTCTACCCCCCATGGAAAACATCAGCTCCAGCCTGCAGGTCACTGCTCTATTCTGGCCAGAGGCAGGCACCTGGTGTGGTGCTTTAAGATGGCGGTCCCTGCCACCAGCTCATACTGGTCTGGTTCTGGCTGTGGGGGAATGTGGGCAGTACTGTTCGGTATTATATAGATATTGTCTGAGCCCTGAAATGATGAAAAGATTGTCTTTTGGAAGCTTTGAGCTGCTTTGCGATTGAAACCACTTTCCCCCCAGAGTTGAAGGACTGAGGGAGAGGGTCCAGTGTCCAGTTTCCAGAGAAAAAGTGGTATGGTGTAATTTGACAACTGGCCCAAGTCCAGCACGCCCTGGTCACCACAGCAACCATCCGGCCCTGGCAGCCGTTCCCAAAGCAGATTCTCAGGGATGAAAAACTCCTCCGAACCACTCCACATCTGGGAAAGAAACTCCCCTGTGTATAGAGAATATTTCCTCACAATCTTACTTATGTAAAAACTCTCCTCCTTTGCCCTTTCAGCTATGGCTGCTCGTTTTATATTCACACCGCGGTAGTTACAGTGGGCTGGATTTGCATTGACCACTAACTGACCGTTTCCAAGCCAAGGCGGATTTTGAAATCAAGAGGTCATTATAGCATGGTGTCTTAAAGGAAACCATAAAAAAGACATTTCATGGAGCGTTTTATTGTCCGATTTTCATCCTTCAGCTCCACACCCCATGTCCAGTTTCTGTGGTTTTTTAAAAGGGTTCTGGGTACCTTATAGGCTCTGGCTGAGAGGTGCTTGTGTTTGCAGGTCTGAGACATTTGGTCCAAACATCTATAAACGTTACTGGTCCGGGTTCTGTCCCGGTGGCTGGTTCAATTCCACACAAAAACACCACAACATGTTTTCTTTTTGTCTAGGTTTTGTTCTTGGCCTGTTTTCTCTAACCACTGCTTAATAAATTTCCATCGCAAAACGCATGTGTGCACTGCAGATCTGCACAGGGCTGCCAGGTTTAAAACAGGGAACTGGGCTCCATTCTCAAATCCACTGCTTTATCACAGCTCCTAACTCAAAACAGGAGTGTACTGTAAAACACACAACTGTAACCACTGACTGCCTCTTATGCAGTGATATTCCTTTATAATTTTCAGAAAATACTCTTTCTCCACCCTCTTTCACTTTGGGTCCACAGAGGGAGCGGTTTGTTCAGCAGAGAATAGTTAAACCACAAAGAACAACATTTTCATAGGCTATTGTAAAAATGGTATCCAATGTTCATGTTAGCATTGTTGGTAATGATACATAGTTCTGATGGTAAAGGTAACATGTACATGTTTAGAGACACTCCTTTCTCAGTGCTATGAGTGTAACTACATTTTAATTGTAGTGATGAGTAATTAGTGAAGTTACAGCACACATCTGTCCAACTGTACCTATACAGTATAGATATGAGCAGAAAGAAAATATGCATTCACATATTGTGATATTGAAAGAAAACAGAACTGCAGTGTGTTTCAGAAAATGTGAAACAAGATTTAACCAACAAACCACAGGGACTGAAGTGAAAAACAGGCTCAGTTTACTAGACTAAGCTAAATGGCCAGCTGCAGGGTGTGTAGCCCCTAACAGTGCCCATGCTAACCAGAGCTCTTTCTCTGCTTTCTGCTGCCACCTGTTGGTGATTTTCTTCATGACCGCTAAACATATTCAATGATATACTTGTTCTACAGTATATTTAAGCAATATTCTGACATTTTGGCAATGAGCCCTTTTCCTGTTTATCCACTGTAGATAACCCACCTGTACCATTTTCATTTCTGTGCATGCAGTGTGAAGTAATGCTAAGGGCATTATCACAATGGATGGAAGTCTACGACACTAGAGCACAGCCAGCAAGAGGAGTCTCCTGAAGGTGACTATGTATCATTCTCCTCTTCATCTCATGGGAAGAGGGAACAGGCTAGTGAAAGTAGTTCCAAACATAGGAAATCAATAGAATCTCACTTCTTATGTGTCATGTATGGGTTATTTTTATTTTTGGGTCACATGCTCTTCCAGACAAAAAGATGAAACAGGTGATAGAGGTTTTTTTTTTTTACGAGAAGCACTATGCTGTATATTTCTTTGTGTTTCTCTGTCTTTTATAAAAACATTACCTACTCCAGAGAGGAGTATGGAATGGAGAGAAAGAAAAATGCCAGCACTTAGAGTCTAATGGCTATAACATAATTATTAGTATTTTAATGATTTCTTAAAAAAATGTGAATGCCGTCTGTATCTTTGTAGCACTGTAAATGACAGCTTTAGAACTGCTACAAGTTATATTCCCTCCCTTCTCAGGAGGAGTGCTTCTCCTGGAACTTCCTGTAGACTTCCATTCATTGTCCTAACACATTTAGCATTACTTCCAGTATGCATAGAAATGGTATGGACGGTTGCTCTGACCCAGGGTAAGCGGACAAAAATTCTAGTGACAAAAAGTCAAAACGTTGGAGTATCCCTTAAAGATATTCAAATATAGAGAACTTAAAACATGTGAGTTTGAGAGCCACTTCTCTGATCAGAGCTACAGAAAGGCTGTCTGTAATCTGATCATAAAGATAAATGGCAGCTTTAAGGGCCAGAAACATACTGGGATTAATGAAAATATGCTGGCTGGTGCCTTACACAACTTTCTCATGACAGATCCTCTCCCAGTTTATCCTCCGTCCTGCCAATATTCTGTAGAAGAGACTTAAGAAACTTCTTAAACAATTACCTTGTGAATCTTGTCCCAGAATTCTCTGTTTTCTGGCATTTTCCGTAGGCTGGGAGGGATGTACCAGAAGCAGACATTGGCATATTCAGGCTGCAGAAATTCAAAAAAGAAGAAGGAAATATGAATACTTGTCTCCCCTATCTAGATCACTTAGTTGCTCTTACAAGAACCATATAACAGAAGGCCACTTGCTAGGGGAAGCAAAAGGGGAGCTTGGACAATTTTTTGCTGGAAATCACTACTAATGGGTGTTGTTACAGTATAGGTGCTTGGTCAGTTTTCTCACTGAGGAGATATTCTGTGCTTGTGAAAAAGTTAAGGTAAAAAAGAACAGCGTTTTAAGTACTGACCTCCATTAGAAGGCGGAATCCCTCTCTCTTCTTTATCTCTTCAGCCAGATACCTGTTGTAAGGAGAGAGATTAAAGTACACTTCCTCCATTCTTACAGACCCCTAGAGAGACAGAGAGCTTGCTGCAGCATTTTAGATATATTATAGCATCTCACAGTAGCAGATGACATGGAAATAGTTGCTGATTAATAGCGGGCATTTTACTGTTGACGTCAGACTGTGGTACACTGCCTAGCTCTATGTTTAAAGCTCCCTCGATGTTTCTTTAACACTGCAGATGCATTGAGAGGACTGAGACCATGTCTTCATAAGGTCTGCAGGATGTAAACTCCCGGTGTGAGGTAAGCGCTGCGTCCCTAACATTTCCCTACCTTTAATTTGCGGCTCGGGGTGCATAGGCTGTGTCCAAGTCTCAAGGCCGCTGCCCACAAAGCAGTATTTTTATATATAGTATGAAATAACGCCTCAAACTGAGGTCATCAAAATGCACCACTCTAAGATGCCTTATATTGGTTACATTTTGATGGCAGAATCCAATGTATCCGTTGCCAGACAGGATATCCCATGGGCCTTTGCGAAAACCTCAGAAAATGGTAATTTGCTTTAAAATGGCGGCCATTGGTGGCTCGTGTCAGCTGCTTTGATCAAGCAGTGACCCTGGAAGTGGCTTTGTGAATACAATCAACCAGCAAAATTAGCTGTCTGTTAAAGGTGCCTTTTCCATTTCTGCACTGCCTTTTGAAGCAGCTGTTTTCAGTGGCTCAGCCATAGGGGATCTATCCAACACTCATTACAGAATCATAACTAATTATACAAATGAATCCCAGTCAACAGAGACATTTTCCTGGCTGTCTTGGGAAGTCCTCCTGATGAGCTGTCTGACTGTAACAGGCATGGAATTCTCCACACTGACAGTCCCTTCATTACTTTGTTTCCTAGCCATACCACCTAGCCTGGGGATACTGTCATTTCATTATTTATTTTCATTTCAGTTTCTTCCTGCATTGCAATATTACTTTTATTTTCCCACAAAGAGGGAATAAAATCGACCAATCACCCCAACACATGATAAACTACTTTCCTACAGTGTCAAAAACACATCTAGATTAAATATGAAAATAATCCTTAACTCCAAAACAAACAGAAAATTATCCAGATGTAATCAGTCCTTCATTGGAAATGCCAGATTTTTTGGTAAAGTTGTGCCAAGATTTCAACTGAAGTGTTTTTTTAAGGAGAAATAACTTTTACATAGCCTGTATTAATTTGTCATACTTTAAATTCTACATTTAATGTCAAGCAAATTTATGTCCATTTGAAGACTGGAAAAAATCTGTAAAAGTGTTTGAGGAGATGCGGTGTATGAAAAATTCATGCATGAGGTGGCTGTTTCGCACAGAGGTAAGCAGAATTTAAATAAAATGTTAATAATTTATTACATTCATGGATTCTGGATGGCCAAGCCATTTGACTGTAATGGTGCAAATGGTGCACTAGAGGGCGCTGTCTGCAATCCCAGGATCATTGAGTCAATGGAAAGTATTTTGCCTGGGGATTTTTAAATTTCAAGTCCAATCAGAACAGGGTCTAAAATCATGATGAGGATGATGATGAAGTATAAAAAGAAGTGAAAAGGCAAAATATGTGCAGCTCAAACACAGCAGAGAGGAGGCAGGGTGCAGAAAGCATATAAACGCAGTCTCTCCAGTGATGAATACCCTAAAGTCAAAAGTTGGTGAGCACTTTTCACATTCATTAGAATTCTCTGCCAGGTGCTCACAGCCGGCTGGAATTTCTCATGTGCCATGACCCCGTCTTGGAATTTTTCCCAAGTTCCACAAATAGAACGTTGCCACCCCTATGGTTACGGCTTCACTGATGGGATTGATGTGCAGTGGAAAGTCCCCTCCCTTTCTGCAGCTTCAGATGACCCACATAGTAGGTCTGATTAACCTCTGGAAAGACATTCTTCAACATGCAACTGAATGCAACAATTCCCCCAGCATTGTGAGCCAGGCTTAAACCGTTAGCAGACCAGCAAAAGCAGTGCCTTTCAACGAAATATACCCACTGACTTTTGGGACAGAACCAGAATATAAATCACAAAAGTCTTTTGGGTGGGTTCAAGGTGAAGGCTGCAAATCAAACATGAATTACACTGCAGGCCAGCGTGTGCCAAAGGTGTCAAGCTTCTACAAAATGGCGCCTAAGAATCTGACCAATGTTTAATCTGACACATTGCTGGCAAGATGAGTGCAGCAGTAATGAATGTGTTACCAGAAGAGAAGGTGAGGTGAAGGTTTTGTGTGATTTCTTGAGCTTCACAGGCATTTTTTAACTATAAAAGCATGCCTATGGCTAACATTTTAACACTTGTTGCCAATTTTGACACATATCACAAACTGATCTACTATGTTGAAGTAAATATACTTTATGGTTTAGCATAAAGCTGGACCCCTACGATGCACTATTTTGTAGAGATAAGGAAGTCTGAGCTCTTGATATTGAAGGAAAAATACCTTCACTCTCAATCATATCAATTTAAGCAAGTTAGAGCTGTCAAGTAAAAAGACCAACAAAAACGGTAACTGTCTGTACACAATGGAAAAAAATTGTGTGTGTCTTTGTGTGTGGAAGTACAGTAAATGGTATGTATAAAGCAAGGAAACAAATCTGCTTGACATAACAAACAGTGAAACCTATTTTGAAATTTGAGGCTTTGGAACTGAGCTTGATTTACAGTATAACTTCGCATTGTTAGGGGCTACAGTCTGCGCATGTACAAAGCCAGTGATTTATGACACCTAAACTGTCGAGAGGAATCGCCCGTTTATTTTAACATAACTATATTTTGTCATGTTCATGTTATGTACTTGCTTTTCTTCAAATATTGTGATCTGAAATGAATGGCAATTTCATCAATGTAACACAAACGCCATATAACGATGCAGTACTTGTCAATTTTTAAAAATGTGTCCAGTCAACTGAGGACACAAGTTATCTCATTTCATTACATAAAAAATTCTAGTTTAATAACAACATGTCACCTATCAAAATTATTTTCAGGGTCGCTCTCAAAGGCAATTCAAGTCTTATGAAAATAATGATCAGATAGGTAGATTCCTATCATTCCTCCCTCCAATGTTCAATGGGAGGCAATGTTCATACACACACGTTTTTGTGAAGGTAAGAATACTCTCGGGGCATTTTGACAGGTGACACATTGTGCATAAGCTGGGCTGGTGAATAGCCCAGTATGTATGACACGCACTGACCTGGCCATGGCCACGGCTCTGTTCACTCTCTCCTCCAGGCCGTGGGTCCCCACCGCCTTCCACATCAGCCAGAATTTGAATGCGTCTGGCTTGCGGCTGCACTGGATGGACTTGTCGCCCGTGTCGTAGCTGATGTCATAGAACTTGTCCCGCTGGAAAAGGTAGGAAGCACGAGCAGAGTGGCACCTTTGCAGCAGACCCTGGAAAAACACACACACACACACGTTTATTTCAGATGTGCATGAAAAATCCATGTTTGACTGCAACAACCTCATCACAAAAGGAAAGTCAGTACATCCTATCCAGTGAGGTCACATGCATACACCATTATATAGACATGGGTTTATTCTGCCTTTTCATGTGAATCAACACGAGAAATGGGTTTATTCTGCCCTTAAATGAACTTGAGGGTTATTTGGAATATTTCAACATTCCAAATAATGGTGTATATATGAGTCACCTCAAAATCTGAACACTGTAATATTAAGAGATTATTATAGGAATATTTATGTGTATGTAACCGTAGCCAGTGACTCCGGGCCAGACTCTCACCGTTTTGTCTCGGACCATAAAGGCACAGCACTGCAGTCCTGCCATCAGCATCTTGTGAGGGTTCCAGGCCACGGAGTTGGCCCTGAAGGAAGAGAGCACAGACACACTCCGTTAGCGTGCAACTCACAAAGGCCACGACCTCCGCCTGCCCTCCGCCTGGCCGATCCGGTTTCAAAGGGTGGGGGGACGGGAACGAGTCCCGTCCATCTGCTCATGCCGTTGCTGAGAGCGGCAGTCTGATACACAGATGCCGTTACACCACTGGCTGTATTATAGCATTTATGTGAGGCGTAAAGGTGAAGGCAGAAAAGCCCTTACCTTTGAATTCCCTGCAGGAGGTGTCGGTGTTTCCGGGACAGCAGTGCTCCCCCTCCCCAACAAGCCTACAATCAGAACAACGTATAATGCCCATTTATACTGTGGCACAATCAAATTCTTTTTTCTCATTGGCTGGAGGGAATCGTCATTTCCATTAACAGGACACCTACAAAGCTGTTCTAGCAAAATGTCTGATCACACTTCCAATTTAATACTCCAGCTACTTAATCTAAAACCTACAGCAAAAACATCGCAAAATTTTAACAGCAGTATAGTAAATCTTCAAATCTGTGAATAAAACATTTTTTATCCATCCAAGTATCTTAGTCATAAAAAGTTACATCTAGCATATAATTTTGTGATTAGGGGTTCAGATCCAATTCAGTTTGAAAATGTAATTTAGCTATTCAGTTGTGAAAGACTAAGTTAGCTGGTGTTAGGATAGAAACAGGCTGTTGGCTCTCAATATGCTAATGGGGGTGCTATATTTGCCTGGTTTCAATGTAGTGTCTATCATTCGACTTATTTAAAAGAATATTTTGAAACATTTGTTTTCATTGCATGGGCGTTACCAAACAGATTGTTTTGGCTATGGCAAATGTCTGTGGCAACACAAGATAATGTAATCTGAGCTGCCCTGTTATGTGAAATTTCTGAACCTCAAGGAATTTATCCACTTTGGGTGTTCTACACTTGCGGCATACGATAGTTATGCACAACAGGACAACTCATTGTGTATTGTCCTTTACATATTGCACAACGCTGAAACAACAAAAACATGATCGTATTACACAATGTCTACGAATTAATAAATGAATGAATGAATGAAAAGGCCATCTTACATCGACATGGAGCCAGAGTTTGTGCCTCTCACAGATGTCAGCGATCTCTTCCAGGGGGTCGAAGGCGCCCAGTACAGTGGTCCCAGATGTGGCATTAACCATGAAGGGCTGAGCACCCTGGGAAATACACACACCCTGTTAACCATGAAGAAGCAAGCAGGTACAGCATAATGTGCCCGTTTCATAAAACACAATACCAACACAACAACCCCACCTTATTCTACCCATCCACAGTTAATGTTTCATACAACAGTTGAGGGTGGAACCCTCAAACACTTTAGCTACGGTGGCACCTAAGCTATGGTTCATCTGGCCTGAGTAGAATCTGCCTAAGCTCGTTTTACAGCTCTGCTATGATCCCACGCTGGATCAAGCCGGCATGCCATGCCAGCCACAAGTAGGCTTTAATAGATGCGCTTTGTTTGTTGGGCTGCAGTGATAGCAGCCACTCTAAAGCAGACCCTGTCACCTTGATTCAGCGTGAATGGAACACGGTGGGAAACAGGCTGCTTTCAGCACTCACGATGGGCCTGGAGGCTGAGGAGGTGTCTCTTATTTATAAATGAGACTGATTGATAGTGCCTAAGCATGGGTGTCTTGCTAGATTTGGGGCAATTTGCATGTTCTCCCTTTCTCTTTCTTTTGCTCTTTCTCTCTTCCTTTCTCTCTGTCGCTCTCTCTCTCAATATCTTTATCTCACTGACTCTCACTTGTTGGTGCTCTCCTTATTTGTATTTTTTCTCTGTCTCTGGTCTTTCCCACTCGGTCTGCTTTTTGACTGCAGGGCTTTTTCATGATAAGCAGAGCACTTTGTCATTTGGTGCATTCATTACGAATCAGGCATTATAGCCCAGGTCTGTGCAAAGCCCCGCTAAGTAAATAAATAAACAAATTTACCAGAATCGTGTCCAAATTGTGGGTCTGAGAATGGTATCTAAGGCCAGGGAAATATAACCTGCACAGATTTTCCCTTAAGCCTTAAGTACCTCATCACTCTAAATGTGCTTTATCGCTGATCCAAAAGAAACAGCGGCACGGTCGAACGCGGGTTTCAAAAGCCATGGAGACCATTAACCCTTAAGGAACGATTCAGAAATAGTGCCGTCGAAGCGGGTGAGATGGTTGCTAGGCGTGTGGCAGTAGGAGCGCTGGTGCTCGGACCCCCTTGAGCCACATACCAGCCCGGCCCATCTGCCGGACGGGGTGATCAGGAGCCCGGCTCCACAGCATCGCAAACTGCAAAGGAGGTCCGACTGCTGCATGATTCACCCGCCGTTTAGAGGCATAAACCTATCGGTGGCATTTACCGCCGTGTTATGGGACACCACTAAAACAGTCTAATTATATATCACCTTCTCCGAGGGTAGAGATACCGAGTGGAGACATTTGGTGGTGGGAGGTGAGGTGATGTCTGTGTCTTGAAATGAAAATACAAAAATGGATTTAGGTTATTCCTGAAGGGACCATTAGCTGTTTGCTGAAAATTGAAAAAAGACTCTACCTTACTGTTCTCTATCTGTCACACTCACACATTCATATATACATATGCAATTTATATTACATACATATGCAAAATGAATCTCCTCTCCTCAGATAATAGACCTCATTGATCATGCAGACACACAAACAGCCAAGGGCACAGCCGTTATCAAGCTTAAAGACTTATGCTCTTTGAGCATTGTTGAAAACAAACATAATCTCCATGGCGTGCAAATTTCAGAGAACCAGCCTTGCCCTTAAGTGATGAACCATTGCCAAATTGCTGCACTTTTATACTGTTGCTACTATTCCCTAAGCCCTCTTTCTGGCCTTCACTACAACCTGCCGCACCCTGGGTACCCAGTCACCCATGCGATCGACGGCCTCATCCTGCCCTCCTGCCTCCTGTGCACCTCACCTCTGCTTTGGCCCTTAGCACTTGTTTCTCCAGCTCTGCAGGAATCATTTTCCCTCTGAAAGACATGGAAGGGGTCAGGGGTCAGAAGTCAATGGCACAGAGTACAGATTTGGACCAACTATAAAATATTCAAGTAACGTGTAGCACATACCTTTGATCAGAAGACACCACATAGACATTCTTGGTTCCGATTCCGAGGAAGCCAGCAGCTTTGGCTACAGAGTAATGGCACTGGAAACAGAACATATGAACATCTGTGTACTGATAAACTTTGTGTTGAGTGACTGAGTGCTAAATATTTGGTTACATCCCATTTGGTTACTAGATGGTTTTTGCTTGTTTGCTAAGTTGTCAGGTAGTACATTACAGGTGTCAGGTAGTTACAGGTGTTGTTAGTCAACTGTAGCCTACCTCTTTCGATGTGAACAGGACCAGCCTGGGCATGGCGGAGAGACCCTGCTCTTTGATGTCAGGGCAGCAGTGGTACCGGGCCACGTTTACTGCATACATGTTAGAAACAGATCCTCCTGGACAAACGGAAGAGCAGAGGGATGGACAGAATGAGAGGAGTAGAGTAGGGTCAAAAAAAGAAAAGGAAGCTAAGAGGAAAGAGTCACATCTCCCTTGTGAAATATGGGCTTACACACACCCAGCAAGTGAATATCCTCTTCAAGGCACAGCTTTGTATGCAGTACTGTTGCAGACATAATCTCAGTGCCTTGCTGCTGCATTATGATAAAATTGTGCTTTGGAATTATGCACAGAGTGAAATATAATAAGCAGGCCAAAGCCTATACTCACCTGGGCTAAAGATGCCGTCCCCCCCTTCTTCCCAACCCAAAAACTCGATCATCTTCTTCAGCACTGCCTCCTCTGTTAGCACAAACACGGGGGCCACCTCATAAGTGTACCTGCCGACAGGAGAACCCAATGTCACCTGTCACCTGCATGACGCAGTCACGTATTCCAACATGTATACATACTTCTCTCGGTCATATGAGTCTAATGTAGTACAGAGGCTGCTACAATGTAATGTAATACAGGCCATGTCCTCAGTTTGACTATTGATGCGTAATCCAGTCCCGACAATGTTCAAGTATAATTTCAGCAGAAACCATAGCATGCTTTGAAGTGTTAAAGTAAATGTTGAAGATGTATCTGATCAAAGATAGAACGGTGGAGCCATACCCACTCTGTGACTGCAGATGAGTACTTAAGAGTCTCGAGGCATGATTTACACCATCATGTTAGTTAACTGATGATAGAGAAGTTGGGTTCACTGCTGGCTTGAGTGTATCGTTCGCTAGAAGCTGAGGTCACACCACCCTCCAGAGTGAGTACAGCAGTGGGGGTGTGGATCTTTTTGCATGGTTAACTGAAACTGGCTCTAGTCACTGTGAGGAGGAGGAAGTCAGGTCACCAAGATGTGAGTAGCACTTACAGGCTAGGGTTGATGGTCTCAGTGAGGAGGCGACCCACCAGAGAATAGGGATCTAATCCGGCATACAGCTGGTTAAAGAAGCGAGGGTGACCTGTGAATCCAGAGGCAAGGGGTTACAACCCACATCACAACCTGTAACATAACTATCCTGCTCAGATTTTCCTTTAACCGGTACAAAAAATGACTAAGCAAGACCTCTCAAAAGTAAAGGTTTCCCTTTCTATTTATGCACTAGCTGGGAAACACCAACATGTGAGGACTGTGCCAAACGTAATGTTTGGTCAGGTTACCAACTCTATTTTGGGCCTCCTAACCCAGTCTGGCTATGCTTGGGGGTGGGGGTCATGATCTACAAGATGGTGGTGTTTTAAATGTCTAAAAGGGGTGTTGAAATCGGGGGGGGGGTGGATTTGACTTGAAGTACGTGGTGAGGAGAGGTGGTGCTGGGATGTGTGCGGTGGTGGGGGTTGGCGCCAGGTGTCTCACCTGTTTTTACACTGTATCTGATGGCATCCCGGCAGCGTTGCAGGATCTTTGCATGGGTCTCTCCATTCTCTTTCAGGTCCAAATCCAGCATCTGCTTCAGCTCCTCTGGGGGATGCCAGTCACACACCTGGCCCAGGTGGGGGAACAGAGAGAGGGGGAGGGAGTCAGGAGGTTGAAGGACATGCACACTGAACAAAAGTCGGACAACTAAAATGTCAGCGGTATAGGTGTTTATAGACACTGCATGCAGAACTTGAGTGCTTATGCTGAAAATAGTATGGAATCTTTACCTTGTACCAAATGCAAAATTTGTTACAGTACAATTCTGCAGAACTTCACACATACTGATCCCCAAGTAACAGAAACCCCAGTCATCGAAATGGGGTATAAACCCTGAAATCACACCTTTCTGAAAGAAACTCTGATCCAAAACAGAATCAGAGTGTTAAACTGAACTGCAAGAGAGGATCTTATAAGGAGAGCAGCAGGTGGCATCTACTGCATAGGACAACACTTTAAAAAGTTTTGTCTTCCTGTACCTCGCACACAATGGTACCATTGTTTTTCTTAAATCATGCTGAACGAAACGCTGCATTTCACCTGATCCCTACACATGCACAATAGGATGGGAGTGGTGTATTTTTAACTTATTGTCAAAGTAAAAATGGAGAGTGTCGGTTTCATTTTTGCACCAGTGGTAATTAAGATAGTCAGAAGCTAAATAGCATGTTGTGCACTAGATGACAGGCAAATAATTTCCAAAAATGGAGATGTCCTAGCTTTATGTCCTAGCTATTGTAAAGATTAAAACCGATTGCTGCACAAATGTGTTTTATGAGCACAACAAATGGCTAGTCAGCTCAATGGCACTTGACACAATGAAAAAGAAAAAAATGAAGCTAGCTAGCTGTAAGAATAAATGGCAAATATCATCTCTCGTTATCTTTTTCATCACTGATGCAACAAGGCAATCGGTATAGTAAAAGATATCACAGTATTCCATCAATTATTCATTTAAAAAACCTTCCCTTTGCACTAGTGCATGAAGCACTGAAAAGCACTCTTCCTTAGTTTCCATTTCTCAGAAATATCCACACATACCATTGTCTGGGTAAATAATCAATTCTTATTTGTCCAGAATGTGTCACACGGGCCATTATTTTCTGATACCTTAGTTATCCATCACTTATCCAGGTACTTTTACTATATATAGTAACTGTATCATGCTTCACACAATGTATTCAAATGTGATACAATGCAAAACGTTATAATGCAACATGACAAATATTTTTGCACATGGATATTTTTTGTTGCGCCATTTTGCTAAATAAACAATCCAAGCATATCATATTTGTCATGCTTTTCCATTAACTGTTCACCTTTCATATTAATTGACTTTCATTAAAATATCATAAGATTTCAGTCTAAAATAAGTTAAAAGACAGATCATTCCAAAGAGGTCTGCATACTTTACAGCACCACACCCACAATGCAGCCCAGCGACCAATGTAACAGGAAAAAAGACTGATATTTCAGATCAACCTAAGAGATTATGCCATGATTATTGACTTATAACAACACATACACAGGAATACACTGTAATTGTTAATGTATGTCTGTATTAACTGAACAAATCATTCATTCATTCATTCATTCTTCCATTCATTCTACAGTATCTACAGTCCAGTAGCTTAAGTGGGAACCTCAGAATCAAAAGGATCAAACCGGGTTCATTCTGATCACTCGGCAGACGTTACCTTCTCCCGGACGTCTGCGGTCTTCCTCACTCCCTCGTCTAGGATGAGCGTCAGAGCCTCCTGCACAAACTTCTCTGCTGCCCTGATGTCCAGCGTTGGGCCGTTAAGGTACATGCCGTCCACCAGCACCGCGTTGCTCTTGACTGGCCCACTCTGGCAAAAGCTCTCTGTGGAGACACCGAGTTTGTGAGACGAGCGACATGCTTAAGACCATCACTAGAGCTCTTCTCCAAAGACACCTGGGCAGATATCCGTGGCTGACAGATTTGTTTTTTGAACTGCAAAAACTTTTATTGTCAGTTCAATAAGAAGATAATTGATCAGTGAATTTCACATGTATTATTTACAAAGCAATTAAAACAACTTAATTATTACATTTCTGAAATCCACTTTGCTTAATATAATATCAGTCCATATGTTAGTTGATGTCTTTCACGTCAAAATAACGAAAATTGCATTAAATACTTCTTCCAAAAGTCTCACGAGACAAGAACACTGAATAAAATGTAATTCTATTAATTTCCATGTTTGTTAAAAATAAAACAACATAAAAGAGAATGCCACATTCTGAAAAGTAGTGATTTTTTTCATTTCTGGTAGTGACATTTCACCATAATTTAATTCTCATTCATGTTTTGTTTTTAATGCTACCTGCTCTTGTCTCGTTTAGTAAAGTGATATCGATTATTTGTCTCAAGCAAACGGTTGTGTTTCTCACCAGTTCTAAGCATTAAACCATCTTCTAAAGGTTTATTAAATATTGCTCACATTTTATATAGCTTATCCCAAAAATAATTAGCAAAATAATACTGTGTCAATCCCCTACATTATGCTGTTGCCTACCCGTTAGTATTAGCAGGCTACATAATGCATTGAGAACTGAGATCCACAGTACCTATTTTTAAAACGGGGTTTGTCAGTAAAATGCAACAAAAGCTTGTACCTACCGTTTCTGGAAAAACAAACGGGCAAGCCATACGTACCACTAGTTGCTGTATTCATTGTCGGTTTCGTTGTAAAACGTTTTGGGTGGTCCTTAGTTAACGTTCTCCAAAATAGATGAATTCAGCTTAATGTCAATGTTTCCCAACTTCAGATTTATAAGATTCACGCAGACGGCACTGAATGACGTCAGGTTATTAGTTATTCATCCGTGCCGCGTTTAGATGGCAGATTGCCAAATCGTCATGGAAGAAAACCGGCGAGAGTTCCTTCCTCTTTGCCTCCCTTGTCGAAGCAAAGTAACTGCATTTTTTAAATCTAGACAATGACATCTTGAAATATTGCCTGTAAATATAATTAATCCTGTTTTATTGTTGGAAGGGCACATGGCATAATCATATGCTTAGCAGAGCTGCGTAAACTAAACGTAATTAACGGTGCAGTGACAGAAGTTAGTTGATGTTATACTAACTAGAAGCGTCAATATACCTATCTTTATGTGGAAGCTAAGTTGTCATTCGAGTTATACATATTTTATTCGTGTCTGTGCAATAGCCAGTTATATGACAATGAAAACCACGTGTTTCTGCCAGTTACATTGAGAACATGCGATGTCAGCCAGAGTAAGATGGCTAAACTATTTAGCGGTTTCTGACTGGATCCTCTTACGAAGAAGCGGTCTTCCGTTTTTGTTTTGTCACAACAAAATGAGATAATGCTACTGCGACCTATTTTAACTTAGTTACCTCTATGGGTACTGGTAAAGCTGTCTTAAAATCCGTCGCTCGACCGACGTTGAGACCGGCGATGTGCAATGGTCGCATCTATGTACAGTTTTGCACTTCTATAGATTGTCGTCCTGTCTGTCCTGAACGACTGAAACTTGGACTTCTGGTCGCTAGCTGTGTTGTTGACAGTTCAAAAATGTCGAACTGTGACCTGGTCGTTTTCCTTGTTGTTATGGTGACTGTGTGATGCTTTTGTTGACGGTGAAAAATATTGTATTAGAAGTTCTACTCATCTCTGACCATACGTCACCGGCTACCTAGAATTCTACCTAGATAGTGTTAGCTGGGATGGGATGGTAATCTCTGTCTGATGGAAATGGAAGACCGTTATGCTCTCTTATGTTTAAAACGGGACAGAGTAAAACGGCAAATTGTAATAGCAAAATGTCTGGTGAGGAATAGCAGTGCATCTTGCTAAAATGAAACGATGGAAGAGTATTTTTGACCCTTGTAGTTTAACATACATTAATGTGCTCTCTGAGAATGATGAGGACCTGGGGAAACTAGCATTTGTTTTATTTTTGGCAGGGGTGGGCGAAAATTTTAATGTATTTTGAAATAGGCATTGAAAAACGTAAACTTTTGACAGACAGATCAGTTGCAACAAGGATCTTCCTAGCCAGACTTTTGGGGAGTAGCGCTGTTTTTTTGTTTTTTTTTTTTTTGGAATACAGGATATGGTGCAATTTATCCCCCAATCCTGCTTCTTTACGTCAATTTATGATTCACTCATTCATGCTATTTTCTGGATAGCAGTAATCTTACACCACTGTCAGACAGACCTTTGCGCTGCTTCCGGTGTGCAATCTGCTTGAGTTGTGCAGTTATATTCTGGGAGTGTCTTGGGAGTGTCTTTTTGATCGGATTACGAAATCTTTTTACTCACGACTTTGTTTTCATCCATTTATTTATGATCTACCTGTGCCAACACCTGTGTTCCAAGCTTGTGCCAACTAACTAAAGTACAGTACTTGTGTGAAGAACTGAAGAGTTCCCAAACTACTAAGCGGGAACTCCACAGTATCAGAACCCTTTCTGGTCCATTTGTCGATTGCACTGTTGGAGCCATGAATTGACCTACCCACATTGCGACGACTACGAATGAAATAGTTATCTTCCCTTTTATAGTCCTTCTCTTTTAGTAAAGATCTGACACAGCTTTTTAGTGTAATGCAACCCAATGATTGTCAGCTGTACTGTAATTTTCCGGTGAATGTTGTGCAATTGACTGACTCATTAAGCAAAACATGAGGTAACCCTAATAAGCAGGAAAACGTCCATAGTCTACAAACCCATCCGTCACCCTGTCAAATGTTCAGTCTTCAACGGGTTTTGTTAATTTCCACAAACTGCTATAGCCTATGTAGCCAAACCATTTGGTTTTATTTGTTACTTCCCTGTAACCACTGGCGTAGAGGAGTGGCCCGTAAGACTGTTGCAATATAATTGTCAATCTGAATCCTCAATCTTAATAAAACCTAGTAAGAATATAGTTGGAAATGTTTGGTTTTGAAATTTAAGTAGTAGAAAAATATTCAAAGTGATCAATGCAGAAACTTGAGACGGACTCTTATTGCTTCTTTTGCTAGGTTTGTGGGGTATTTTTATTCAGATTGGGCAACTTCAAAAATGCAAGGGCAGTCATGGGATATATACCCTGCCGTCCTCTAACTTTGCTCACAGCATGCAATGAAATAATATTTACATTTCATTGAACGTGTAGTCGTGTGCCAATGTGCTGAATTTGTTGTTTTTGCTGTCTGTGTAATCGATAAAGACGGAGCTATCTTGACATAGTTTGGAGAAGTTTGATTGAAATAAAACTGGTTGCAACTTTCATTCAGGCAGCTGTCGTATTTATATATACAATGACACTGATTTATTTATTATTATTTTGTTTTCTGTTGGAGAAAGAAACTGCAACATTATCTGCTCCATCATCACATGATAAAAGTAGTTTAAACAGTGAGACACGACTTTTCACGTGCTCCAGTTGTGTTTTGTAACTCTGTTGGATTACACCCATGTCCAGCTATTTGATTAAAGCTCACAGATTTATTTGAAAAGTGTTGTGGCTGCCTTTTTATTGTCTGGGGCTGTATTGAAGAGTAGCAGGAATGTAGCAGAGTGCAGAGAACGGCATGGAATCCAGTTATGCAACACAGGCTGTCAGCTTTACAGTATATCAGTGCCATGACCCTCACCCATCTCATCCTATTTTTGAGGGCTAATACTGTGTTCTGATACCGAATGACCAAGGCACAATTTGACTCGTAAGGACAAGACAAGTATTAGTTTGTATTTTCTCAAAAAAAAAAAAACCTGCCCTGCTTGGGCTCCTATGCTCTGGCCTCTTTGAATTGGGCCTTAGACTAGAAGGTCAACGATTCTATTCTTGGTCTTGATTTTCAATACCAGTCCAAGAAAATCACTCAACACCATGACTGAGCTATGACATGCCAAATGACTGCTGACTAAGGGGATGAAGTAAAGGTCATTTGTCATCGAGGCTTTGGACAACCCTGCATATAGTAGCTCTAATTATCTATCAACTGCTTGTCATGCAGGAATGTAAATATATCGCAAAATGTATTAATTTGCTGGTGTGGAATTTCTCATAATTCATGCAAAGTGTAATCATAAAGACAAATAATTAAAAATGGGCTGCATAAATGCTTGCTGGGTGTTTTTTTTTTTAGGATTGTCTGGATTGTTATGCGTTGCAAGGTGACACACAGGCTCAGCTCATTTGTTGTGCATAGCTGTCTATTGTTCTGGTAAAAATGCAATACAAATGAGTCCTGTCAAATGGTGAAAGTGAGATTAAAGAAGGGATTCAGCTGCAATATTAAGCACTGATGCACATGCGGAATGACAAGGAGAACGTAACGTGCTGTACAATTATCTGTTACTGTTGCTCAGTAGAGTTGCATTCATGCAAGGAATATACCTTCTCTCGCATTTATTTTTTTGTGGGGGTCTCTGGGTGGCTCACAAAAAATATAAAGACTTGGGGAGGGGATGTGAGTCCTGTAAAAGGGGTTTTTGAGTCCCAGCCGAACCTTTATCGGCTGTTGCCGGAGGTCTGCGTTCAGGGGAAAACAACTGGCCAAGCCACTCAAAGGGAGGAGAAGTGTTATGATTTGCGAGTATTTTAATGTCATTGCTCTTTAGCAGCTACTACTGGTTGGCTGGGGACCTGCAGATGCATGAACGTACTATAGGATGACTGACTCTGAAGCTGAAGCTGTAGGAAGTACGCAATCAGTGTGAATTCTGTAGTGTGAAAAGCAGCGAGCACTTGTTGTTTTATCAGTTTTAGGCGTCACGTGTCATGGCTGCCCACTACTGCTTCAGCAGGCTCAGATTGCTGTATTAAACGGTTTGCTGTGTTTGTATGGAAAAAAAGGGGGGGAAATGCAGTAGGTTGGGTAGACCTTCTTCATCTTCAAAGGATCATCCTGTATTATATTTCCTCTTATTTATTTCCTCTGTCCTCTAAGACATTTTACTGCCATGTATTTCATTCAAAGCATGCCTGTGTGTGTCTCGCTACTTGGAAAAATTAAATCAAGGGCATTCATTGAAATAAATAAACATAAGCAAGCTATAGCAGCTCTTACAAGTTCGAGATTGATGCATCTGACTTATTTTATGATTCCTGTGATATCGTCAAAGATCGAACAATAACAGAATGGCATTGAGGTAGACTTTAATGTAGCCTGGAGCCTTAAATCCACAGTTCAGTGCAGGTATTGGAGACGGCTCCATGAGAATGAACAGTGCTGATTGGTCAGCAGAAGGCATTCTCCCAGAAAGACAGATAAGTAAAGGCATCCATTGACATGTATAAGGCGCTATTACTGTTTCTGTCTAGACAGTGTTTTTTTTTTTTTCCAAGACCGCAGTCATGTACACTGCCAGTGCTCCATTTGCCTTGGTAGGTGTAATTGGGTGCACCTCCTTCTATTGATTTGCATGTGCCAAAAGTGGCCCCATCATTAGATACTGCTGGAGCTCCACGCTGGAGTACATGAGCAGGTGTGCTATTTGCCAGCGAGTGTGAATGATATATCGCAGCTGAAGTTTCTCCTTCATGTCAAGCCTCATGAGGACGCCCTGTGGTCGATACTAAAATTACAGTTCAAATAGGGCGCAACTCTCTCCAAGAGCCAAGCCTCCAAATTGATATGATTGTCATAAGCAGTTAATTCTTCAGAGCGGAGCATTTCATATGAGTCTGAGTCGTCCCTTATGATTTGGCTGTTATAAAAGTAATGATTGTTATATCACTGGTGTTTTAAGTATGAATTTACTTTGAAACTAAGTGCACTTCACAATCTGCATAAGAAATCCTTTGATTTATATAATAATGGATATATGGCTTGCTGCTTTGAACTTGAAATTGAAATAACAATATTCATCAACAACTTCATCATCATGCATAGAATTTTTTATAGCCCTTTTCATGGGTCTCAAAAGCTCCGTAAACTAAGAGAACAAGTCTAAACCAGGCGGTGAGAAGCACCCATTTGGATAAGGCAAGCCAGCCATTTTGTGCCAGAAGCGCTCATACATACATCAGGTACTTTTAAACGGCAGAACCGATGGAAGGTGGATTCCTATGCTTATCAAATATATTCCGAACCTGAATACTGAGGTGAAGAGGTGTTACTTGGAGTAGTAACACTTAAGCTGGATTTTGATCCCCAGTCAGGTAAGTTCTGCCCCCTGCTGGTCTATTAAATGAACATACTGTTGCTTGGGCTTTCGTCTCTATTTTTCCATGAAGAAATCTTGTAAATGTTGACTCACATTCTGTTATGTTTTATTGTAGCCTTTTTGCATATAGAATTATGACAGATATGATTGTACCAGGGGTTTCATGAAAGAATCACTGTATCAATGGACCTGTATTTTGATATACATGACTATGACTAGCTTTTATTTTTTGGTGGGCAGTGGGGCAGTATTCTCAAAACTAGCTGCATCATGAAAGAACACAAAGCTATATTTAAATTTTTGTGGACCCCTGCCGAGTCCCTCTGTGCTTATGTATCTCTATTCACAAGCTCGCTGTTAAAAGTCAAGGTTTTTACAGGGATTTGTTTCTTTATGTTTTCTGTCTGTTATTTTTAATGGGCTGTTTTTATTGCCACATTTGCTAAAGGATTTAATAGGATTTTCAAATGCCTCATAGGGATTTCTTTGTCAGTGGCTGCCAATGTGAAGTGGATCTGATAGAGAGGAATCTTTGCTGTTGTCTAGCAATATGTTAATTCCCTGTCTGAGCTTTCCCTTAATAGAATCATATCTTTAAGCATGTCACTGATTAATTTCTCCATGGACGATATCACCATGTCTTTAAACTGAAAAATGACAGTATTGGTCTTATTAATTCACTTATTTTCTTTAAATTTATTGCAACTCTCAGAAAAGACTTTGAAGACAATAAAGGCGTGCATTCCCTTGGGGAGTTGGAACGCTGGTACATCAGATTCGTCTTTGAAGTGAACCTCACATCTCTGGGAAACACCCATGGGGGAGGTGATCCGGTGCAGCATTGTTTAAATGGACAAATACACCATGAAACAGCCACAGCTTTCATTTCCCTCCTTCTTCCTCTTGTTTTTGAAATCACTTGCTTTCTGCTGTCCTGTCCACTGCTTCGCATGCATGGGGAGTCCTGTAGCTGAGCCTGTGCTATAGGGCGTACTGTAGCTGAGCCTGTGTTGTAGTGGGTCTTACAACTGTGCCTGTGTTATAGGGATTCCTGTGGCTGAGCCTGTGCTATAGGGCATACTGTAGCTGAGCCTGTGCTATAGGGCATACTGTAGCTGAGCCTGTGTTATAGGGTGTCCTGTAGCTGAGCCTGTGTTGTAATGGGTCTTATAACTGTGCCTGTGTTATAGGGTGTACTGTAGCTGAGCCTGTGTTATAGGGTGTACTGTAGCTGAGCCTGTGTTATTGGGTGTCCTTTATCTTAGCCTGTGTTATAGGGCGTACTGTAGCTGAGCCTTTTTTATAGAGTGTCCTGTAGCTGAGCCTGTGTTATAGGGCATACTGTAGCTGAGCCTGTGTTATAGGGCATACTGTAGCTGAGCCTGTGTTGTAGTGGGTCTTATAACTGTGTCTGTGTTATAGGGTGTACTGTAGCTGAGCCTGTGCTATAGGGCATACTGTAGCTGAGCCTGTGTTACAGGGTGTCCTGTAGCTGAGCCTGTGTTGTAGTGGGTCTTATAACTGTGCCTGTGTTATAGGGTGTACTGTAGCTGAGCCTGTGTTATTGGGTGTCCTGTAGCTGAGCCTGTGTTATAGGGCATACTGTAGCTGAGCCTTTTTTATAGAGTGTCCTGTAGCTGAGCCTGTGTTATAGGGCATACTGTAGCTGAGCCTGTGTTATAGGGTGTCCTGTAGCTGAGCCTGTGTTATAGGGCATACTGTAGCTGAGCCTGTGTTATAGGGTGTACTGTAGCTAAGCCTGTGTTGTAGGGCGTACTGTAGCTGAGCCTGTGTTGTAGGGTGTCCTGTAGCTGAGCCTGTGTTATAGGGCATACTGTAGCTGAGCCTGTGTTATAGGGCATTCTGTAGCTGAGCCTGTGTTATAGGGAGTCCTGTGGCTGAGCCTGTGTTATAGTGGGTCTTGTAACTGTGCCTGTGTTATAGGGTGTACTGTAGCTGAGCCTGTGTTACAGGGTGTCCTGTAGCTGAGCCTGTGTTGTAGTGGGTCTTATAACTGTGCCTGTGTTATAGGGTGTACTGTAGCTGAGCCTGTGTTATTGGGTGTCCTGTAGCTGAGCCTGTGTTATAGGGCATACTGTAGCTGAGCCTTTTTATAGAGTGTCCTGTAGCTGAGCCTGTGTTATAGGGCATACTGTAGCTGAGCCTGTGTTATAGGGTGTCCTGTAGCTGAGCCTGTGTTATAGGGCATACTGTAGCTGAGCCTGTGTTATAGGGCATTCTGTAGCTAAGCCTGTGTTGTAGGGCGTACTGTAGCTGAGCCTGTGTTGTAGGGTGTCCTGTAGCTGAGCCTGTGTTATAGGGCATACTGTAGCTGAGCCTGTGTTATAGGGCATTCTGTAGCTGAGCCTGTGTTATAGGGAGTCCTGTGGCTGAGCCTGTGTTATAGTGGGTCTTGTAACTGTGCCTGTGTTATAGGGTGTACTGTAGCTGAGCCTGTGTTATAGGGTGTACTGTAGCTGAGCCTGTGTTATAGGGCGTACTGTAGCTGAGCCTGTGTTATAGGGTGTCCTGTAGCTGAGCCTGTGTTATAGGGCATACTGTAGCTGTGCCTGTGTTATAGGGTGTACTGTAGCTGAGCCTGTGTTATAGTGGGTCTTGTAACTGTGCCTGTGTTATAGGGAGTCCTGTGGCTGAGCCTGTGGTGTGGGGTGTACTGTAGCTGAACTCTGAACTCTTTCACATTACCTTACAAACAGTGGTAGTTTTTTCTTTTTGGAAGTAGGATGGTTCCTGTCAGCAAACTATTTTCAGCCTGGGATTAATTTCTCCTGAACAGTCTGGAGGCAGTTGAGTGCAGATTCCAACAACGTACTGCAGGGTATAGATTATTAACTCGCCCCCCATTTTATGCGCTACAGCAACTTTTCAAGACAGCATAAAACATAAAACATTCATTATGTCTTCTATGGGTTTTTTCCCCCTGCCCGAAAGATAAGGTAAAATTTTCATTTGGAAGGAATGCAATATGTCCCCACCTGCAGCTTGCAACGCTGTAGAGGAGACACCAGTGGCAGCGCTTTCCCTGTGACTGAGCCCACGATGGGGACAAGAAGATAATGTATGTTCAAATCTCATAAACAGCAAGTAGAAGTTGGGAGGAAAATCGTATTAATTTCAAAAAGACTTCCATGCAGACCAGCTGGGAAAGTAGAATCAGTGAATGAAATTCACCTATGTATTATCATCTGCAGTGATAGTGACACTGGGATTCAGTTTGGATGACGCATTTATATTGGAACGCCACTGCAAGTTATATCACACAGCGTTGGTACTTCATGTGAAACAACATTTATTGCCTGCACAGAGCTTTGTGAGTCATTTAGAGGAAATTACGTGAATGAGAACACTCATGAAAAACTAAGTGAAAGTTAAAAAATTCCACTGACATGAATTTCAGAGAAAGGGAACCATATTTTTTATGGGCCACAGTGAATGTCATTATTGCAAGACTCAAGGCTTATTTCATGGGGATTTTTTTTTCCTTCAAGGGATACTTAAACAGACATCTAAGAATATGTTTCATATATCACATGCACTGTGTGCATTATAATTTTATGATATACCCACAGTGTTGCAAATGTAGCCAGGAAAAATCACTCAACCAATCGCTAGTCCCAATTCCAGCAACAAGGAGAAGTCTCCCACCAGCAAAGAGAGGACAGACATGCATTCTGTGCCTGTAAAACTTGATCCATATTAACTCATATTAAACCCCATATTAACCCGGCTGCTGGTATCAAACAAAAAAAAATCTTTATTTTTAAGGCTTTAATTCAACAAAGATAGTGGTCACATATTGGACCTATAAAAGTGGTGATTGGGAGGATTTCAAACAGCGAACACAATGGTAGATCAGCTAAGTGGTGAATTATACTGACAGGAAAAACTGGTTTAGGGGTTGTAGGAAATACTAAGGGATTATCTGCAGTTTTATTTTCTTTGAAAACATTGAAATTTTTACTTATTTGGCAGAGAAAGGAGAAACGTGTAGGAAGCACAATGGCATAAAATCTGTACATTTCTGTAAAAACAACGCATAAATGCTGCAAACAAATAAGCAATAATCACTATATTATGCGACTACTCAGAAAAACTGATTCATTTCTGCAGCAAACCAAATGCCAGCTAGGTTAAAATACAGCTCAAACAAAGTGCCAGTCTGGGAGATGACACTGCAACACATCAGAAGATCACTGAGTCTTTGTTTATATTTGAAGTCTTATATAAAGCCCCAATTAAAAACCCCATATATTTCTCTCATAATCACTCCTACTACCTATGGTCACATGTTACATTTTACCTCTGTGTTTACATTCCAAATTCCCCATCTCAGCGTCATAATCCTCGCAGTCTCCCAGGTGCAGAGTCGCTCGTTTGTTTAGGTCAGTGGAGGCACTGTCTGTTCAGCACCCCAGGTAGCTGAGCGGACCAAAGAGCCTGCAGGACCACAGACAGCACCCACTCCCTGCTCAGAAAGAGCAGCTGCACAGACTCATTACAAAGCAGGGCAGCTGCTGCTCGTTAGCTGCTCAGCTGGATCCGTATAAGGCCGTGTTTCTCAGGCTCGCGCCTCAGAGTGGAGGTTTGGGATGGATTTTGTGTTGAGTGCGAGTTTGTTTGCACCCCAGCTCCGGCCGTGGGTTTGAGGCCTTTTGTTTTGATGTCGAGCTACAGCTCTTTTGTCATTGCTGAACTCTAAGTTTTAGATTGAATTTCACTTTCCTAGCTGTTTAGTTTGGCTATAAAATAAAGCCGAGATATATAACTGGGGAATCCAAATCAGTAGAAAAGGGGACAAGTGATTCCCCAGCTATTGGTTTCCTTTCTGGGCTTAGCACACCTGCCTTCCTGTAATACCTCCATAAATCTGTCTCAATTTTTCTACAGAGTTTAAGAAACAGTGAATTTACCTTTGTTAGTATAAATATTGCTCAATATATATTGCACATTACATATGATAGGAGCAGACTGGCCTATAGCAGCCAGGTCTCAAGTTAGGTATCTTGGTCTGTATTTTGTGTAACATCTATTTCTGTAAGAGTACTCCATGCTGAACAGAACAGGCCACAGAGTGCTGCAGCCATACTCCAGTAAACACTATGTACCGTTAGAACTTGAGGTTTTTAATGTTTTATTACCTGTGTGTGAAAATGAACCACGTGTTACTGTTCATTACACTCAAAAAATATAATAATTGCTATTGTAATTGGTGATTGATAGTGAGCTGTTTTGCGTTCTGACACCTGGGTGGTTGGAAATGCATCCAAGTATTATTACGGGGAACGAAACTTTTTCCTAGCGTATACCATAGGACCAATTCCTGCAGGCACGCCTTATCAGACACATATTGCTGTTTACCCAGACGCTTCTTAGCACTGTAATCTGGGGGCCATGGCCTGCATTTTGCCAGCACTTTACTCTCCAGAATCTTGCTCTTGTTTGACAGCATTTGTCCTTGTAATGAAAGGTACAAAGTTGTGACAAAAAAACTTTTGAAACGCTGAACAAACATGGCACCAAAGTGCTGTGGAAATTGTGGTCTGAGGTTGAATTCACACAGGAAATAGTTTCTAACAGCGCTTGGTTTTCTGTATTTTAGTGGTTAACTTCTGTTCTGTTCTGTTCTGTTCTGTTCTTAAGCATATCATACAGCTTTGTACACATCCTCCTCCTTTCCTCCTTTCCTCCCACCTTTCCTAAACTTTCAGTTCCAAAACGGCCCATTCTCATGTCATGTTTTACATGTCTGTATTTCACCAACAAGGTGATTTCTTCCTTTTGCTTTCATTGACATACCCCTCCCCCCAACCACCACAGAGGAAACAGCGCCATCTGCAGTTAGGAAGTAAGCGCATCATATGTTTCTGAAGGATTATAAAAAGATGGGTAAAACCAGTGAGGTATTTGAATGATCTGGAGATTAGGAATCAAGACCTGGAGGTTCTTGATACATGGCAGCCATTTCACTGTCTCCACTTAGCATCTCCAGCAGTATCACAGATTTACCAGCAACAGATACAGCAGGAGAGGCTTCCCATATGACCCCTGGGGGCCACCGTACTGAAATCTGCAGTCTGGTTTTTGTTAGCGTATTCAGTTTTGAAAATGCACTGAGCTTGTATTTGTTTCTTTGCCTTTGAACATTCTTTTAAAATGTATCTTCCCTTCTCTTTTTTCCTTTACTGAATATTGTCTAGAAAACCAGAAAAAAAGACATTCCTTCCCTTTCATCCAGTGCTTCAGAAGTGCAGTAAAGTTTATTGTGATGAGACGCGTTCGGCGTTGGTAGCGATGGGCGCAGTGGCTGCTCTGCATTGTTATTGCAGGGGAAGAAGCCGCAGCTCCGCTCACACTGCGGGAAAAGCTGCACATATCGACAGCAGAGCCCCCCAGCACAGCATGGAGGCGTTCAATGGGGCTTTATAGGGGAATTCAGCTGAGGAAACATAAAGGGGCCCTTGATAGGCATTGAGAGATACGATGCTTTCCAGCAGAACCCAGCACGCGGAGCTCTGTGTACTCCTGTGAAAGGCAGTGTTGTGATGTACAATGGAGTTATCCAGGATGGTGTTACACATACTGGAGTTATATGTGTTGGTGTTATGCAGGTTGGTGTTTCACACACTGGTGTCATACACATCGGTGTTATGCAGGTTAGTGTGATACACATTGGTGTTTTTCACATCAGTGTTATGCAGGTTAGTGTGATACACATTGGTGTTATACACATCGGTGTTATGCAGGTTAGTGTGATACACATCGGTGTTATACAAATCGGTGTTATGCAGGTTAGTGTGATACACATCAGTGTTATGCAGGTTAGTGTGATACACATCAGTGTTATGCAGGTTAGTGTGATACACATCGGTGTTATGCAGGTTAGTGTTATGCAGGTTAGTGTGATACACATTGGTGTTATTCACATCAGTGTTATGCAGTGTGATACACATCAGTGTTATGCAGGTTAGTGTGATACACATTGGTGTTATACACATCAGTGTTATGCAGGTTAGTGTGATACACATCGGTGTTATGCAGGTTAGTGTGATACACATCGGTGTTATGCAGGTTAGTGTGATACACATCGGTGTTATGCAGGTTAGTGTGATACACATCAGTGTTATGCAGGTTAGTGTGATACACATCAGTGTTATGCAGGTTAGTGTGATACACATTGGTGTTATACACATCGGTGTTATGCAGGTTAGTGTGATACACATCAGTGTTATGCAGGTTAGTGTGATACACATCAGTGTTATGCAGGTTAGTGTGATACACATTGGTGTTATACACATCAGTGTTATGCAGGTTAGTGTGATACACATCGGTGTTATGAAGGTTAGTGTGATACACATCGGTGTTATGCAGGTTAGTGTGATACACATTGGTGTTATTCACATCAGTGTTATGCAGTGTGATACACATCGGTGTTATGCAGGTTAGTGTGATACACATTGGTGTTATACACATCGGTGTTATGCAGGTTAGTGTGATACACATCAGTGTTATGCAGGTTAGTGTGATACACATCAGTGTTATGCAGGTTAGTGTGATACACATTGGTGTTATACACATCAGTGTTATGCAGGTTAGTGTGATACACATCGGTGTTATGAAGGTTAGTGTGATACACATCGGTGTTATGCAGGTTAGTGTGATACACATTGGTGTTATTCACATCAGTGTTATGCAGTGTGATACATATCAGTGTTATGCAGGTTAGTGTGATACACATTGGTGTTATGCACATCAGTGTTATGCAGGTTAGTGTGATACACATCGGTGTTATGCAGGTTAGTGTGATACACATCGGTGTTATGCAGGTTAGTGTGATACACATCAGTGTTATGCAGGTTAGTGTGATACACATCAGTGTTATGCAGGTTAGTGTGATACACATTGGTGTTATACACATCGGTGTTATGCAGGTTAGTGTGATACACATTGGTGTTATACACATCAGTGTTATGCAGGTTAGTGTGATACACATCGGTGTTATGCAGGTTAGTGTGATACACATCAGTGTTATGCAGGTTAGTGTGATACACATTGGTGTTATACACATCGGTGTTATGCAGGTTAGTGTGATACACATCAGTGTTATGCAGGTTAGTGTGATACACATCAGTGTTATGCAGGTTAGTGTGATACACATTGGTGTTATACACATCAGTGTTATGCAGGTTAGTGTGATACACATTGGTGTTATTCACATCAGTGTTATGCAGTGTGATACACATCAGTGTTATGCAGGTTAGTGTGATACACATTGGTGTTATACACATCAGTGTTATGCAGGTTAGTGTGATACACATTGGTGTGATACACATCAGTGTTATGTGTACACATCAGTGCAGTGTGATACACATCAGTGTTATGCAGGTTTGTGTGTTATTCACATCGGTGTTATGCAGGTTAGTGTGATACACATTGGTGTTATGCAGGTTAGTGTGATACACATCGGTGTTATGCAGGTTAGTGTGATACACATCAGTGTTATGCAGTGTGATACACATCAGTGTTATGCAGGTTAGTGTGATACACATTGGTGTTATTCACATCGGTGTTATGCAGGTTAGTGTGATACACATTGGTGTTATTCACATCGGTGTTATGCAGGTTAGTGTGATACACATTGGTGTTATGCAGGTTAGTGTGATACACATCAGTGTTATGCAGGTTAGCATTGATACACATCGGTGTTATGCAGGTTAGTGTGTTAGTGTGATACACATCAGTGTTATGCAGGTTAGTGTGTGATACATCAGTGTTATGCAGGTTAGTGTGATACACATTGGTGTTATGCAGGTTAGTTATGCAGGTCAGTGTGATGCAGGTTTGGTGTGATACACACATCGTGTGTTATGCATTGGTGGTTAGTGTGATACACATTGGTGTTATGTTATACACATCAGGTTAGGTTGTGATACACATCAGTGTTATGCAGGTTGCAGGTGTGATATTGGTGTTATGATACACATCAGTGTTATGCAGGTTAGTGTGATACACATCAGTGTTATGCAGGTTAGTGTGATACACATCAGTGTTATGCAGGTTAGTGTGATACACATTGTGATACACATCAGTGTTATGCAGGTTAGTTATACACACATCAGGTTAGTGTTATGCAGGTTAGTGTGATACACATTGGTGTTATGCACATCAGTGTTATGCAGGTTAGTGTGATACACATTGGTGTTATACACATCAGTGTTATGCAGTGTGATACACATCGGTGTTATGCAGGTTAGTGTGATACACATTGGTGTTATACACATCAGTGTTATGCAGGTTAGTGTGATACACATCGGTGTTATGCAGGTTAGTGTGATACACATCAGTGTTATGCAGTGTGATACACATCAGTGTTATGCAGGTTAGTGTGATACACATTGGTGTTATTCACATCGGTGTTATGCAGGTTAGTGTGATACGCATTGGTGTTATTCACATCAGTGTTATGCAGGTTGGTATTATACACACTGGTGCTATTCACATTGGTGTTATGTAGGTTGGTGTGATACTTGGTGTGGTGTCAGAATCACACCACAGATTTGTTTCAGTCAAATTCCTTGGCTGAACCCCTGCACCTCTGCCCAACACCATTCACTTCATGGGACTGAAGCATATCTGCAGTCCTCAGTCATAGGCGTGATATACACGCTGTACCCGCAACTTGCAAAACTGCAGGCAATTACAAGGGGAAATTGGCTGTCCACTTACATGCTCCCCTCATTGTGATCCAGCCTGCTCCAGAATGTTAACAATTCACAGCCTGCTGCATTATTTATTGGCTTAGCAGGACAGCTTCCCATGTCCAGGGCACTGTACGTTTTTACACTTACACTAACACACTTACATACATTAGCTATTCATTTAGCTGGTACCTGCTGAATCTGATCCTATCAGTGCCATACGCTCACAGTATTGCAGTAATGTCCCTTATAGGATTAGAACCTTAAACCTAGTTATGGGCCCAGCGTTTTGGAATAAATCACACACACACACACACACACACACACACACACACACACACACACACACACACACACACACACACACACACACACACACACACTCCCACTTGCACCTTATTGAGAGTGAGAATCTCTGATTAAGGGAATAGTTGTCGTGTTTCCTTCTGAATGCTGGACTCCCTCTTGTTTTACCTCCATAGAATTGCACTGCCATAAAAGTTTTGTGGGAGCTGGAGGAACGCTACTCCATTCGCTGTGCAGGGGTGTTCCCAAGTGCCTCCTTTTTGGGATGATGTCCAAGTCAATTAAATAAATTAAACAAGATGCATCGACCGGCCTCACTCCTTCTAAGAAATCAATCCTGAGGGACCTGTGGAGCTCACTATTATTTTAATCAGTTCAATCCTATTTCCTCGATATGTTAGTGTAGTATGGGTTCTATGGTGTAGTGTTCTTTATTTTATCATTTTTTGCCCTGAATCTGCTCCTCAATTTAAGTAGTGAATCATGCTTTTGGTCACTGTTGTTTCCTTCACCTATGCAAAGAGGTGCTTCTAACAACCTTGTACTCATCTCTCAATTACAGAGGGATTTTTGAGTTTGGAAGCCCCACTCCAGACCCTGGAGGTAGGTCTTTAAAGACAGGTGGAGTATGGTGGCTATTACCCACTGTCAGTCTGTCTTTGAGCCCATCACTCATATCCTGTCTCCACGGCCCACAGCGCACAGGTTAAACCTCACCATGGAGAATGAGGAAAAAGGCCATGAGTTTAACTGAATGTTTGCTGAGGGGGCAAAGGGCGTAAACATGCCAGAAAATGTCCGGGATGTCTGGGTGAAAGGGTGAAATGCTCCTGCCAAGCTTCATCCTGCTGCTAGCGCGTTCTGCAAGACAGTCAGCGTCGGAGAAGGGACCGAGAGCAGATAAGACAAAGATAAATGCTGCGTTCACACGTCAACGGAACTTTCCGCCCCACTGTTGGCTAGTGATAGTGCAAAATGTACAGAAATGTCATATGAAACTGTCTCACAAGGTAGTTAAGATCTTTTCTTATTGACGTGATCAGAAAGAAGCCACAGAACAGCATCAGCAGTAATGGAAATGCTATTGATGTATGAATTCAGCTTGACAAGAGATAGGATTGAGATATAAGACTGAGAAATGAGACTGATATGAGATAGGACTGAGAAATAGGACTGACACGTGAGACTGATATGAGATAGGGCTGAGAAATAGGACTGAGAGATGAGACTAATGTGAGATAGGACTGAGAAACAGGACCGACATCCTGAGGAAGTGCTGATGTTCTCTGCTGTGACCCGAGCTTTTTCTGAAAACATCTCAGTGCTCCTAATTACACAGGTAATAGCAGTCTTTCTTTTTATTTTCATTTCAATTTCCCTTTGTGTCTCAAACTCACCGTGAGCATTAGTAACCTTGCAATTTTACAGTATTCTGTCTTTGGTGATTCATTTGTCCTTTTTGGAGAAATTTTTTTTTAAAAATCTTTTTCTTCTTTGAGCCAAGCAGATCGTATTATTTCATCTCTTGTGCTGCCTACAAATTGGCTTTCGCTCAAACATGCTTTCTTTCATTTCATCTATGAAAGTACAGTGAGAAGTCTGTCAGAATACTTTCACCTGTCTCCAGGCTAAATCAGCCAGAGCATCGTTTTGAAAAGGACCAAACTTAAACATCACCCAGTCTATTTTAGAATTCAATTTCCATGCAGTAATCTCAGTCCTGTCCCTCAATATTTCCTAGTATTTACTGATAGATAAGACCTTATCCTTCCTCAAACATGACGCTCCACTGCTGTGAATGCTTGTGCATCTCTTACGCTCTCGGGCAGGGCTGTGCTCTCTGTGTGAGAGGAGGAATGCATTACACAGCCACAGTTTGACTCCAATTTTACAGCGCTCTGCCTGCGACAAGTTCCCCGTCGGAATATTGAATAATTTCCCTCCACAGTTGTTCAACAGAGGCTGGAATTAGAAAAGCCCTAAACACTCGGCAGGTCTTTGCGGTAGATTGACACGATGCGTACTGCCAGCAGCTCTGAAAACATTCACGTGTAAAAACAAGCCTCTTCTCCTTACTGCAGCAGCTAGTGTTAAAGACAGTGTTAAATAGCAGGGAGTAAATTAGGCAGCAGTTTGCATCTCCCCTGTGTCCTTAATAAGAAAGAGAGAGAGGGAGGGAGACAAAGGAGAGACGGGGAGGGACAGGAGAGGGCAAGAGGAGAGAGGGTTTGCTCATCCACCCTGCTCCATTTCCCATTCAGAGCGCGTCTTGTGCAGCTTCTTCACACTTCAAAAGCCTCTGACATCAAACTGCACACCAATAATACAGGAACTTGTCATACAAATAAAGCAAATTTGACCTTGAACTTTGAGAGAATGAGTCAAGATTTCTGTGATGATGATAATGATGATGATGATGATGGCATTTTCAATGATGGTAATGATGATGATTTTTATTATTATTATTATTATTATTGTCAGCAAACTTGCGCTCAAGCAAATTTTCGGTCTCTCCCCCATTTTGTTGAACGCTGGCAGCCCTTGAATGGGTAATGCAGTTCCCGCTTCTCTTCATTCCATTATGTACTGCCTTTGAGACACTTATTGTCAAATTATATTATGTCACAAAATGATGATTTTAAAAAGGCGTAAGACACACACTATTTTTATCGCTAGGTTTGTGCGAAGAGCCTGATGCAGAATGAATCCTGGGTAGATATTGGGACAGGTGCATCGTTTTAAAAAAAAAAAGGTCAAAACAGAAAGTACCCACCACCCTAATGGGTTCAGAGGTTTTATTGATAGGACCTTAGTATTTTGCATGGTTTCATCATATACCGTATGTTGTATTGTATTACATATATGATATTATATAGTACTGTATTATACTACATAAAAATTGACACGAAAGAGGAATTCAGATGTATTTTTACAGTCTGTGAGTAGGCATTGACATTACATAAATGAGAATCTACAGAGATGAAAAGCTTGGAGAGGTCTGATTGTCAAAGTGTGAAATAAACTTTATTTCTCTTTGACAGGTAGAGATCTGAGACATCTTTGACCTTTCTCTGACTTCACCCTGGGAGGAACATTAGTATTTTATTTGGAGTCAAAAGATTCTCAACATACGGCCATGTCTTTACTTTTTATCCCTTTATTTATGGTTTGACTACAGGTCTTGGCATTAGAAGAAAAAGGGTGTTTATGATGAAAAAGAATTTAAGAATCTTCTACACTTGTTTTGAAAAGGTAGAGTGGGGATAGAAATGCGACTGATTGCTTAATATTTTTATTTACACTGGTAATCATAGGATAATGAGAGAGCGGTTATTTGCATGGTGCTGTATGCAGAACTTTGCGTAACAGTCACTGGATATCAGCAGTGATCTTTCCTGTATTGGTAGCTGATTTATTTGCCCTATGGGGTCCATTAAACAGTGACCCTTGAAGAAGCATGATGTAAATCAGAACAAAGACACACTGAGTAAGCTTTGCCAAAACCCTCAGGTCTACTGTACTTCAGCTGGGTCACGCTCATGTACTGGGCTGGATTGCACATTCGTTTGTGCTCTAACCTTAACCTTATCTTAACTTGACCCAGACCATTTCCATGAATCCTTTGAGCTTTTACATAATAGTATGAAAATATGTTATATAATAAATAATTAAAAATTGCATCCATTTATATTACATATTTTATTAACATTTTTGCTGAAAAATACATATATGCTAAAAATGTAAACAAGGTTACAGAAGTGTGTGTTTATGGATATTTATCAATGTCTTTGTGTTAAGTGCATCCAACCAACAAGTGACCCAATGAAATGACTGGTTGGGCCAAACACATGCACACTCTACCCTGTCAGAAATATACATTGATGCCTTTTTTAAATGTACTTAAAGAACTAGCAGACTGCGATAAATAAATAATGGAAATCCTGCAGCTCAAGTCAGCAAGACATTGCTGGAGGTGAGTAGCAGGCAGCCCAGATTTCTCTAATCTAGTTGATATACTCCTAACCCGGGTTGAGGGAAGTAAAACTTGGACCAACAATAGCTTGGCTACTGTAGTCTCCTCTGCTGATTAATGGTGTTCTGAACCAAACAGTCAAGACTTGGACACGTTCCGCCTTTCTGTACCAAGCACAATGTCTCTCTTCCCCTGTGTCTATTTATATAGACACAGGTCAGGAAGCAGGCTTTCACACATTGAACTAGACTGCCAGGCTGAGGATGACACTGACCACAGAAAAGAACTGTTGTGAGCTGACATAAAAGTCTGTAACAGTAGCTATTATTTTGGCGGAGTTTTCGCTTTGAGCTGATGAATGTGTACACTCTTGAGAGCTTTGGAGCATCATTATACTTGAAAGCCTGAGAACAAGACAGGCTGAGAATCTTCCTCCAATTTTGTGTAACAGAATACACAGTAAATTCGGACATAGCGAGAGCAACCATGTAAACGCTGACCCTGTCAACGCGAGATGATCGCACAGTCAAAACAAATCAAAAGGCACTGGACCATATTGGTTCTTTTTCTGTTCACTTACTTATCTCCCCACTTGTGCAAGAGGAAGACCTGGATCTGTGTCATCTTGGCCTTGACTGGATTACATCGCTGAAGGGTGCATGGGATTATGTACCATGTTTCAGCACCGTTCTCCTCATTAGTCTGCGCCCTGCATGAAAGTTTATGTGCTTTTGTTTACTGATTTGGTTTTGATGTTTGTTTTTTTGGTTTCGCTGAATGAAGAGGTAACAGTGTCAACAATTCAGAAAAAGCAGATGAATGCACAATGGTATTTCAAATCGAGCTGGTACCTCAAGCAGAGGATATTTACCTGTATATGTGAGCAGCATGTAGCTGCAGTGCTGCTCACTGATCTCTTGTGTTTTCCCAGATCCTATGGCACAGCAAATGCATATATAAAACACTGAGTCAATGCTCAGGCAGGAACATTTGTTTATTTCTCATTCGGATTCGTTTCATGACAGACAGATATTTTTTCTCTGCAGAAGTAAATCAGGCTCATTTTTGGCTGGAAGGTCATACCCCTCAATTTGAGGAAGTTTATTTTATTAACCTCTATGATTAATCCCTCTTTTCTTCTCAGCAAAACCTTTTGCTTCATTCCTCCACTGCTATTTTTAACATTTTGTGACTGCTGCTCCAGTAATTTATCCTGCACTTTTCAACTTCCCCTTTTGTTAATCTCCCTCTCTCTCTCTTTCCAGTAATCCCTTCGGTCTGGTCCTTTAAAATGTATTTTAAAATATGTATTTTTTACATTTTGCCTTCTTTCAACATTGAACATTGGGGCAATATTAGCAATATGGTGAGGACTATCTTTTAAACAGAAGAGATCTATGTTGATCTCATTTCACCAGTGTGGAGAATGAGCTCCTTGCCCTTCCTTAACTTTATATTTCTACTATATCTACATGGCGTTGGTGGAGATAAAATGTGTCCTTGGATGTAAATATTAACTAAAGTACCTTTTAGATTTAGCTCTAACCTTCAGTATAGATAAAACCTGATCTTTCAGCTCAGAGAAAGTGTTCATTTCTTTCATACACATATCAACTGAAAATACAGCCTGACAGAAAATGTATTTGAAATAAAAAAGAAGACATTCTATTGACTGTTTACAGAGAGATGTTGTAATGGAACTGCTCATCTAAAACATTTTACCTTCATGTTGGAGGTGTGTTTTAGCTTGTGACTTGAGTTGAATAGAACTCTTTTATTTAATCAAAAGACCTCTTTGAAAGATCATTGTCCTGCATGAAAAGATGCTGAATTCTTGGAGTATTTCACTGAACAATGATTCTGCATTGTTGTAAATGAATAATTACACATGCACACATATATTTAGACATTAACAGATTCATTTTAAGTGCATTTAATCTGTCTGTTTGAGGACATCCTGGGCTTTGTACCATGGCCATTCACTACATCTGTATTTAGTAGCTGAGGTTTCTCCTGTCATGTGACAAGGCCTACAGCCCATACTTAGAATTCATGGATGCCATGTGCCCTTCAACATCAGTTCTCCTTCTGTCGCCCAATAGCTTCACCAGCTCATCCAAAGAATAGCTGCCCTTAACCAGCGTACCCCATAGGACGGCCACATTCAAACAGCTGCAATGCAGGACAGATGGAATGCTTTTGTGGGGGCATTATGGGATGAGAGGAATATTGAAAATTTGGGGAGAGAGAGAGCTGAAGCACTGTTTGCTGAGAGGGGGTTGATGGTGAGTAGAGGAACTGTTTTGTTAAATTTGTTTCAAATGCAGTACACCCTCTGTGGCTTTGGGAAGGGACTGGTCTGGTTTGCCAAGAGCATTCTCTAGGCCTCAGGGCACCAGATGAAAAAACACAATGACTATGAAGCAGATTAGATACAAAACAATTATAATGACAAGCCATAGCCTAGCTGTGGTTGTCACGGAGGCTGTGAGATTGTTCATTGTGTGAATGCTAAACCTGTGGGTAATTCTACTGACTGGAAGATTTTGATTTCAAAATTCTGTCTGAAAACTTATCAGACCTCTGTTAATAGTTCAAACACATTTGTGGTTCTTCTGGTAACACAAGTATTGAGTGTTTCTGTGAGGGCTGTATGATAAGTCTGTATCTGTCTGTTTTGTGCAGTAGCTGCTCAATACACTGAACACTCCCTGAAGGTAAACCATTTATGTGAAATGAGGATTTCAAAAACAAACGAAAACATAATGAGACTTGTCCATGGTGCTTAAATGTGTTTGTGGAAAAAAACTGTGCACATAGGCTAATCATTTTACACCTGCTATTGAAAAAATAATTCATGCATAAAACATGGACATTGTTGCACCTTTCAGAGACTATATGTATGACTGGTTGTATATTTTCTCTCTGGCCAAAAGTATGACAATTTAATAGCCATGATGTTAGGGCTCTGCCTAAACAGTTATTTTTGTAGTTCAAATCAGATGACGTGAATGCAGTTGCCAAATGTTTCGAGATAAGTCTTAATCCATTGTGTTTAAATATCGTTTTGCATTGTGTTTAGATGACCTGATGATGTTTAGATGTGTATTTTTCACTTGGACGGAGAAAACCATGACCTGGTTATTCCTCTGAAACTCATCTGTCACAACTGCGTGTAAATTTCCTTTTTCTATGCCAAAAGATTCCACTCTCTTTGACAGTTCTGAGTCTTTTATTAGAATTCATTTATTTCATTGGACTGGCAGACCGCAACGCTTCGGGTTCTTGACACTGGGTAGGTTCAAATAAAAGTCCGTTGTTGTCTGTATGACACTTGATTGGTGAGTTTTGCACGCCATTTTCCTGTTGGTTACCGCCCATAATCCCAATTTGCGTCATTCCATTGGTAAGAAGTGTCCCCAGTCACCGCCGCGCTTTTCTGGGATTGGTTTAGATTAATAAACGCTTTCCGCCCTCCCTGTTGTACCTGTCGCGCTGTGACAGGCTGAAAGCGTTTCCTGTTATCTCGCTGCTCCCTCTCACCTCTTCCCTTCCCTGCAATCATTCAGCTGCGTGCCGGAGTGCCTGCAGCCGGCACCTATGATACTCTGTAGAGGAACTTGTTTCAAATAAATACCAGTGGACTTAACAAGATTTTGGAGCAACACTGACGTTTCCAGAGAAAGAGCTGCGAACCGCGGAAAAGAGACTAAGGGAGAGCGTGGCCGGGGGGGGGGCTCTCTTTCCTGTCCAAATACACCGCGGTTCACGCAGAATATGGCGGAGCAGCATATAGCCACCGACAGCAAGCATAAAGCTTCCTCGAATACCGGGGGCTTGCTCTCGGGAAACAGCCGGCCGAGCACCGCTGGTGGAGGAGGCGGAGGTGGAGGCCTTTCTGGCGGACTGACGCAGCCGGCAGGGTGGCAGTCCCTGCTGTCGTTCACCATTCTCTTTCTGGCCTGGCTGGCCGGGTTTAGTTCGAGACTCTTCGCAGTCATTCGTTTTGAGAGCATCATCCACGAGTTTGACCCTTGGTGAGTACATATCATTACCCACTTAGCTGCCAAACTGGGACAGTTGTATTCCGTATGAATTTGAACGAGCCCACCACTTTGTTCTCGGTTCAACTTGGTGCATGACTGAAGTTCAGTAACAAAGCTAGCGTCAAATGGATAGTTTTCACAAAACCCCCTCTAATCACAACTTTTATTTCTATCATATAACTTTTCAGATCCCCCACGATTCATTTCTGTCGTGACCGCCATAGCAACATTCACACTATGTTTAAATATTTTTAACTGAAGCAAAGAGCGACTTCGGCAGTTGTGCACACGAAACGGGGGCAGTGCGGACTCATTCATTGGTAAAGCACAATGAAGCATGTGACACAGCAGTGTCTTGTATGATGCATTTGTGTGCTACAGTTAGAGCGTCGCTTTCTAACTTTGGTACCTAGCTAGTGCTATCCTATGACATACACACAGTTCATTGTCTCACATCCCTTAACCTCCATTGTCTTATCTATATCTGGTAGCTGTGCATTGTATATCCATTCATCTTCTGTGAACTTCTAGATGCATGGGAAGGTAGCCTTCTAGCAGGTATCATACAAAGAAGTGCATTGTTATGGGTGATTAGCGGTAGCAAGTCACCCAGCGAGGTCTCATGAATGAGTCGAAATTTTTGCTGACTGTCACGGGTGAAATAGGGGGGTCTCACAACCTTTCCAGTTTTTGTAATCGAGACTGCAGCTCACCTATTCACACTTCCTCCTGTAGCTTCTGTCATCTTATTCCGCTGGTTCATTCATCTGCAGTTATGTGTCAGCGTTTCGAGCAGCGTGCGGTTTTGCAGACGAGGAGCGTGTCTTGAACCGCTGGCTAATTCAGCCAATGCATTGAAGTAAGATCTGCTTCGCCCAACTTCCTTATGTAAACAGTTATTTGCAAGACTTCAGAAGCTTTCACGACTGCCATCGCGATGTGGGTGAGCGAACTGCTTGGCACAGCTCCTCATAAAATTTCCCTAACCGTAGTAATGACTCGTTTAGCCAGTGGCTGCTTTTCTGGCTTCATTCAACCCGCTATGATTTAGACTGTAGGTAATGACTGTATATTTGTTAGAGTCAGAAAAAGGCCAGTTCATACGAGTCATAAGAAAGTTATGATTTGATCAATTGCATCTTATGCAAGGATGATCCTTTACCATTGCGTTACTGTACTGCACATCCCTATTCATAAGAACGTAGAGGCAAGAACCTGAGCTAAAATCCAGTGAGTTGACGGTTTGTTTCCAAGGGGAGTGATTGAGTTGTATATTTGAGCAAGCTACTTCACCTAATTTTTCAAAGGAAAGAGTCTCACAGGAAACAGTTTTTAAAGTGTGCAATGGAGTGGTCTGAGTGTGTTTAAGTTGGTGATTAAATATAGCTGTTCAGTGATTAAAGTAAAGGATTACCACACACCCCTGTGGAAGTAGCAGTTGAAATGTTGTATAAATCAACATACACAGTGGAGGAGTTCACAGTAACACCATGGCTAATATCCAGAATACATTTTTTTCTGGCTTAATGGAGGTGTGTGTGCGCGCAGCGGAAACTGGTGTGTTTTTCCTCCCTCAGGTGCTGTTTATAAAAATTCAATATTTGCCAAGCTGCAACGGAGCGTCTGATAAGATGATTGAGCAGCGGAGCAGAGGTGTGATTTGTTGAACATGCTAACGAGGAAGCAGCATCAGTTAAGTTCAGGTAGAACAGGCAGGTCAGGCGAGGTGAGGGCCAGCCTGCTCCACTTCCGAATTGTTTTTTTTTTTCAGCGTCATTGGGTTTTTGCAAGACCAAGATCTGAACTGCAACAAAATACCAGGTGCAAATAAAATGGAATGATCCTCTCTATTGTTACAATTGTGGGGCAAAATGAGGTCACTTCTGGTGATTTGAAAAGAACCGAAAGCCGTTGCAATTGAAGCAATTGAAATGTCACCTGTGGTACCACTTCTTCCGTTAGCGTCATTTGATTAGTAGCCTGTAATGATGTAGTAATTCAGGAAAACACTCAGAGGTACTTGAAATGCATCATGAACAATTCAGAATAAGTGATTGGTATGCAGTATGTTATTGAGAGTAAGTTGCGAAAGAAGAAATTAATAGTTTACTGTTTGTTTCAATTATTTGCCTCTCCACACGCATGATTTTACTGGATTACTGAGCCAGGGCTGGGGAAAAATAAATACAGTTGAGTATCACAATACTGTAGTCCACAATCAGCCCTAAGAGACTTGCAATACTGTCATATCGTAGCCATGATGTTGCTATGGTACAGTATTGTGAGGTCTCTGACAGTTCACAGTCCTTCTGTTAACTAAATCACTGGCATTTTAAAATTCTCTTATTTTGTTCATTTCAGTGTTGAGGGATAATTTCTCCAGTCCAGTTTTACTGAATCTTCCCTGTTCTGTTTGTGTTTGTTGAGCGATTGATTAGCGGCGGTCTTAATGCCACTTTTGGTTGCCACTGATTGTACTCTGAGAAATACTCAGCGCGCACTAGGAGTAGGTGGATGGAATAGACACACCCGTTCAGTTGCTCTGTCAGATCTTCAGAGATGTAAGCAAATTAGTCGTGTTCCTTTGAGCCTCATAGAAATACAGGCCAGGAGGAGAGATGGCTGCTGTGAAGGGGACAAGAGAAAGCAACCACAATGCTTATGAGTGATAACTAATTAGCCAGGTACTGATGTAGCTTGGGCCGACAATGTAGCTGGCTAGCTAGATACCATTCAGGATAATTTTAATGTGCTGTAGCACATGAATAGAAATGATAAGCTCTCTTTTAACAGTAGAGCTGGTATGATTCTAGCTGGCAGGCTAAGTTGTGTGTCCCAATACACAGATTCTGATCTGCCGATCTAGCATTTACTCAAAAGGCTGTTTGGCTCAGTAGGTAGGTGGCAGATAAAGAAGGCTCTGTCATTTCTGTTTGACTCTCTGGGCAGTCAAACAGAACTTTGCAAACAGGATAGCAAAATCACATCTGTATAATATGCAAGAACATAAGTCATGGCACATGGGAAGTTGTTTTATGTGAAATTAATACAATTTGATTTACTGGATAAAATACAGACTCTTTATGGACATGTACGTTTTTGAGCTTGACCAAAACCTGATCACTGTGCAACACAGAAACCAAAAACTACAGAGTGATGTATGAGCTAAAAATAGTACCTTTAATGGTAAGAATAGATTGTTTTTAGGAGAGCTTGCTTAATGGGAAGGTAAAAAAGAGGAAAAGATAATTCTGATTAGCTGGCATCTGAAGTGATACCTCTTGTATAGTACAGCAGACTGTATTTCAAACCCTGGCATTCTTTGACAAAATGGCTTCACAAAATCGCATACTTTTCCAGGCCAGGTGTCTAACATAACATGCGTAAACAGTGGTCTCTTTACAGACCTGACACTTTCCAATATGTTGTTAAATGTTGACTTGCACTTCTGGAAAAGCCAAATTTTCCTGGAATGAGTAATCATGCAAATTAATATTGGTTCGGTGTGTCATACATGCTCTTGGTCCTTGTAGTTGGCAGGAAATGGTAAACATTTGGCTGTTTTTTTTATATCTTGGTTGGAAATAGGCTTGTGGTGTCACATTTTGCGATACGATCATAGCTTGCCATTGCAGCACACTGTGTATAACAGTTGCATTGTTGAAAAAGGTGGATCATAGGTACCACATTCTGGTATCATTGGCACCTGTAGATATCAGTACATTATATAACATCAGTGTGTCACCTTTGTGCTGAATATGTAAAGTGTCCATGTTTCAAAATCTCCAGTTTTTTGCTCAGAGAGAGCCAAGGATGGAGAGGGGGGCTTTCTGCTGTGTGTCAAGACTCTGAAGCATACCCTCCTCAGCTGTGCAAACCTTGGCCCCTTCCTGGGCACAATGTGACAATGTAAATTTTAAAATGTGTGGGAATACCAGCACATGGTCGGTTGGGATTGGGACTGTCTCTCTCATCAGATTTATGGTTGGGGCGGTACCACAGGATATTTAGAAGTGCTGTTGTGCTTTTTTGTATTTGCAAAAAAGTTTGGTTTGCTTGACCAGAAGAGACAGACTGTTGCCAGATTTACTAGCATGATACTGATATTGTCATTTGCATGGGCATACTGAGATTATGACCAGGATTGATGTACTTTTGTATGAGCGTGGAACATAAATAACATTCTAGAGGACTACTGATTTGTTGGGCAGTAGCGCTACATCAGTCATATTTTGGTGTGATGAGGAAGTCGGAGCTTCTGTACGATAGTTTGAGGAGGAAGCTTTCTCAGTTTTCACTATGTGTGAGACTTACTTTCTGTCGTTTTATTCAAATTATGAAATGAAACCACAACACTGGGCCGCATCTTTCACTTTCACAGAACCGCTCATTTGCAAAATGTAAAAGATGTTCTCAGATTAGCAGTGGTTCCAGCGAAGCCTGTCCTTCCAGGGACCTGCTATGACACGCAGCAAAGTCCCGTCAGCAGCAGTTTGGGATGAAGCATTCCTACCAGCACTGGTGAAGATGAGGATGTTTGACTAGAATGAGAAGATGCAGTTTTCAGTTGATTCAAGTGACATTTGCTCTGTCACTGATTGATGAAGTGATATCACAAGCAGGCGCACTCAATATCCCAGTTGGTGCATGCTCAGCGCCTTGAGCGGCACGGTGACTGGACAATCCCTTTGTGATGTCATAGCCTCAGCACTTGGCAACAGGGTCAACAGGAGGAGTCAGGTTATTGTTTACCCACACTGTGGTGGAATGGTGTAAAGTCTGCACTGTAATCATTCACTCACAGTCACCTGGAGGGTGCGCACTGGGGTCACACGTTCCTCCAGTTTTGGATTACCCTGTTACAGTGAATCCTGCACCAGCAGTGTTGTCATTGGCGTTGTTGTCCCTCGGAGATTGTTCTCAGACCCCAGACTAACCTGTGCATGAAAGAACACAGGTGGATCAGCACACAGATGCTCATACATAATTTATATTTAATGCACATCTGAGACTGTTTGACTTGGAAATGAATAATAGATTGTTTGAGTGTGCCCGTACGTAAATGTGTGCATGTGGTGATTTCAGTTTGGTCTCCCTGTACTTGATATAGCCTTGTGTGAAAGCGTTTAGCTTGAAGTTCTTCAACTTGATGTCCTGTAATATAGTAACATTGATTGATATGTGCGGCACAGTGTAAGATCTATAAGTTGCTGAATACCAAATTAATTCTCAAGTTGCTTAACAGCTTTTTCTCAGCTTATTTCGAGCAGTCAGAGTATGCAGCAATATGATGTTTTCAGACAAAACAAAGATTTCGTATTAACAGGTGGATAAACAGTTATTGCACACACTACGAAAACAAATGCAGACTGAGATGTGAAAACCCATACCTGAACATCTCTATTTTCTTATTCTAAGCATGAAAGCTATTCGGTATTCGCTCCATGCGACTTGAAAATGCGCATCAAAGCATCAGGGAGGGTTTCTTTATAAATCCCTCTCTTCTGACGGCTTTTAATAGAATATAAATTTTTTATTAAACGCCTACTTTGACACAGTTGATTTAATTTGACCATGAGCAAATCTCTTTTTGTCATGAAAAAGTGCTCATTAATTTCTCATGTTCTCACTGTTGGATGTCGATACGACAAAATCAACTCCGTGGAAATGCCTTTTAATGTCACCAGCTGCCGTTCTTAGCAGCTGCTCTTTGTTGCCATCAAATGTCGTAACGCGTATTGGATCTTTGCTTTTAGCGCCCCTTTGTTCTTTATTAAGTTGATAACGTTCACATTAATGTTAAGTAACCATGAAAGGAAAATAGATTTATCAATAAAGCTTAGTTTGGTGTGGGCTCTGTTGTGTTATGAAATCCACTCTTTCTCATCAAACAATGGAGCACTCAGTTCACTGACAACAGCTGTGCTGCTGTAAAATAATAATAATAAAAAAACCCTACCACGTTTCCAAGAGGTATTGTTGGGGCAAACATTTGTGAAGGCAGTGATGAAATATTCAGTGTTTTCGCAGCGTAAGGTTACCAGGGGCCTCGGTTTTCTGACAGGCTGCAGAGAGGCCGTGTGATGTCGGATCCCGATAATGAGGGCACCTGATGCGGGCCACCATGGGACGGGGGAACCATGGCGCTTTCCGTCTGATGCCGATTCGCTGTCTTACCTGCCGCTCGTTAGCGTTCGGTGAGGAGCGGCGCCGACAGGTGGGGGGTGGAGGTTTCTCTGCTTTGCTTAGGCTGGCAGGCTGGTGGTCGTGTGTGTGGGTCCAGGGGCTTGTGGTGCGATCACTGTGCTTTTTATGTGTGCAAGGATGTGTGCCATCAGAACTATGCTGAATCCCAGAAGTGGAAACATTAGTGTTGCTGAAGCTACAAGTTGGAGTGTCTGAAAGGGTTTGCTCCAATGTGCATGTGTTTTGTTGTGTGCCTATTGTGTGAGTGTGTGTTTTTGTGAGTATCGTGGCCACAGTGGAAGTTTTCTGAAGAGCCCTTTTTGTATTCGCATTCATCTGAGCTGCAGAAACGGCCTTCTATATTCACCCTCAACCTAAGAAGCATCCTCCTCCTGTTTGAGCGCTGAACACAGTTTGTGCCATAACTAAATTATGGATGTGAATGAGGTGGAGAGGCAGTGCCGTTGTTACCCCAGTCGTGTAGCACTTCAGGGCTCCAGCACTCTCCCTCAAACAAGCCCTTGATTTGTTTGCATCAGGCCGCAGGACGGTGCTACTTGTCCTGAATAAGCGATTGGTGGTGAGTTCTCTCTCTGCTTCTTGCTCATGATTTTTATTTATTTATCTTTTTTTTTTTTTTGGTGAGGATTAAATATCCATCCTCCAGCGAGGAGGTTTGAAATTGCGCCTCAGTGCCAGCCTAACGAGCCTCTCCCTTAGGAGGGCCTCGCTGCATGGCAATGTGAAGTGTTTGTACGGAGGGTTTTTTTTTTTATTAAAGTGATGAATTACATCACGTTGCCCCCCCCTTCCCTCCCCAGTATCACCAGCAAGTTGTGGCTTTGTTTATAGATTCCATAACTAATGAAAAAAAAGGGGGGGGTGGTATCAGGTGTCTCCAGTCTTTCTGATGAGGAGGTGCCTCCTATGTAAATGACACCCCCCATACATGCACAAACACACACTGCAGCAAACAGAAGGAGGGATCTTGTTGCCAGGTGATGAGATTTAATTGGTGATGTTATTACTCTACTCTCCCTCCGAAGGTGAGTGAGGAGGGGGTGGAGAGAGGGGAATGAGTAATATTGGAATAAAATAAAGCCAGTAGGCAGAATGCAAACAGTTAGCCAGGCTGTCCTGAACTCTTACAATTCTGAAATCCGCTTTCATCTGAAATCTCGGGAGGGGGATGGATGACGCCCTGTGGTCTTGATCCCCTTAATTGCAATGGAGGCTCCTTTCACCTGCACACCTGTCTGGGTTGATTGTAAAGGTGTGGCCATGCCCATTTAAATCGATTATCTAGCTCTAAAGCTGACTTGCTAATGCTGCGTAGTAGATTCAAGGACAGGATGGTTGCCCCTTTGTTGTGATTGCATCCAAAGAGGAAATTATTGCCTTTTTTCTGTGATGTGATACACTAGACCTGGCATTCCTTTTTATTTCCGTTTTTCTTCATATAGGATACTTGGCACTGCGGTGCCGTATAGCCGATAAACGGCTTAATTTGTCTTATGTTTGCAGCAGTTCAGAGACTTTGAGCCAATATGCTGTGCTGAATCAGAAAGAAAAAGGTTTAGTTTCCTTCCCCACAGCACTTTATGTTTGATGGTTATGGGTTGGGGTCGAGGGGGGTCCACTGAGGATGACTGTAGTTGCTATGGTTGCAGCATGGTGTGGTCACTACAGCAGAAGAGAGGCTGTGCTTCTGTGCTTGTAATCAGAAGGCTTTATTCCCCAGTGGTACCCATGAGCATTCCTATGGTAGCAGCGTGTGTGTCTTAGTGTGTCTGTATGTGTGCGTGTGTGTATCTTTCTCCAGTCCTCTCAAAGGCTTGCTGGGACTGCACAGCGGGCGTTGAGTGAAGGTGGAGGCTGGTCTTACTATTGAATTGAGTTGTGGAATATGGTGTGAAAGACAATATGGAATTAGCTGGAGGCTGAATTGCCAGGAACACGTTTGGTCAGCATACAGTCTTATTAAAAACAGTCGGGCTGATCATCTGCATCCTACACTGGCTCTGTTTCTGACTCGGGCACTGCGGCGGTAAGTGCCACATGACCGAGCTGTGACCGCATTGGACAGCCCCTGATCCTGGACTCAAACTGTGGAGGAACAGAGTGCCTTTGATCTGGAGAGGTGCAAGCAGCCAGGAAATTCCGCAGCTTTAACACGCCCCCTCTCACCATGTTAATGAGCACCCGAACGGCTCCCGGACAAGCCCCCGAGACCTGGCACATGGATGACACCCTGCCAAAGGTAGCTTTCAGGACAGGTGAAGCATTTACCGTGAGAATACACCGTATTTTTCTCAAATCCTGTCTTCGCCTTTCATGTGTGAATTGACCGTGTTTCTATAATCCCCTTCAACCCAGTATTTCAGGGTTCTATCTTACGTGCACAGACTGAAGCATAACACTTTCACAGGCTGGAGCTGCATCATTCTTCAAACTTTTATTTACGGCGCCAAAAATCTATTGAAAAAAAACATATCGGTCCATACTGTCTGTTTGTTCTTTTATTTGCGGTCCTATAAATAATAAAGGGTTATGTTTTCATTGATATTCCCCTTTCACTTATTTCTGTTTGTCCCTGTATCACAAAGACTATCATTCATCCAGTTCATTACGACTTTTGCTGGAGCTTGGCAGTGAGTCTTTTATAGATTGTGGAGTGCTAAATCTCTCTGCCCCCCCGCCTGTTCCTCCTGACACGCAGGGAAAATGGTGCTGGTGACTACGCTGGCACAAAGCTCCTTACCCCTGAGTCCTGGCGCAGATGTTCAGTGGTTTCTCCTGTTTCAGCGGTTTCTAAACTGTGGGTCAGGACTCAGTGGTAATGACTCAGGGTAATGAGACAGGGTAGGGGTGTGTTGGAAGCTATGGATGTCACTCCCATCAGACAAAATTAAGCTTAGTGATTTTTATATGTATTGCACTTATTCCATATTTGAATGCTTGTTTGTAGCTGGATGCGTTTTGAAAGGGTTATAGAAAGTGTGTTAATTTACTAAGTTAGCCCTTTGTCCAGAAAGGTTTGGGGTCCACTGGCTTATTTGACATGCCAATCAGTTTGGAAGAATGTGTAAGTTTCTCAGGTGCGCATGCAGCCTGCACCGGCCTATCAGCCTCTGTTTCATGTCCTCAGATTCACTTCATAGTTCAAAGTGCAGACGTGGGGGTTGGGGTAGGGTGGAGTCTGGTTTCTAGGAGCGCGGTGACAAAAGCAGAGGGACGACGTTGTGGTAATGAGAGGCGCGTTCTATCAGCTGGGCCCTGCAGGAGAGAAATGGCCGTTGCCCTATGGCGGGACACAGGGGGACAAGGTGACTGAAACGAATGAGCGCCTGACCAATTAATGAGCAGCACATGCGGCCTTGATAACCGTCTCCTGAATGCATTAAAGGCCATTCAGTCTCCACTTTGTACGCCTTTAATTTTAATGCTCCTGGATTTATATGGCGTCTTTGTGTGTCGCGCTTTCATTCAGGGGTTTAGTGTCAAATTAGAGCACATGTCTCGTGTAATTAAAAGGAACGGTTTCGTAGTGTTCGGTTTTATGTGGTGAATTTCGTCCTTTCAACGAGCAGTTAAGTTTATGACCCAGGGATTTTTCAGCTCGGTTTTTGTCTCTGTGTTTCTCTCAGTGCTGTCTAAGTAGGGAACTTATTTCCGAGAATGTTGTTTGTTCTGTCCTCACATTGTATTATGTAATTTAAACCGATAGCATCAATTATGTAATTAGAAAAAAATGTTCTGGTTAGTTGAGTGATAGAAGATTCGGTGGTCTCCATTACAGCTACTAAAGGAACATACATAGTTGTATTCTTGTAGACCAGTGTTGCATTGCCTTGAGGAAATTGAGCACTTTGAGTTTTATCATATTTTTCCTTTCAAATGGCCATTACCTGAACATTTCTGCTGCTAATTTGATCACCAGTATGATGATAAAAATGAACCTGGTTAAATGTGTTAATCCCAGTACACCACCTGAGAAAGGGGTGAAAAGCCATAGTATGTGAAATCCTCCTGGGGTGTAAATGTGTATGTTCAGACATTTGATGCTGGGTTTTAATAACAGAGTGGCTTTGGTGCGGTGAGGGGGAAACTGCCGCAGGTGGTGAGGCCTTAAGGAGGGCACATTACACCAGCTTGCTGGGCTCCTCTGGTGCTTTGGCACACACTGCTGAGAGAAACGCTGGTGTCCCAGTTTACCCTGGCAGAGTGTGGTCTGGCTTTTCAGACCTTCATCTGATGGCCTTCAGGCCTTTTCTTCCCTATCCCCCCCGGCCCCTGCTAGAGCTGCTAGCAGCACCAGTAAGCTTGTTATATGGAGACATCACACACTCACATATCAATGCTCCTACATCACACTTGGATGTGATAGTCAAGCCAAATGGACAGTGAACACCAAGTGATTCTGTATCGGCCTCATGTAGTTAACTTGCTGCCCTAAAATAATGTTCTGACTGTAAAATTACATTCAATTGGTCTTAATCACATGTGGTGATTGCCTACCTGCCATAGAGGAGACAGGCTCGTCTCGGCTGTGTCTGTTCTCACTTCCTCCCTGACTTATCTCTCATCCGATGACAAAGGAGGAGGAAGGAAAGGACAGCGATACAAAAAGGAGCTCAGCATTGGCAGCTGCATTCTACTTCCTAGTATGACATCACCGGTCCTTCCTTCCTCTTCTCATTATCGCCATTCCCTAGCAAAAAAAAAAAAGCCAGTGCAAGTCTGATCCAGAGCATCTCTAATAAGAGAGCTATATTAATTTTTGCAATTCAGTTGCTTTGCATTGTAATTCTGCGGTTCAGATTTCTGTATCTGCATTGCTTTGTGGAGTCTCGTTTTTGTGAGTAGGATCATTGACAGGAAAGCTCAGGTGGCTCTTTGCTCCAGAATGTCTCCAGCACCGTTATCCCTGGTGGCGTTGAGGCACCATTAGCACCACCCAGCCAGGCCCCCTTTGTTACTCTACACAGGCAGACATGTTGACTGGTGCGTTTGGTCTATCAGGCTGAAAGTTGTCAGGCTGGTGGCAGCTCAGCAGGTTGTCACGTAGCAGGAGAAACAAGGTTTCAAGAAAGGTATCGAGCAGCCTGTCTTACCAGCTCTGTTTAAGACAGGGGGAAAAAAACACCGGGCCTTTCAGACATCAGGCATCTCAACAGACCGGATGAGTCTCAATTTGTCCATCACTTCTGATGTGAAGATTGAGTGTGGAAGAGTTATTTTGGTGTGCACTTGCGTGCCCGTTTGTTAGTCGGTGTGAAATTCAGGAGCTTGCAGAAATACATTGTTCTGTGTGTCTGTACCAGATGTCCACACCTCCCACCTCCCGCAGCCCCCCTCAGCCCCGTGACAGATAAAGCCCATCAGGCAGAGAAGCTCAAAGGGATCGGCCTTCTTTCACAGGAAGTAAGATCTCTGGGGTGCAAGGAGTGAAGAGTTTGAGCCTTCCCAAAAAAAACCCCAGCTTCACCTGTCAGCCCTGAAAGCGAGTGGGGAGATTAAAGAAGAAGAGGTTCCTCTGTGCTCCTCAGAGATGGTGTCCTGAACGCTGCGGGACAGCTGTGCATGTGCATGTGTTTTTGTATGACATAACCTTTGGATCTTAAAGCATTCCGTCCTGTTTGAAACGCCTTAATTGATTCTCCAGGTAGCCGTTAATGTCCTAGTTGCCTCCGTCAAAACCTTCCCCAGCCTTATAGATCATTTAATTTGTCATTGTCTTGCATTATCCTACCCCGATTTGGTAATTTTATTTAGAATTGTGTATGTGCTTGGATATATGCTTTGCATATAGGGACGGTGGTTGTGGCCACACATCGAAATCAAGCCGGCAACTTCCTGGATTTAAGCCCAGTCCCATAACCACTGGGCTGTATGGTCATCATGGATCTGTAGTTTTGAGTGGTTCTCAGTTTCCTTGCAACCAAGGGAGTTTTTCTGCAGATTCTGTGACAGCTGAGAGTGATGAGGGAGACCAAAGGTGTTACATTGTTTCAACAGTTTTTTAGAAAAATGATCGAAATCATTTTTCTAAAAAAAAAAAAAAAGCATGGAGTGGATTCAGCCACCCAAAGAAAGGAAGTTTAATGAAAGCAACTGGAGCCTTTGAAATGAGTCACACACCCCCCACCCCACCCTTAAACCCCCTTCCTCCTCACCCAAGGCTTAAAAATAGATTTTTGCAGATTAATTGATAAGATCCATTTTCCGCCACGGTTTCAATTTAATCTGTCCTTGAGACATGAAGCTGTGCCTCGAGAAGTGATTTGCCTTTTAAAATAATACCCCCCCCCCCCCCCCACACACACACACACACCCTTCCACCCCCAACTTTCTTAGACAATCACCCTGCGGCATCCTGCTGTGCTGTGGGGTTCTGTCCCTATAGGCCTGTGTGTGTGTGTGAGCGTGTGTGTGTGTGTGTGTGCATGCGTATGCGAGCGTGTGTGAGCGTGTGTGTGTGTGTGTGTGTGTGTGAGCGTGTGTGTGTGCGTGTGCGTGTGTGCTGCTCTGAGAGTTCCAGACCTTCGAACTGTGGCGGCAGTTCTTCAAGTGTCACGTGCTTCTATCACGGGGCACAGACTCATGTGACTCCCAGCATCGTTTGCACCTGTCAGATTAAACGCAGAGTTTCTCCCCAGCAGCGCTGCGGAATGCGTGTACTGCAGCCTCTGTGTTTGTTCCTCTCTTTGTTTTACCGCCGCGGTCATGCACTGCCTGCCATCTGATTGACAAGCCGTAGACTGCGGCAGCATATCCGAGTGTTGGAGAGCGTTGCGAGCATTGCGCCGGGGTGTGCGGAGGCGAGGGTGGTTAATGATTGACAGCTCCGAGCGGGTGTTTGGACATGGCTGCCGCGACTTGGTGCGCAAGTTCCTGCATTCCGGCATTCTCGCCGCAGCAGCACAAACTCCACGCCGGCCCTGATCGCTTTCCCTGACACCGTTATCATCATTATGCTCTTAACTAGCTTGTGTGGATCCAGAGTGACCCTCAAGGCTTATTTTCTGCATAATTCATACAGAGAGCTTTTATTTTTAGCTGGATTAACTGAAATAAACCATGCTGCTCAAGGACAAAGAGAGAAAAACATTGCAAACCCTGACCCTGCGGTCATGAAGTTGAGTATCCCTGTCCATTGCATTATATTACGTTTTGGATTTCAGGAGACACTCTTATCCAGAGTAATTTACTACAGTGTGCACAATAGGTTAGCACAGCAAGCAAAGGTGATGCCAAGTTGTCAGTGTCACAACCAACCATAATAATTAACATGCCAGCCTACAGCATATCATGACGCGCTCCTGTAGGTAGCTGAGGAAGTAAAGGGACATTAGTCCACCACTGGCCTGCTTCAGGCTCATTGTCATTTCTCTCTCTCTCTCTCTCTCTCTCTCTCCCTTTCTCTCACACACACACACACACACACACACACACACACACACACACACACACACACACACACACACACACACAATAGGACGTGTACTCGGTCTGCAGTGCTGGTGCCAGTGACGGGCATCTCCTGACCTTTACAGTGTAAACACTCAGGCTGTGGGCAATATGAAGAGAAGCCAGGTCCACTGGCAGCTCTGCTGCACAGAACTCATATCGTATTACCTCTCAAACGCCACCAGCTGTTTGTATTCTTCCAGGTTTTTTTATTTTTTATTTTCATATATTCTTTGTCTAGTATTTGCCTTGAAGGCTGCAGCTGGAACATAAAGCAATTTTTGTTCAGTTCAGATAAATGGAGGAATCTGCTTTTGGTTTTTATTATTATTATTTTTTTTATTTCAAGCTCTGAAATATGATCTTAACTGGCTGTCCATCCTTTTTGAGCATGTTGTAGTTTAGGAGGGAAATGGGTCAGCGGTGCAGTGGAAACGTGGGCATGCAGAACTCGGTGGAAACTCCACGGAGGCATCAAGCTCTGTAATGGAAATGCAGGGTGATTTTGGGCGAATCTCTCTGAGATCAGACACAATGTTCCTCCCCCTCCCTGGTGGCTTGTGACGTGGGGTTGTGCAGATTGGACCCCGGTGAAAAGAACAGCGTGTGAGAGTTATTCCCCCTTGTATGGAGTGCTCACCCCTGGGGCCTAATTTCAGATTCATTTTCAGCCCTGTGATTTATTGACCAGAGTGGAATTAGTGTTCAGATATTTTGGGGTTTTAAAATGCTTTTCCCCCTCCCCCCTCCCATCCCCCCACACTCCAGCTCAGTTCTGTTTGTTGTGGCCATGGTTATTTTCTGCCTTGAAGTCATTTCTTTCCAATAACCCTTTGCACTCCTAAGTTCCACAGTGAATCTTTCTGAATGCAATTAACCATGACTTGATGATGCAATAGTTCTACATACTTCCCATACAGCTCACTCAATATTCATGTGTAAAATGGGAAAAACTCAATGCAGACAGGGTGATAGCTGTTCCATACAAAGAAACTCGGATGCCTGCCTTTTTATTATCTCTACACATTCCCATTTCCAACTCCATGTGTGTATTGTAAAGATCACTGAATGTGTATATGAGCGGTGCAGAACTGGTCCCCTGACTGCGCATTGCGGGTTATGCTCAGTCAAGAGAGGATGATGGGATTTGCAACCCGGAGGAGAAGCACTCTGACAGGAAATAATGATGGGAAATGCAGCCTGAGGGGGAAAGCATTCTGGCAGGAGAGGATTATGGGAAATGGATGCTGAGGTGGAGGCCTTCTGTGAGGAGAGGATGATGGGAAGTGAAGGCTGGCAGAGAAACACTCAAGCTGGAGATGATGATGACAGCCTTTACAATTTCGCTTCTTCAGATGCCTTTGGGTAGTTAGTTTTTTTTTTTTTTTTTTTTAACCATCTAACTAGCTTGTATTTATAACGCTATCAGTTTACTGGTACCAGCTGCTTCTACTTGCTAGCTTATTAATTTTCCATATTCTTTAGCAATGATTGTAAATTTGATTGTATTTTGTATTTTATCAATGGTAATTGTGATAGTGTTTCAGTTCACTGCTTGCTTTTTTGTATCACTGTTTGAAATTGAAAAGGCTTAATTATAATGGCCCTTCTGGGTTTATACTGCATTAGCTTTATCTGTGTCAGTCTGATACTTCTGTTTCTCTAGCATTCTTTTGTTGTCTTATTATCTATTAAATGCTCAGCTATTTTTATGGATATGGATATCTTCAAAAAGCAGTCATATAATGGTTGTAATCTGAAAGTTGTCCAAACTGTATTGAGATTTGCATTCTCTGACTAAGCGATACTCGTATAATTATGACTGGTGTATTCTTCTGCTTTTTGTTCTTCTTGCCTGTTAAGGAAAGCGCAGCATTCAGAAGGTGGAAATGTTGGTGCTCTTCAGCATTCTGAGCCTGAGAATCATGACTTTGGTGACACCAGCAAATGTTGTGATAAAAGTTAAAGGCAAGGAATAGCAAAGAGCTGTTCACTCTATCCATCCAACCCCTCCATTTAAAGTAGTGTAGGTGTAAGACAATATAGAGCACATCAGCACTGTTGGGGAGGAGCCTGCTGGTACTTCGGACCTCAAAGAGACTCCTCTTGCACAGATCATATCGGACATGTCAGCGATCAGAATGATAATTATAATGTAATTTTCCAGTCCGTTTACATATCATGACCTTTCAGAACTCTTCATCATATCTAATTAACATTTATAGTTTTGTTTTTCTTCAGTTCCACACAGTGTGCCAGAAGTGAAATGTGAGTAGCTGCTTTGGTCTTCTGCCTCAGGGTTTCTGGGCTTAAACGAGATGAGTCACAATGTCCTTTATCTCGTGTGCCTCGGCGGAGATCAGATGGAGGCTCCTTTGCTTAGCCGCGGAGGCATTCCAGCTCTCCGTTCCGTGCCACGGCCGTGTGACCGGCACGCTATCCGGGCTCTCCTTCTGGGGATTTCCTCTGCCATGTCTCTGCTACTGATGTCACATTGGCCCACATCACCCCCTGCCCCTCTTTCACATTTCAAAAACTCTTTGAGTCTTTTCATTAGACCCCATGTTGTAGTTTTTTTAAAAATATATATATAATCTTCTTTGTGTCTCAATTCCCTCCTTCCCTTCAAAATTCTTTGATGAAGGTTTAGTTAGTGTATATGGAACAAAAACTGTTTCTTATTGCCTGTTTAACTGTATACCACTGGCGTAGTTCATTTTCTTCATTTTCATTGTGATGAGTATGATTAGTTGGATGGCTTTATGTAATGTCTTAATTGGTCCAGTGTTAACCTCCTCTCTTTTCTGGCATTAGTTTGACAGCTTCTGATTGGACAGCCCCTTCATGCTGGCACACATTTTTTCTTTATTGGCCCTGATTGGACATTCCCGTCCTCGCTGGCACATTTTGATTGGTCGTGATTGGACAGCCCTGCCAGGGTGCTGAAGCCAGCCTGCCCGTTATGGAGGCCCCGGCGGCTGGTGGCCGGTATTGTTTGCCGTCCAGCATCCACTCTTGCCAGCAGCCTTTCTGTCCGGCCTTATAAACATCAGAGCGCTGAGCGTGTGCGGACCGCTCCCCTAAACAAAACATCCACCGTGTTGGACACCGCCACCAGCACACCGGCCGTAGACGGTTACTGTTGCACTGGCAGTTTGGAGCCAGAGACTTGAAACCGCATGCTTTTTGTTGTTGACTGTTTATTTGTGTGAGGTTATAAACGCCAGTGTCATTTACACAGAACACCCTTTGTTCTCAGCTCTGGCTCAGTCTGCCTCTCCTAGGGGGTCTGTGGAAGACAAGCCAAAGGGCCACATGGGGGTATGTTCTCATTCCCTTCAGCTGACTCCAGCAGCCTCATTAAGGCCTCCAATCCCCCCATCATGTTTCCACAGACACACTATTTTATGGCTGGAGTGAGTATGATAAAAACATCTATCAGTGTATCCAGTGCACCCAAGAGCTGTGACAGTTCAAAATCAAAACTTTTGCTGGAGCTTGTGGTTGTTGTGCAGTCCTCTCTGAAATCAACATAGATGTTGTTTTTGCAGCCTTTTTCCTCTGCGCATTGACAGCAAGCTTTGTGACAAGAAGTCATTTGTCCTTTGCAGTGCAGCCAAATACACTGTTAGCCTATTATTTTACCTTTATGGTACAGGTGAGCTGTGATTACCTTAGCATTGCAAAGCAGGTGTTGGGGGGGTGAATGCTCATGTAAGGTAATGTAATTGGGCACTTGGGCTATTGAAAGGTAGCTTGACTCAAGTTTGTGTCACACACAACAGACCGATCCCTCTGTATTGAAGTGCTGCCACTGATTGTGCCAAAGTAGTAGTCAAAGCCAGTTAAGTTTCACATTTACTGTGTTTTTTTTTCCACAGCACTGTATTTAGCTCTGTAAAACTCCAGGGGAAAAGCGAACAGGTGCAGTCAGGCTTGTTTTCACATTTGCCCCCATTTGAACCTCAGCCGCACAACGCAATTATCAATCCAGTCACTTTTGACCTGCGACCATTTAAGCAAAACGAAATTGCATGGCTTTAGACTAGAAGCAACCTTCCAATTGGCTGTTTGATTTCATAACAATCAAGCTGGTGGATGGGCGCGTTGGCGTGAGCTGTAGCTTGTACCCCGCTCCACAGCTTGCTAGCAGTCCCTCTGAAAGCCTACAACGTCATCACAGAGCCAGCGACTGAGAGAGCAAGAGCGCCGTAATAATAACGTCCTTGTATAATCTGTTTATCTGGAAAATTGAGATCGTAGGAGGAGCAGCTCCTGAGTGATTTTGTTTGTCTGGGTCCACTCTGACCGTAAAAAGTATTTTTACCCCTCAACTTGCAGCTGTTTTATTTAGGTACACATTTGTTTGCACAGTGTGTCTGGAAATTAGCATTGCAGTTACCGTTAAACTTGTCCTTATTTACAGTGTCATTATCATCGCCTATCAAACAATACACGGCTACTTGACTTGAATGAAATATTAGAACGGCACTACAGAAAAAGAACAGCTTTGTATACAATGGCAGCATCAAAAGTTTTAAAATGTTATCCATCTAATTAAAATGGCAAGCTTGTCAAATGTCAAGTTAGCCAATTTGGTTTCAGAGAAAGGATTCAGCTTCTCTGTATTGCTGTACATGTGTCAGACTGCTGCAATTAGCCTCCAGGGTAAATATAGGATCCCGCTTTGGGTAATAGACTGTGGAATTGGCATTTATCTGACTACTCAAGTGTTTGCCCACATTGATGAAGCACACTGAGTTGTCTGTCATTCTTTTTTTCAGTTGGAGAGCTTAGATGCTCTTCCAGAGTTCGTGTGTGTCTTTACAGTAATATCCAGTCCCGAACACTCATTCAACAAAATTATGTTGAACTTATTTAGGTAATTAGGTTTCAGATAAATGCCTGTCACAGTTCATTCAAAAACCCCTTAAGGCCATATTTCAGTGCCAATATTTTCACCAGCGCAACTGTTATTCAGAGCCTACCAATAACCCAACTGACTTTACAATGCACTCGTTAAATTTATAGCTATAAAAATGCTGCTGCTAACTCCACTGTTGTTGGAATGCTACCATTAACTGTGCTGGAATTAGAAAGCCTCCGCCAACTCCACTGCCACAACAGTGCTGCCACTAATTCAGTGGGTATTGAAGCTATGCTGCTAATTCCACCGGTATGTGAATGTTACCAATGACTTTGCTGTAAGGCTGACACGGGTCTTACATCCGGTTGCATTAAGTCTCTTCACCTCCTGATGAATTACAACTTCTGCAATTTGTGTGTCACAGAATGTTAAGTGTGTCCATACAACCATTCATGCATTTTTGTGTATGCTCTTTCCCAAACACTCACTCATGCAATTGCACTCACATGTTCATTCACAGACCAGCAGTTAAGATGTGCTTATTTTCACACATTGTAGAGCAGCCATTATTTCCTGGATAAAGGTTTTTTATATAAAGAAGCGGCTCACGGTGAAAGCAGTAGACCTATTTGAGAGGGCATTGGCGCTTTAACGTTACCATGGCAATGTAACCCCCCTGAATGGCGTTAGCGTGTATGAGGATCGGTGTGCCAGCTCGTCTTGTTGGGTTTGCAAAGGACTAATTTCTTCCTCCAGGAGGCAACTAAGGGGAATGCAGAAGCTCTTTGTCTCTCTCTCTCCCCTGCCTCTCTCTGTCTCCTGCTGTTTTTCTCCTCCTCTTCCCCCTTTCATTTCTCCGGTGTGCCATCCTTTTTTCCTTGCTCATCTCTCTCCTCTTTTCCCCCCTGCCTGTCCTCCTCCTCTCACCGCTTGCTGCTGTGCTTTATGTGTGATCTGACTGGAGAATGACAGTGTGATTCTCAGTGAAGTCCCACCCGCTGTGAGGGGGGCGGGGTTTAGTGGAGCACAGTGGGACCCCCTGCAGTGCCCTCCTGTCCAATCAGGTGGTCAGGAATCTCGGCCCTGAGCATGGGGAAGGAACTACTGACGCTTAAGGTCTTGCTATACTCCTGTCGAAGGTGAACGTTTGACGCTTCTTCCATGCCTGCACAAACCTGTCGCTTGTATACTTTGAGCAACATTGTTTTAAACCGTTGTTTCCTTGATTTTCAGGTTATGCATAGAGTTTGTTTTTTTCAACATCAGGTTGGCACCAAGCAAATTTATTGTCCTCTCTTCCGACATTGCTAATTTGGTCGTGTTGGCAGTGTTACAGCTGCAAGAAATAAAGAGATTAAGAAGGGGAAGATGGTACATGTGGCTACACAGAGAGATTTATTCACTTTCAAATGTCTGCTGGCATTTGAGAGTGTGATGACATGCATATGATATTGTGTACTGTTTCACTCTGTTTAACAAATCTTATTCTGGCTAATCTTCCTGTTTTAATAACCCTCCCTATTGCCTTGGTCCAATAAGCATCTAAGACCCTTGTCCACCACCATTAGTCGACCAATCAGTGTGGAGTTCTACAAAACAGTTCAATAAGCCGACAAGAAATTTTGGCCTGTGCACAACTTGATGAAAAATCCCAAGTGAACACCAAGTTGAACAAAAACTTCATCAGATGACGTCATATTATATATATATGCATGCGTGAACCAGCCGACGGCAAGGAAGTATAAATTAGGCTTCACAGGTGCAGAGGGGGAGAGGATGCGAAAGAGGAGAGGTGGGAGTGCCACACTGTAGCCAGGAGGCTTGCACTTCCACAGTCTGTGATTGAATTTCAGTGTGTTTTTTGTTTTAAACCTGCTTCTGTGCTAAGTGAATTTTGTAAGTTGTCACATTGTATTAATCCACTGGCAGCCACTGAGGGCTGGTCTTTGACAGTCTGTGTTTGCTAGTGTAGGGAAACCATTGGTGTCTGAGTACAGATATTCGACAGTTTGGGTAGTACCAGAACACGGATCTCTTACACAGAGGCAAGTTTTATTTTGTGCATTTTGCTGTTATTAGAAGCTTATTGTTCTGGTTCCTCATGAAGGTGAACAGATATGAAATGTTGGTTTGTTTGATGTTGTGTAGAGATGTAGTGGATTTTATTTTTAATTGCCTTGAGGCTTTACTTTGTGAGCCTGGGTTTTAATCTTTCCATCTAAATGCAGTGTGACGCTCAGCATCATCCCTGCAATGATAAGTATAGTGTCTTACTGGCCTCTCTCGTTAGCATAAACGTTTGCACGCGTGCAGACATGGTATTAAATTCCTTATCACTTCATAATACCTTTGCTAAAGTTTGTGTAGGGAAATCTCTGTTCCTTTCTCATAACATTCTGTTCAAAACTCCATGAAATTGAGGTTTCATTTTTCAGCACTGCAGCAACCGTGCTTTAAAGTGAGCTAGCCCTACGAGACCTCTGTGTTCAACAGCGGGAGTGAATCATTGAGGCTGAATAGCAAGTTTCTCCGGCTTATATCTCTGTTTCTGTCACTTCCAGCAATGTTTTTATTGTGTTTTTTCCTCCCTGTAAAATAAGAGTTGCAATTAAGACTTGTTTGCTTCCTGTCAGCACGGCTCTTTGGAGCTGTAAGTTTTATTGATTCATTATGGGGTCTGTTGTCCCAGCAGGTGTTCATTTCACCGGGTAAAGCTCAGACTTCAGCCGTGAGGTAGGCAATCATTTCCTCTTATGCTGAGGCAAAATCAGATTGTTACATCACAAAGGGATTGGGTCTTTGGCTAGCCAATCAGCTGGACAGAGCAAGTCCAGTGAACCCTGTGATTATTGTCTAGAGGCTTCTGCTCCTTTGCTGGCAGGAGCACTGTGTTTTCAAAGGAAGATGATGTTTCTGTGGATGACTCTGCTCCGTACCCTGTATCTCCATCACACTACTGCCTGTTAATCTGCTCCATTAACCCTGTGAGGACTTGAGATCTAGGGCACTTTGCTCAGACCGTTCTGCTGCAACAGAGTGTTTGACAAGGAGGAGACATGGCTGGAGAAGCTCTCATCTTTCATTTTAATCCTTATCGCACAATCACACTCACGAGCGTGTTCCCCCTAATTAAAAAGTAAAATCAAAAACAAATTTGCATAAAAGCCTCCCTTCTGTCTCTGACAGATGAATCTTTTAATGTGTCAACAAACAAGACAAAGCATTGTTCTAATAAATATTTAACAAGACTGTTTTTTGTCTTGATTTCAGAATCACTGAAAAGCTTGCTTACTTGTATATTGCATAGCAAGGTGTGCAGGTGCCTGACTGAAATCAAGTAGAATGAAGGCAGTCTAAAAATATGGGACCAACAGTACATAGTTTGCATAGCTGTTTAGCATTCATGGTTCATTTTAATCTGCCAATTAAAATGTTCAAAGTTATTGAGGCAGAGTCACTTTGATGTGGCAGTGCCAAGAGAAAGGAGTCCTGTGTCTTTGTAGGGCAAACTCGGGAGGTTTTCTCAAAGGTTAATTTCATGTAGGATTAAATCTCTCAGAAGTGTAAGCTCACATTCACATCAGCTGGCTGGCAAATGCAGCCTTCGTTGTGCTTCTAACCCCCCCCCCAGCAGTGAAGGGACCCAAGGCAAGATAAACAGGATTGATTTCCACTAAAAGGTTTAAGACCAGTCATTTCAACTGGTGGTCGAACACAAGAACATTCTCACGGACCGTCCCATGGGAGCATTCACATGAAGATAATTCTCTGTCTGTTTATTTAAGTGGTGCCATTGAGGTCCAGCATCTTGTGTGGTAAGCCACGGTACCAGCCTGCCTCTGCCAAGCTCACGTTCCTGCCAAATTCACACCCTCAGAGCGTGATAATGCACTACATCGCACAAAGGTTGCATCACACGCACACGATCGCATGACTTGACTCAGAGCAAAAGCGATGTACCGCTTTTTTGGAAATGCAAAAGAAAGGCGATGAATAGTGGAACAAACAGCCCAGAATAATCCATATTTTTTAAAAAAGTAATGTAACAGCTGTACAATGCCCAGATGTGCGTGCCGCCCGCTCTAAAGGAGTCAGAACTTTCAGAACGTTCTCAGATGCACAGGAACCGGCCGCTGCCCCTGTTCCTCTGCTCAGCAAGCGCTCAGCTTCAGGTTTTGAGCCGCCATGGCACCAGGATGCAAAATATATACTCTGGCAGTTCAGGACGGACATTTGTAAGCTTAGCCATTTTACTAGATTGTGAGCTTGCGAGCCTCTTAACATAGCCTTTATAATTACGCTAGGTCGTAAAGGAGTGAGTTAAGTTATTGGGTTATGTTAACATGACCATTACCATTTATTTAAAACTTCATGCCCATATCCATATTGTTTTTAATAACTGTAAATGTAAATTGAGATATAATTGAAGGCCAGACAGATAATATATTTATTATTTTATCGCACGCACGCACACACACACACACACACACCCCACTACAGGAGTTCATTTCTGAACACTACAGGAGTTCATTTCTGAATTTATTGAAGATTGCTGATAATTATCAGGCAGCACATTATCAAAGTAAGGCCTTTAAATAAGTTGTTACTATTTTAAATCGCTGCCAAAGTAATACATAGCTTTTTAATGAATTAATTAGGCTTAGCTGATTTTATGGTACAGTTAGAGCGCCGTTAATTTTCAGTCATGCATAATTTGTTTTTTTTTTTTTGTGTGTGTGTGTGCATGTGTGTTTTATATGAACCGGTAGGTGCAAGGTCTCAAAAGAAAATGGAAAACTGTCACTCTGTCTCTCCCCACACAACCAGTCATGCCATTTAATTTGAAAATTGAAAAAACATGACTGTAAGAGCCATATGTGTAATTATTATGAAATGATTAAAAAACTTACAAAAACAAGAAAAAAAAACCTATGGAGTAGAGGATTAGAGCGGGGGCTTTGCTGACGACACGGCGTAGGGAAGTTGCGCCATTCTGTTAACTTGCACAGGCTGCTGTTTTATTTTAACCTGTCTGACAGCATGGTGTTTAGTTGCCTCGTCATTGCATCACAGTGAGACCAACTGAAAGCGCTTTGATACTCTACTGTTTGTGCTGCTGGGAAGGGGAGGGGGCGTGGAGCGGAACAGTGTCCTTTCCTGCCCCCCAGGCCCCAGATTCGGCCCCCCGCCGCCTCCCCTCCCACCTGCCAAAAGCAGTGGTGTGAAGCGCAAACTGCTGCTGGCGGAAATCACAGACAGGGCCACCATGGTTGAGGCTGATCCTGGATCCCAGGTGTGAGACATGGGGGATTAGGAGGTGAGAGATGGCATTTACTGTCTTACTGTTTGCTGTGGTCAGAGATTAGACCAGCTTATAACGGAAGATGGAAGAGAACTACTGCTAACCTATAAACGCGTTCGCGCTAGCTTACCCTCTACACTCGAGCCAGCGGTGTCATTGGCCCGATCCTGTGAGATTCAGAGCGCATTTGCCCAATATCTTCTCACTGTCCACTCACGAGAGTCTGTACTGTGGGCTGCGTCTGAATTTCCGCGCTCCGTTAGACCTTGAGGGGAGGAATCTGAGCCAGAGGACGAGCTGTTACAGGAACCTGCTGTGTTACAGCGCTGCTGGGAAACGGTCCCTGTGGCAGTTTGCTTTCATGATATCCAGACATGCAGGTTTCAGCTATGGCTTAACCTGGACTCTCTCAAAAGGAATCTGTACCTGGGAATTTGCTCGGTCATCATTGACACAAAGCACAGCTCACAGCTGGAACCTTTACCGACTGGACCCCCTGGCAGCTCCTGTACCATCCGGTATTATCAGTGCACTGCCAGTGAGGAGCCATGTTTTAGTGCAGGGGCTGATTTTCACAATACCACTCAGTTAAGTATTTGCAGACAGGGTCAGTCAGTTGTTGACTGAGTGAATCAGAAGCAACTCATGCCAAGATGTGCCTTTGTATTCCAGTAAAGGGTATGACTGGGTCCTCCCCCACAATATGGGCACTGGATTTTCGCATACACTGGCCGTAGTTTTGATTGAGCACAACCGTTGCATTCTACTTCTGATTAATGTTCTCCAGCCCTCCTGCTGAGGAGAGTGTTACATCATTAGAGAGCTTGATCATCATCGTATTCCATTAACCCCCCCCCCACCCCACCACCACCGATGATTTAAGAGGATTGGAAGCCAATGGAACAGCGTGTTATTACTTGTTGTGAAATAATGATTATGTAACTGTTGAAGAGCGTCCCATTAATCTTGAATTGTTTTGCCACTCCCTCCCGCAGTCGCAAGGTTCGCCCGGGCTCGATCGGCAGGGTCGCCGAGCAGCTGCTCATCACCGGGCAACTGTCGCCACGGCAGCCATCAGTCTGTTCATGCGACGCGGTTCGGCGAGGCTACCTAGCGTGCGTTTGATTAACCAACAGACGCTGCGTTTATGAGCCTGGCCTGAGCCTGCTGTGGGATTGTTCTGAGGAATGTAAGTGCCAGTCAGGGCCCCAAAGCCCTGTGATCATCCCAGATCAGATAAAAGCCAAGGGTTAGAAGGTCTTTTCTGCATGAGGGTTCTGGGTCACAAGGCCCTGATCGGCCCTGAGTGCAGAAACTAGATCCCCTCCTCTAATTCCCATACGCTGTTTTAGTTTTGGGATGGGTTGGGGTTTGGTAAGGAAAAGAGGCTTCCGATTTTTTCATGCAGTGTTTGCATGAAATCAGGTCTGTCCCAGTTCTGCGAGGATGCGTCTTGCTTTGTTTTGGCTTTTTCATCTGTGTGTGCTTTAAACAAGGGGGAAAGCAGTGAATGACGCGGTTAGGAATTGCTGCTGTTGATTGAAATCATTGGATGAGGGCTAGCTGAAGGGGACAGGGCACCCAGCAGTAGGTAACCTGCAGGACATATCTGAAAGGAGGTGCATAGAGCAGTGCTGAAGGTGTCCTAAAGTGAAGCCTTGTAAAAATGTTACATTTATCCCTGTCATGAAATACCTCTGATAAGAGACACTTTACAAAACATTTTGTTTCTGTTATCTTGAACTACAGCTTTTTCACTGTAAATGCTAAACCCAGTTCACTCTGAGGGAATGACAACTTTCTGAATGCACAGCACCTGAAGTCTTTTATAACTTTAACTTGGCCTCTGGTCGAATCACAGTAAATACTTTGACAATGTCTTTTGTGTTCTCGGTGCTGATTTCTTTTCAGAGTCATCACCCATCGGATGTGTGTGTGGTAGAGTTAGGCTTAGCAGGAATGTCTTACGCAGTGACGCACATTACCCTGTTTACCAGACTCCCGGGCGTGTGGCTGTTGCCTTGACGACATTCAGCTCCGAGCCGCAGTGCCGCTCAGCTGGTCCATGCCCAAGGCCTCTCTGCTCATGCTCTGGTCACGGTGTCTCTTCACGGTCCAGGAGTCAGCTGCTCCAGAGGTCAAACAGCCCCTATCCAGGGACGTAACTCTACCCTCCTCTTTCCTGCATTGTACTACAACTCCTTTATCAAACTGCAGTTCAGATGCAAACACTGTGCTTTGTGAGTGTACACTGGTACTGGTGCCTTTTTATCCTTTTTTTAACCCATGAGAAAAGTCTTTTTTTCTACCAGTATGTAAGACTTGTGTCCTTTAGCCTGTGTTCATCAGAGGAGTGAATTAGAAATTATTTTCCACTGGGATTTTAGGAGAGATTTCTTTTGCGATCTCTGCGCATGTTTGTTTAGGTGTGATGTTCTTATATTTATGTTAATGTCTTGATGTCCCTATCATGTTTGGGACTACTGTCAGGAGTTTTTTTTGAGTACAGTGCTTTGGTTGCTCATTAGAGAGGATATTAGCTTATTTAATGTCTTCATGGGCCTCTTTATATTGTAGCAATCCTTCATACCTCTAGAAGCTACTGAGCTTTCATTCTCTTAGGACAGTCCTAATTAGAGCAGCTGTAAACATATAATAGATTTAGTAGGTCGGGGCTTTCCTTTCCCAGACTGAATTCAATCGCTGGACGGGAGGAGAAACTGTTTCGCATTCGTCAGGCCCCTGTGAATCGGTCACCCTTCAGAGCAATCCGCCTCGCACAATCACAGACTCAAACGCCCGGTTAATGGGAGTGGCGAACATGAATGTATCTATGGAGTTAGCGCCGGGCAGCTCCAAAGCTTGGCGTATGAGTTTAGGAGCGGCGATGTAACCGTTAGCGCGCTGTCTACCGGCGAGGCTCAAATGAATAAGCGTGTCTGGTTTTCTGGTGTCTTTGCTCTTGTTGGGGATGCCTGGGCAATGCCTTACTCTCATTAATCCCTTTCACAGCTGGCACCAGCTGCCCGCTTCCCCCTCATGGCTACATTTTTATTTTTTGTACATCTAAACATCGAAGCAGCATAAAAAAGCTGTGACTGTCATTGAAACAGGAAAATCCAAAATAGACACCCTCTGGCCTGAGATTTCAGTGACTTTCCATGTTTGGTCTTTTTAATTGGAGACATTAGAAGACATTAAGTTATTTCAATTGTATTGTACTTTAAGGCTTGTTTGGACACATTTGAACACATCAGGTTCTTCACTGTTAAAAAAAACCCAATTTATGAGAACATCCAAGTGGTGGAGCATGTGGCCTCCGTGACTGTGTATGAAGCTATGCAGAATATGCACTGAATAAGATTATTCATTTCCCATGATCTGTATTCGGACTAACACCCCTTTTTTTTTTTTTTTTTTTTTTGTGGACGCAGCAGCACTCCGTTCATTCTGTAACCCAGAGTTGTTTCATTTATTATTCATTCATTTTTTTAGTTTTGCTGACTGCTTCATCCAAGGCAATTTACAAATTCAGCAACATGCTTATACAGCATTTTGTTTTTCCTCTCACAATTGGGGAAGTTCCAGGTGAAATGTGGCACCTACACACATTATTGACCTGGCCTGTTTTTGAACCTGCAGTAGTTGTCTGGAAAGCGGTCACATATGTAATGGCTGACAACACTGAGGCCTTTATCAAGACTACTGTAGAGGAGTACATGTGCTCAGATGCACAACCAGACTCCTTAATGTGAGAAGCAGCTGTAAGGAAAAAAAACCCAACATTTTGTAGGTGTCACACTTTGGCTGTCTGAATGGACATGGAGCCCATGATGGAACTGCTGAGGTGGCAGATTGTATTCTCACTCCTGGAGCACAGCTGCTAAAATAATGCCTTCAAGCACTCGTAATGCTTTCATAGCAATTAGAATAAAAGCAAGACAGAACTCACATCTGTGGTCACTGTTTTAACAGCGGCCTTTTTCACTGATCTTTGGCTCTGCCTGCCTTCAGTTACAGGGCGTGCTTATGTCCTTGTGTGCGCTTAATTTTAAATGCAGTGATAGTCTGATTTCCTGAGGCTAGATCAAGAGTGGATATTTGATGTCCCGTTCCTCCCAATGGCAACCTGTGCACCGCGACCCCCTCCAGCTACCATCTCACACCCTCTCTGCTGCCTCAGTCCCTTTCATTTGAGCACAGTGTGAAACTGAGATGTGTTGGGTGCCTCAGCCAATTGGTGCGTCATCACTGAAGACTCTCTCGTACCAGGACAGGCAAAGACGCGGTCACCAAGGGTCGACTGATGCTTAACATTACACAATAACGTGTGTTCTGTTTCAGATTTATATAATTACCTTGTTCTCTGCTTTGGTTTTATACTGCATTGGGTAGAAATGCATGACCGGTTCCAAAATTCCTCCAGGAATACTACGAGACTGTAATGACATTGAAAGGATGATGAATTTGCCAGTAGGGTCATTAATTTAAATTTTCAAAATGACATTAGGTGCCATCAGTGGTTCACGCATATAATGATTCATATCTAACTAGTTTGCAACATTAATGTTTGCGGGTAGTGCCATTGTAACCATCCTCGCAATACCATTGTCTAGCTGCATTATTATAGCTATCCAGCAGTACATGAGATACTGCATGTCATGGCTGCATGTCACGGCTGATTTACAGAATTTCTGTGGTAGAGAAACCTCAGTGCATTGTGGCCCAGCCTGCTCTGTGCAGTGCGTGTGTGGGCTTTTGCAATGTTGGGCTCGTGGAATGTAAATCCGCACTGAGAGACCCAGTGCACAGCGATGACTCCATCTGACCACAATTGGTAGAAGTTTCAAGTTAAGGGGATCCACCACAGTGGTCACAACCCGCTAATCAGGCTCTGTTCTTGCCCTTGTTTCTCGGGTGGGTGGTTTTCCAGTGCTCTGTTTCTTTGTTTCTCTCACAGGCCTCTCCTCCGCCTTCTAAAGGTCACATGGTGTCCATAGGAACAGAGCAGTGAAGCTAGCAGAGGAGAAGCTCTTTGTGTTTGTCTGTGTGGTTTCACTTTCATTGCTGCAAATTTTCTCAGCAGGAATTCAGAATATACTTCGTATATACAAGATTCCTTCAGTGCCTTTGCTGGAATGGAAATTGTTTTTTTAATATACTTTCCTTGCCAGGTTGAGTAAAATCACTTTTCTTTTGATTTGATACCTGTCTGTGTAAAGGGTGATCAGGAGTGTTATTAGAACTGTCATATCTCAGGTTCCCTGGTTTTTAAAGTTAGTTGAACTGAAGATTGTTCTGTGCCATTCATACACATCGACCTCACGAATAGCTCAACAACAGAGAGGGATCGATGGGGGCATACATGGAGGCAGCAGCCCAAACCCACTCATGGGTTACAGTTCTGTAACCCTGTAAACCCACCCATGGGTCACAGTTCTGAGCCCAAACCCACCCATGGGTCACAGTTCTGAGCCCAAACCCATGGGTCACAGTTCTGAGCCCAAACCCACCCATGGGTCACAGTTCTGAGCCCAAACCCACCCATGGGTCACAGTTCTGAGCCCAAACCCACTCATGGGTCACAGTTCTGAGCCCAAACCCACCCATGGGGTCACAGTTCTGAGCCCAAACCCACCCATGGGTCACAGTTCTGAGCGCCCCAGAGGCACCTTGGCTCATGGTGGCGGTGCGTCTTGTGGTGGTGCGGCGCCACAGGAAAAAAACGCATCCTGCTGACTCACCCGGCCCCAGCACGGCAGCACGGCAGTCTGCTGAGAAAATATATCAGGGAATGTTGAGGACACGTCATCGGATTTAATAAGCGGCTGGTGTGATTTTTTTATTTTTTATTTATTTTTTTTCCCCCTCCTGTAGGCTTTAAATGGCTTAGGCACCGTGGCTGAATGCACTGTTGAATATCGGAAAGGACTTCCTCCTATTCTGCGAGAGTTGTTATAAGCCTATTTTCACTTCCCATTTGTGTTATTCATTATTGTATCATTATATTTATTATTATTAATAATTATTATATTTTTCTTAGACAGGGACAAATGAGGTGTTTGTGTTAGCTATGATATTCCCCAGCATAAGAGGAAACCGCTCAGGCAGCTGTAGCTTACAGACTCATACAGCGGAATGTGAGCCGTGAATTCCGAGGTCGCTGTGTGAAAAGAACCAATGAACCCTGATCTTGTTTACTTGAGGAAAAATGAACTAGCAGAGAATTGAATGTGGGCTCCCTTAATGTGTAAAACGCAAGCGTGTGTCATTTTTACTGGTCTGTTTAATGGAGGGTAGATCCTGAGCGCCCACGCCGGAGCCTGAGAACATGGAATAAGGATGGACCCAAGCCAGCCATGCCATGAGTGCATGAAGCATCAGCAGTGTGTGGCTCGGCTCTATAAACCGCACCTCTGTGACGTCCCTATCCGCCAACGCAGGGATGCAGCAGGACACAGACATCAAAGTCACTTCTGCTCTTGGCAATGGAGATCTTGAGTGCTTTCAAGAAAATGTGGACTGAACTGAAATCAATGTGTTTGGCTAGGCTTATATATTTTAATGGTTTCCGTTCTGACTGCAGAGGGTGGACTGTCCTGCACGTATGAGGTTCCTAATTATCAACGCAGGACCTCAGTCTTGTGTTTTTTTTTCAGTTTCTGTTTAGATGGTCTGTTTACTTGCTGGCAGGATGCAAATTTAGTCAAATGCATTTGTGTAGCTGAATCAAAAAGTTTGACTGCAGTACTCACCGCCTCCGTAACTGTCATTTTTACATGACGTTTTAAACGTCATTTTAATCTGGCAAGCTTAAATCAAAGTAGATTTGAAGTGCATTTGAGGCATGAGTTTGTTATTGAAGAGGACATAAGCTCAGTTGTGACATAATTAAGATGTATTTTATGCCTTCCGCCCCATTAATATTTACAGGGTGATTGTTATCATGGGTAACTGTCAGGTTTAACTTTTGAGGTGCTCACCATCACAGACACACTCATCAAGACAATAAGTCAGAATTAGTCATCTGTGTGTAAACTTTTCAGCCTTTCTTGGCCAGGTCATGTGGACAGCCGCATCTGCCATGCATGCCCTGCACCCTCCACCATGACAAGGGCAAGCCAGTGTGAAGTGTGCTCAGCCCTCTCTTGCTGCACGATGTTACCCCTTTTCTCTAAGAAAATGTTTTCTTAAGACAGTGAAATAGTGAATGAGAAACTGTGTACTGAGAGTGAGGGAGGAAGAGACTCCGGGAATGTGCCCACAGAGGAGTTGGGGTGCGTCAGTGTGCAGTGGGTGGGCTTTGGGCGCCGCTAAGATCTCTGTCCACTGCTTTGTAATAAATCGCACACAAAGTAACTTGTGCAAGTTGCAGCGTTGCTGATATGTTGCTCTTCGTCACTGTCTAGTTTCATCTTCCATTAAATGCAACTCGTTACACTCTTTCCCTCCATTGCCCAGTGCCTGCCTGCCAATGAGGGGCGTGGCTGCCTTCCCTCCCCTATACCTCCCCTACCCACGCTTCCTTATTTACTGTTCAAATAAAAGCTCTCGGGCTGCTGACACCTAATCCACTAGCCTCCCTGGGGTGTATAATATGACCTGTTTCTTCCCGGGTCCAATTAAAATGTATACATACACACACACGCACGCACACTGTTTGTGTTGTAAATAACTTGGTGCAAAAAAGGGTGGATTGGCAGTTTAATATAGTGACGCAAATAAAAAAGCAACAGCGAGGCTAATTTATTAGCGGTATTAATGTAAATTGTGTGGCTCAGATAAGCGCACATTGAGCCCTGCCCTGTACACTGTGACATCAGTCACCCTTCAGTCCAGCACTGCCCTGTGCTTTATGACTGACTCCACCGGGCAGGTCTGGAGTCCTGCGTGGCATTCTAATGACTCTCAGGGAGACAGGGCGAAGGGGGCTAGGAATAAATAGCACAGGACAACTGCCCATAAATCCTTACCTGATGCTGTACAGCTTTAATAGCTTTGGCCCTCTGCCACCACACACACTACCAAACTCTCACTGACATACACACACACACACACACACACACACACACACACACACACACACACACACACACACACACTCTACCAAACTCTCACTGACACACACACACACACACACACCACACACACTACCAAACTCTCACTGACATACACACACACACACACACACACACACACTACCAAACTCTCACTGACATACACACACACACACACACTACCAAACTCTCACTGACATACACACACACACACACTCTACCAAACTCTCACTGACACACACACACACACACACACACTCTACCAAACTCTCACTGACACACACACACACACACACACACACACTCTACCAAACTCTCACTGACACACACACACACACACACACTCACACCAAACACTCACTGACATACCAAACACACACACACACACACACACACACACACTCTACCAAACTCTCACTGACATACACACACACACACACACACTCTACCAAACTCTCACTGACATACACACACACACACACACACACTCTACCAAACTCTCACTGACATACACACACACACACACACACACACACACACACACACACTCTACCAAACTCTCACTGACATACACACACACTACCAAACTCTCACTGACACACACACACACACACACACACACACTACCAAACTCTCACTGACACACACACGATCAAACTCTCACTGACATACACACACACACACACACACAAACCAAACTCTCACTGACATACACACACACACACACACACACACTACTAAACTCTCACTGACACACACACACATTACCAAACTCTCACTGATACACACACACACACACACACACACACACACATTACCAAACTCTCACTGACATACACACACACACACACACACACTACCAAACTCTCACTGACACACACACACACACACTCTCTCTTTCTCTCTCTCTCTCACACGTATTCTCACACAGTTCAGTGCTGAATTATCCATTGGAAAAATGCCAGAAGTGACCTATTAGCTTTCCAGGCTGATCCAGTCACTCGTGGCACCCTGCAAACCCTCCAGGAATTCTGTCCTAACACCTCAGCTTCTTAATCAAACAGAAACTCATTAAGCTGCGCCACCGTGGGCTGCAGAAGCACTGGAGTCTGCCTGCCCCCTCTCTGTTGGGTTTAACCCTGTTACCACTGCCATAGGGGGGCGTCTGGCACTCCCAGTGTGACAGACAGCACCTAGTGGGGTCCTGCGGCGGGGCTCTGTGAACAGTGGGCGTTTGTTTAGATTTCTGAATTACCCAACAGTAAATGAGATTCACAATGCCAGAGATGAGGGCTCTACAGAGGGGGTAAGAGATCCTTCAGTGCACCGACAGAAGGACTTTAAAAACAAAGGGGAAAAAAACAACATTATTATACACCAGTCCCTGTCGTCTTGACTTTCCCCTCTCAGTCTCCTGTGCTTTTGTGTGAATGGCATGAAGCACCCCAAATCTATTGTGAGAGTGGTTTTGCTGCCCACATACTGCACCCCTCTGCCTCCAGAGCTTTGGAACAGCGGGTCCCCATTTGCTTTGAAAGTACCCTTCAAGGCTGGCACAATCCCAGAACTCCACAGGGCCACAGGATGTTCCCATGGCCATTCGGCAGTTTGGGCGGACAGGGATAGCAGCGCCCACGCCCGGCTGGCGCGAATCTCAAAGACATACAGCGAAACAGAACGCATCCAGCCACGCCATAGAAGCGTTTTGTGTGCGTTACAGCACGACCGGCACCGTAACACCGTCTCAGCTCCACCCCACTGCACAGGTGTCCGTGGCAGAGAGGACTACTGGCCCTCCCTAACCTGGCCTGCTCCCGTTAGCATTAGTGCTGCAGCAGAGCTCCAGTTATTATTGTACTGTGCAGTGCTGTTGCAGGTGTCTGACGCGCTAATGCTGCCTTTAAAACAGCAGCATCCTCTCTGCTAACAGAAGCATGATTGATGGCTGATACAAGCAGAAAAATGTGCCAACACCTGTCACCCCTTTTCTACTTCACTCTCTTTTCTTTTCCCTCTCTCCCACTCTCCTGCTTTCTTTCTGTCTCTCCCTTTTTTAAGTCTCCTACTTTCTTTCTCTCTTCCACCCACCATCCCTCACTTTTTTATATCCACCCCCCTCCTACTTTCTCTAACCCGGTCTCCTTTCACTCTTCTTCCACTCGCTCCCCCCCACCCCCCTTCCCCCCTTTCTCACTTTCTCTCTATATCCTCCTCAGTTAATTATCAGTGTCTGACTCTGTGATTGAGGTTCATCTTGAAATGACAACTTTGTTGAATATTTTCTTTTAAAACTTCCCCCTCCCCTCCCCTCTCTCTTTCCCTCTCTCTCTCTCACACACACACACACACACACACAGTAATTTGTTCTCTGCAGCCTGAAACAGGAGAATTGCCGTCCCAGCATCCCTGCATGCTGTAGCACTGACAGCACTTTGTTGACCCTGAGTTTCCTGCTGGCCTGGTGGCTCCTGCAGAGTTCAGCAGAGGTCTGGGCCTCCTTTATCTCTGTCTTACTGCTTTTCACTGCTGGTGTCCTGGTGCACACCATGGTAAGGTGGGCATCATTGTAGTAGTGGACATTTTTTTCCAAAGGTGTCATATGCACCATGGCTGGATAGGAGTGAAACATCCTACAAGCTAATCTGCAAAGGGGCAGGGTAGTCAACCTGGTAATGCAAAGGTAGTGTGCCAACACTACAGTCTTGCTTCATTATACTATACTATAATTTATAATACTATGTATATAAATACCTAATTACATAAAATGTGGTGAAATTTCAACAGGTTCTACTATTTTTTAGTTTTCATTGCAACATGGGTATTGACTTTAGGGACACATAAGACACAGGGCCTGGTTTGGTTGCAGTATGCACAGGGACACTGCAGTGCACAGTGATGGCCACGGTCAGACTGTGCTGGTGCGTAAGCTGCCGCAGTGGACTTGGGGCTCACTCTGCTGGTGCGTATTCACATATGAGCTTTAAACAGCAGTAGGGTTATGAAAAATTGCCTCGCGGCGATATGTGCTTTATTCCCTGCCATGGAGAGGATGGGGGGGTTTCTCCATTTTGTTTTGTCTTATTTTTGAGAATGCAGTCTCCTGAGACTGCTAACCTGCACCAGGTTATTTCACAGTGAGTGAGCAGCAGATGCTGTCACCGGCCCACAGCTGCTGAGTGCATTGCATCTGTGTACCCAGCTGTAGGAGCACATTACCCCCCTGTGCCAGGAGCCTGCTCTCGGCCTCCCGAGTCCAGCTCCTCAGGGCCTCTGTTTCGCTCCTCTCCTCCTGGAAAAGCAAAGCTGTGCAATATGCAGCTTGTACTGGCAGTCGTGCCCATTTGCAAGGGCACAACAAAACACCACCGCCTCTGCAACCATGAGGTCAAGGTAACCTGCATTTTTGTGTGCGCATGGAAATGAGTGAAAGACTTTGTCTGTCTACCTTGCATTTGGGAAAAGAGCATCTTACAGTGATGAGACCCACCCCTACTTCTCACCTCTGTAGTCTTTCCTCATTATTGCATGTGGGGCTAAAATACATTTATTTCTTCTGCTTTGACCAGGGCTGTAGGCAGCACTAAATGACCATGTTGCGAATGGGCCACTGTCTGTTAAACATCACCGATTGGCCTCAGAGTTAAGGTTTACAGTCAGCACTGATTGGTCGGTGGCTGGTTTCTACAGCACATGATACTCCATATTATTTGGTTGCAGTTTGATGTCAGGGGCCTTTTATGTGTGATAACACCCCATGAGACTCACTCTGATTGGACAGAATGGACAACGGAGCAGTGTGTGAACATGCCCTCTCTCCCTCTCATGTCTCTCTCACATCGTTCCTTTTCATTTAGGCTGATTAAAGGGGTGTGTGTGTGTGTGTGTTTGTTTGTTTGTTTGTTTGTATCAGTGATTCTGGGTATTTGCTCCTGCTGAGTCCCATTTATTCGTTTTGATTGAGCCTAATTTAATAGGTATGTGAACATTTTTCACAGCTAGAACCAAACAGCTAGAAGAGCCTGCTGAAAGACATATCTTGTTGGTCAATGAACAAAAAGAGAAAATGCAAATACATTTGAACTTTTATCCATGTGTTCCTCTTCAGCAAAGTAGAAGTAATATGTATTCATAGTTAGCATAAGTTATTACGTGCGATATTGTTAGAGGGCATAAAACAAAGGAATTAATTAACTTTATCCGAGGCAGCCGCTCCATACTGAAGGGGCACTTATGAAGTAAAATATTAGGAGGAAAGAAACACACTTTGATCTGCGGAAACACAATTACAGGCCATGCTGCACGGAACTCTTTCATAAAGAACAAACAACAAACCCAGAGATGGTATTTAGCATGGGGCTGCCCGCCTGACCAGACTGATTTGATTAAAAGCGGTGTGTATGGGAAAAGCCGACACAATGGGGGCCTCAGGGTTTTGTGGCGGATGGTGGGTGTGCGTGTGTGCGTTTTACAGGTGTTTTCCCAGCATGCCGTGCGCCCACCTGTCTACGTGGTTTGCATCTGCTGTCCAAAGGCACCTGTGGGAAACAAATCTCCCACTTTAACCTCATTTATCTGCCTCCTTACTCTCCCCCCTATCCAGCCTGTCAGGTTTAAGTACTGAGGTTTTTTTTATATATAATTATTTGAATGATAAATTGGATGTTCAGACGCATCTTTTTTTTGTTGCCTCAGAGCTGTCTCATCCTGTCAACTTGTCAAGTCGTAATTTTCCTGAGATGAGATTTTTTTGGAGAATTTTTCAGATGAGAATTGTTCCAAGGTGACATGTTGACAGCCCTACCCTGCATTTAGGGTGACTCACAAAGCTTACCTTATTTAATATGGGCCCAGTATCCATTTGATACTTAACTATGATACTTAGTGTTGTTCGAGTTGAAAGGCTTTAGCTCAAAGGTACAGCTTCAGGGACAGAGTAGTTAGCCAGACCTACAGGCATGTGGTTACTGTAAGAGCATGCTGAAGCTGACAGCTCTGGGCTGGCAGGATAGCAGGTCTTGGGTTAGTTTTTCATCAGGTCAGCCCTGCATCGTGCAATGTGGATGGTGCTCCTGTGTTACTGGCACAGTTCTGATGGTTCCCGGGTTGTTTAGGCTACTCTGTTGACCCGGGCGGTATCATGAGAGCGTGTACTTAAATGACTTTAATGTTTTTAAAGGAAATGAATACAAAAGTAGCTAACAGGAAAAGCAGCTTTCGGAATCCAAAGTTTTGAGTCTCAGGCTATCTGGCTGGAATGTTCTCATCCGCCCTTTCCTTTCTCCAAGGACGAACTCTTCCCTAATACAGCCCCAATGCCCCCCAAGCCCACCGAATCAGTAAGAACAGAACCCACCCTCCCATCTGCCTGTGTGTCTTCAGCCCTGCGAGCTTGTGAACTGGCCTGTTGGTTTGGTTGAAATGGTGTGGAACCCCCCACATATTTTATCCATTAACGGAGAGAGAGTTGCGCCTCTGCCCGGCCGCTTTGGAAGCATTATCTGCAACAGGAGGGATCCCTGAACTGCCAGTTGGCCGGTTTGTAACCACGGCGACTCCCGCCAGCTGCCGAGGCGCTCTGAGTAACCGAGCGGCGGGGCCTGACGATGTGCTGCTCAGACCGTGCGTTCCAGCCTCTTTCAGGGGTCGTTTCAGGCCATCAAAAAAGGTAGACCAGAGGATCAGGACTGCTGAATTTCACACAGCTTTTAACGAAGAAGAGCCATAATGTTTGACACCGCTGTCAGTCTTTGGAAGCTTGATGGTTCAAGCCCCAGTGTAGCCAGACTAAGATCTATGTAGCTGTGGGGTCCATCACTTTGGCCCCTGCTTAGTCTAATCAACTGTAAGCCATCCTGGACAAACAATTATAATGTAGTCTGTAATGTAAAAGAGCAAGAGGAAGATGCAGGAATTCTGTGTGTAGTGTGGCCTGTCTTTAGTTCGGTGTAGGCATGTGGGTCCCTGCATGTCTGGTTACTGCATGTGGCTGCAGTATATCTGAAAAAGAGGTGATGATGTTTTATTTTTCTGTGTCAGCTTTTCTCTCTCATTTGTTCCTGAAATTGCAAATTATAGAGCGTTGTAAGAAAGGCATTCTGGGAAGGCACGCACTTCCCGCTGGCATTCTCAGCACTAATACAAAGCAAATAGTATGCTGATGAAAACGAAGCAGATTTAAGTCTGTGGTTACAAATGACATTTTGCTAAGCACTTAGGAAACAGGACTGGAAAATCTGCAAAGATTTTGGCCTTTATCTCTCTTTTTCCCCCTCGGTCTCTCTCTCTGTCTCTTTCCCTCCTGGTCGCTCTCTCTGTCTATCACTCTCTCTTTGTAGCCCTGGGCTGCACACAGGTGCTGCCTGATGCAGTGACAGAGCTCTCATACCTGTGATCCACTCAGTCTGCAGAATCTCACCTTTTTCATTTTGTTCCATAGGTTCAACTACAGATCAACACATCACCTCACAACAAATGGCTTCTACGAGTTCCTCAACTGGTTCGACGAAAGGGCATGGTACCCCTTGGGCAGGATCGTGGGGGGAACTGTAAGTAAACTCTTCATCCACACACCCCCACCCCACCCTAACCTGGCCCCCATCTCCAGCATTACAGGGCCATGTGTGTTGGAGCACACATGCTCTTATTAATCTTACATCTATAAAAGCGTAGAGAAACTACAGCAGTGTCTCATAGCATCAAGTTTCCATTCTCCTTTTGACTTGCACTTTGTGTCCAAGCACACCGTGAAAAACCCTCTTCATTGAGTGCGCCGTCATTTTTATTTCATTTTTAATGTATTTATTGTCACAGTCGGTAGAACTCTGGCCCAGGTTTCTGCTACATTAAATTATCTCACTGTTAGAGGGCTGCGATGGTTCCAGGAAAAAAACAATTTTATGGTTATTTTTTTATCAGCACTTTTCATACGAAAGCGGCACGGCACATACAGTCACATTTCTGCAGAATATAAAGGCCCCGAGGAGATGGAAACCTCCCCTGTCAACCTGTCATTCCTCTCATGGTTTGTCTTTACTTTCCTCCATTAATTATCTGAACAATAAACACAATTTGGTACAGGGACTAGCCTGTTCTTCTTGGTTTTATCTGGTAGTGGAATTATTCAGCACACAAAGCTAAGCAGCGCTCTGCCTTATCCACCAACATTTGATTGTGCACTCTGGTTTCCTCAGTGCTCTGCTGAATCCCATCAGTGCTTCAGACTATAACCTCCCCCATTACATACTGAGATTCTGTGGATAAATGACAATCTTACAAATCTGCCCTACAGCTCTCGCTCAAGGGCGTCCAGTTTGCCTGCCATGCTCTCTCTCTTTCATCCCTTCTCTCTTTCCATCTCTCCACTGTCGCTCACTTGCTCTCTTTCTCACTGACCCCCCGCCCCCTTCTTTTTTGGAAAAAATTGCTGTAGGCAGCAGATTAGGAATAATGAGAATTACTACGGTTCCATTAATATGTATGATATAAGGACAGACCCTGTCTTTAAATAATTCACTGTCTTTTGATAATCCTCTGTTTTGGGAAAACAAAAAAGGAAGGAAAGTCAGGTATAGGTATATGAGGCCCTGATATTCACCCCTCCTCTGCTGTAAGAAATGCCAGCATCAGCTCTCATCTCTATCCACCATGTCAATGAAATCAATGAAATCATCTGACCCATTTTAACATTATGGATCTTTCAGTCTTTCCTTTTGTTAGATCAATTTGTGCTATTTGCCATATACAGTCAGGCTCCTCTCCTCTAAGACTCCAGCAGGTCCGTTATGAGTGATTAAAGCGGTAATTATTTTTGTGTGTAAATGGGGGTGTAAATGGAGAGGACTGTTGCACTCATGTGGCGATGTAGAGCACGTTAGCCTCGCATAGTGGGGGCAGGAGGCTGATTTGCCGCGGGGGACTGGCGTGTGTTCCCGTCTCATGCTGTGCAGGCAGTATGCACTCTGCAGCAAAGCGTTCACAGCACAGGGAGGTGGATGAACACTCAGCTTTGCTAACTGGGTGCTGCCTTTCCTCCTGCGGCATCCATTTCCTGTCCCTGTGTGCAGGACAGGAAGTGGATCCTGTAGCTATGTGGTGTCTGGACACTCAGCCCGCTTTAAAAACATCTGCAGTGAACGTGTAGCTGGCACTTTAAAACATTCAGACGACATCACTGCCTTTCATTTCTGTTTTTGTATTTTTAATATTATCTTAAGGTATCCACTTTGGTTAGGCGTGTCATGAAGATATTGATCATTTACAGAGGGAAAAGCTCCTAAATCCTCCCAGAGCCGCGTTTTGTGGCAGAGCTGTATTTGGAGGTATTTGGGGCTGCCGATGTTTGCAGAAACAGCCCGAGTCTCCAGGACCATCCAATTTGCACAAACCGCTTTGACCAGATCCTTCCAAATCAAAGCCTCTCCAGTGAATTATATAACCTCTGAACGTACACCGCCCTGCTGATAGCAGCATAAAGTAGTTTACTGCCCAAAATGAAGAATTCATCCTTCAGATCCATAAAAAGGTTAACCTGCACCAAATAGGTGTAAATAGAAAGTAATTGTGACTGGAATTTAAATAAGGAAAGAAATGACTTCTACAATACAAAGCCAAGAAGACTTACTCAAGAGTGGATGGATTGAAGCCAAGTAATACTGGACTAAATCGCTCATTCTCTCTGAATGAACAATGAAAGAGAAGTACAACTCTTAAGACCTCATTTTGGTCAAAGTTTTTTGTTTAGGTCTTCCTTTTTCCTTTCATTGTCATTTTCACATTTGAAAATGGTAGTTGAGGTCGGACATTGAGAAGCTGCTCTGTCTCTGACTGCATAACTCCTTGAGCAGCTCACTTGCTGGGCGAAATGCCAGAATGATGAGCAGAGAAATCGGAAGCTCATGAGCAGTGTCCGTTCCTTTCCCTCTCTTGGGGACATTATTATTTTATTAAACTTTGAGGTCTGTTAACTGAAACAGTGGCAGTCCATTGTTATGACATTGAACTCGCTTTTTCATTCACTCTTTCTCTGTTTCTCTCTCACCTCTGCACGCTCCCACTCTCTGTCCCTCCCCCTATCTGTGTTCTGTCCGTGCAGGTATACCCTGGTCTGATGGTCACGGCGGGCCTTATCCACTACGTACTGAACCTGCTGCACGTGACGGTGCATATCCGCGACGTATGCGTCTTCCTCGCTCCCATTTTCAGCGGCCTGACTTCCATCTCCACCTTCCTCCTCACACGGGAGCTCTGGAACCAGGGGGCGGGGCTGCTGGCCGCCTGCTTCATCGCCATCGTCCCTGGCTACATTTCCCGCTCTGTCGCCGGCTCCTTTGACAACGAAGGCATTGCCATCTTTGCTCTCCAGTTCACATACTACCTGTGGGTGAGTATACACCTATCTGTACCTATCTGTACCTATAGATAAGCGCATAAACACCTGTGCCTGTCTCTACCAGTGAGCAATTACAGAAACATCTTCACTTCTCAACTGGTGGGTAATTACATAAGCTCCTGAACATCTCACTGTGGATCAGTGTATATGCACCTTCATCTCTCTCTACCTGTATCTATTCTCATGCTGCGCAGGCAGTATGCACACTGCAGAAAAGTCTTCACAGCACAGGGAGGTGGATGAACACTCAGCCTTGCTAACTGGCTGCTGCTTTTCCTCCTGCAGCATCCACTTCCTGTCCCTATATGCAGGACAGGAAGTGGGCCCTGAAGCTATGTGGCGTCTGGACACTGAGCATATGTGGATCAGTTCATATGTACCTGTATCTCTCTTTACCTGTATCTTGTGTTGTGCTGGCAGTATTCACACTGCAACAAAGTGTCCATGCTCTCTACCTGTGGATCAGTGCACCTATGTACCTAAGCACCTATGTACTTGTATGCACCTATGCCTCTCAGTACATTTTATAGTCTCTTCTATACTGGAGGAGGCCATACACCCTGTGGTGTTGTTACGGACAGGCCGTTTATGATAAATTAGGATATTACCCCTTTAAGAGCGCTAGGGAGTTTGTATCGGTTCCCCTACACGAGACTATTATTATTATTATTATTATTATTATTATTAGTGTGATTTGTGTATGTTAAAATTAGTAGGTCCATAAAATATTTCGGCTTGCTTGTGCTGCAATGATGGATGTCAGCTGACTATGTTTATGAGATGACGGTGGTTTGACCCCTGACCCTGTGATGCGGTCAGACTGAGTTATTTCCGGTGGGATTTTGGGCGCCAAAGAAGGCTGCTGAGGCTGCTGCTGCTGCCGGTAGACGCTGCTCCTGTCGGGACGCCGTTTTCCCTGTTCTGTGTTGGTCAAACACTGTAAGCTACCGTCTACTCTGGAGTGTGGGATCCCTCTACACCACCTTTTGGACGTTAACGAAGCAAAGCATAAGTTATCGCATGAAGAATTATCTACTGCCGAAAAGATTATGGACCTTTAAGAAAACCTGAACGAATGAACACTGGAGGAAGTTGGTGAGGAAACCTGTCTCAACTTCACCCATCCGGAGCCGGGCTGGTCGCCACGGGGCAACGAAGGAGGACTGGCCGTGCCTGTGCGGAGCTACCGCGGTTCCCCTCCAGCTGAGGTAACGCTGACAGTTTTCCTCTTTGCATGTGCAAGCAAGCCGAAGTGTTTAGCTGCGCGGCGCCCTGGGAAGATTATTATCAGAGGTCGGTTTTTCCCCCTAGACAACGTAGCCGTCATTGGTTAGCTGAGAGCTACCGGAGGCTTGCGAGATCTCTGCCTAGGGAGGCAGTGAAAGAGTGGGGGCTCGCCCGTGATGGAGTTAAATAAATCGGTACCGTGCCATTAGTACATTTAAAGGAATCTGTCGATGCATTATTGCTAACTGTGTTTGTTTGTCAACTATATCAAAACAGTCCATTGCTAAAATTAATATCAGTACTAGTTTCGGTTAGTGGTTAGTTACGGATAAGCAATTCTTTCTGTTGGGTAACGTACACGGGGTTGTTTGAGCCTGCTAAAGGGTTACACATCGTGAGGGTAGGTAACTAGTTAGTACAGGTGTGTATACCCAAGTGCGAACTAGTCGCGCTGTACCGCTCCCTGCAGTGAAGAATTGTGTATCTGGTGGGGCTAGGTATAGCTTCTCTTAGTTTGGCAGTGATAACGAAGGTTAGCCGTAGCTTAAGCTAGGCTAGGCATAAATTGGCTAAACTTGTGTCTTCTGACTAGTGCTGTTCTAATGTGGTAGTTTGCAAACTGTTGTGATATTAGTCCTATGCCGGTGCGAGTTATTTTTGCCACGTAGTACACTCTGTATGAGTGGTGTGACAGCGTTCTGTGGTTGGAACTCCAGAAAACTGTTGTGGGGTGCTTGTAGCCTGCTTGAAGGTAGGGTGTCTCCCCTGTTTGTGAACCTGGTGGTGTGCTGTACGCATACGTGGTTCCTGTTTTTGCTGAGCAAGTTGGAAGCTCTCCGGTGGCAACTGCACTTGGCATATGTGTTTTAGTCTTAGGAACAGTCTGCTGTTGTGTCTTTCTGCTATTGCTGGATATTGTACTGCTGGCACTCTTTCAACTCTTTGGGCCTACCAGTTGGTGTTGACCAGTTAGATTTTGGACAGTGTTGTGTTTTATACTGCTGTGCAAACAAGATGAGTATATCCCCTGCCCAGGTCGGTGAGCTGATAGAGCTGCCTACTGCTGCTCAGTTTAGGAGCTTTACTAGGCCACAGCTTGCCATGCTGGCTGAGCGGGATGGCATGGAGGTGCCATTCTCGATGACTAAAAAGGAGCTGGTAGCCCTAGTGAAAGAACTGTATAGTCTAGAGGACCTGTGGGCAGAGCAGAAAGAGGAGAAGGAGCGGCAGGAGAGGTTGGCGAAGCAGGGGCGCGATCGCCAATTTGAGTTTGCGGGAGAGTGAGCGGAAGTTTGAACTTGAAAGGATGAAGTTGGAGTTGAGAGAGTATCTAGGGAGAAGGGCCTACCACTCGAACCTACTTTTCAACTTCTCTTCTGCTGAGAAGCTTTTGCCTCAGTTTAACGAAGAAGAGGTTGATGTTTTTTTTTTTTTGAAGCTTTGAGCAGGTGGCTAATGAGTTAGCTTTGCCACGCTCTAAATGGCCACTGTTGGTGCAGCGAGCCCTTGTAGGTAAAGCTCAGCATGCATTTGCTGTGCTGGAAGGCTCTCTCGCTCTCAATTATGATGCCGTAAAGGAGGCTGTATTGACTGCATATGGGAGTGTCCCTGATGAATACCGCAGGAGGTTTCGGTCCCACCGGCGCAAGGGTGGTGAGTCTCACCTCGATTTGTACCGCAGGCAGCAAATTCTCATGGCACGTTGGCTAGCTGCATGCAAAGTGGATACTGTGGAGACCTTAACCGAGCTGTTTTTGATGGAGCAATTTAGGAACTGTCTCTCACGTGAAGTAGATGTTTACATTGCTGAGCGTGGGGTCCAGACAGTTAAAGAGGCTGCAGAGCTCGCGGATACCTGGGAGGTCATTCATTATGGTGGTATTGGACGGGGATCCCATGACAGGGGTCAGGACAAGCGGAAGTCCTTTGGAAGCTGTAAGCTTGAGACGAAGCGCCCTGGTAGTGACCGCCCTGGCCAGGGTGGAGGTCCTGATGGTGGTAGGGGCCCCCGAAGTGGTGCCTATTGGGGAGGTGGTAGCCAGCGGCTCCCTGAACGTTCTCGTGGCCCTGGGTTCCATCAGGACATTATTTGTCATAACTGTAGGCGGCCAGGGCATATTCGGAGTAACTGCCCAGCCCTTAAGGACAGAGCCAATCGTGATCAGGTTGTGGCTCTGGTGTCGGCTAGGACGCAGGGTGATAAACTGATGAATGGTGGTCTCACTAAGGAGCCTGTGATGGATGGTGCTTCTTTTGTTTCTTCTGGTTCAGTAGCCCTAACCTGTAGTAGTCCAGAAACCCCAATACAGATCTTGCGGGACACTGGGGCTAGTCAGTCTCTGCTGGTTGCGGGTGTTCTTGATTTGCCACCCCCAGCACCTGGAAATCCAGTTGTACTTCTGGCTGGTTTGGGAGGAGAGTTTGGGCCCTATCCACTGAGAGAGGTCTATTTGCGTTCTGATTTGGTGAATGGCTCTGTGACAGTGGCTGTGGTTGATTCTCTTCCTGTACAAGGCGTGTCATTATTGCTGGGTAATGACCTGGCAGGTAGTAGAGTCAGAGAGTCCCCTGTTCTTTCCCCCAAACCATGTAACATGGTGGACACAGAGAGGCTGGCTAGAGAATTTCCAGAAGTTTTCACGGCATGTGTGTTGACGCGTGCTCAGCGAAAGTCTGCGTCCGTCCTACTCCCTGTGAGGAGCAAGAGGCTAGCGTGGATCTAGCTGACACATTTATGGCCCACCTGAAAGAGACACAGGACGATCCCCGCCTGAGTCGAGAAGCCTTAGTGGAGGCTCAGTTAGCTGATCCTGATTTGGCTCCTCTCTTCCGTTTAGTAGAAGAACCAGCTGGGGGTGCTGTGCTTGCGGAAGGGTATTACTTACAGGACACTATCCTGATGAGACGTTGGCGGCCGCCTAAGGAGACCGCTGAGGAATGGAATGTGTTGCACCAGGTGGTGTTGCCTCGCGGTTATCATGAGGGCGTGCTAAGGATGGGTCATTCTGGACCTGTGGCAGGTCATGTCGGCGTAAATAGAACGCTGGAAAGAATTAGACGTCATTTCTGGTGGCCGGGTTTGCGGAAGAGTGTGCTTGAGTATTGCAGGTCTTGTGAGCCATGTCAGCGTGCGGGTAAGGCTCAGCATACACTGCCTCCCGTGCCTCTTAAGCCACTCCCTGTTTTCTCAACACCCTTCACCAGAGTGATGGTAGACTGTGTGGGTCCGCTCCCAAAGTCCAAGCGGGGAAATGAATATCTTTTAACCATCTTAGATGTCACTACACGGTTTCCTGAAGCTGTCCCACTCAGGAACATTCGGGCCCAGACTGTAATTGATGCTTTGATACAGTTCTTTACCCGGTATGGACTTCCTCAGGAAGTTCAGTCTGATCGTGGGTCGAACTTCACCTCCACTGTTTTCCAGGGGTTATGAACCAGTTGAATATTAAGCAGATCACATCATCGGCCTATCATCCCCAGTCGCAGGGGACCATTGAACGTTTTCATAGGACCCTGAAGGAGATGGTGAGGGTATATAGTGATCAGTTTCCTGGGGATTGGGACACTGCTGTGCCTTTCCTCATGTTTGCGGTTAGGGATAGCGTGAACGAATCCACTGGTTTCACTCCATTTCAGCTGGTCTATGGTCATGAAATGCGTGGACCCCTGTGCTTATTAAAAGAACGTTTATTAGGTGAGAACTTTCCGGAGGACCCTCTGGCATATGTTACTCGTTTCACTGACCGGCTACAGGTGGCTTGTGAGGTCGCCCGGCAGAAACTTGTGTGGTCAAAGGCCCATATGAAACAGCAGTATGACAAACAGGCCCGGCCACATAGTTTGGAGGCCGGTGACCAGGTGTTAGTACTGTTGCCTGTAGGGGGAGATAAACTTGGTGTGCGATTTGAAGGGCCATATTCGGTTGTAAACCGGGCAGGACCCTGCAGCTATGTGATCAGTATGCCTGATCGGCGGGTTAAGACACGATTGTGCCATGTAAATCTGCTCAAACCCTTTGTGGGGCGGGAAGCTGTGGCCCCGGTGTGTTTCAACAGAGTACAGAACATGGAGGACGGTGACACAGAGGCAGGCTACACTCCCTGTGAGCCAGTTAGTGCTCGCCTTCAGAACACTGAGGCGTTGCAAGATCTCCGGAACCAGCTGCCTCATTTGACGGCGACTCAGGTTGAGGATGTCGTAAGTCTGGTTGAGTCTTATCCAGGGCTGTTCAAAGACAACCCAGGTTTGACAACGCTTGCAGTGCACGATGTTGACACTGGGATGGCGGCCCCAATTAAACAGCATGCTTACCGGTTGGCTCCGCACAAGCGTGTTTTGGTACAGCAGGAGTTGGACTACATGCTTCAGATTGGTGCTGTTGAGCCCGCTGTGAGTGAGTGGAGCTCCCCAGTTGTCTTGGTGGCTAAGGAGGGTGGTGCACCCCGGTTATGTATAGACTACCGGAAGGTCAATGCGGTGACGCGTGTACTGATGCCTATCCCATCCCTCGAATAGAGGACTGCATAGACCGTATTGGCAGGGCCAAGTGGGTGTCCAAGTTCGATCTGCTCAAGGGCTATTGGCAGGTCCCTCTTACAGATCGTGCCAAGGAGGTGTCTGCTTTCACTACCCATAATGCCCTATATGCTTGTCGTGTTTTACCATTTGGGATGAAAAATGCTCCCGCCTCCTTTCAACGACTAATGAACCAGGTGACGAGGGGTTTGGATAACGTGGTTACGTATATCGATGATGTTGTCGTGTTTAGCGACTCGTGGGAAAGCCACATTGAGCACATTAAAGCCTTTTTTTCCGTCTTGCAGAGGCATCTTTGGTCATAAACTTACCCAAGTGTGAATTCAGGCAGGGTCAGGTTACCTACTTAGGTCACCGTGTGGGACGTGGTGTCGTACTCCCACGGGCTGTAAAGGTTCAGGCTATCCTGGATTTTCCAGCCCCACAGAATCGCCGGCAGTTAATGAGGATCTTGGGAATGTGCGGGTTTTACCGTAAATTCGTTCCTAATTTTGCTACTGTGACGGCTCCGCTCACTGACCTATTGCAGAAAGGGGTCAAGTGGTTGTGGTCCCCGGAGTGTCAGGTGGCTCTGGATGCTGTGAAGGCTATCCTTTCATGTGAACCAGTACTGACTGCACCTGATTTCTCACAGCCTTTCTGCCTTGCGGTGGATGCTTCTGATGTAGGAGTGGGTGGAGTTCTCCTCCAGGCAGGAAGTGATGGTGTGGAGAGACCGGTGGCTTATTTTTCAAAAAAGTTGAATCGCCACCAGAGGAATTACTCCACTATTGAAAAGGAGGCCCTGGCTTTGGTGCTAGCTGTACAACATTTCGAAGTATATGTATCCAGTGTAGCTGGTGATGTCGTGGTCTATTCGGATCACAATCCTCTTACCTTCCTTGCTAAGTTTCAGAGCTCTAATGCCCACGTTTTTAGATGGAGTTTGATTTTGCAACCTTATGGTTTAAGGGTGAAACATATTGCAGGGAAAGACAATGTTATTGCTGATGCCCTTTCCAGGAGTGGGACATGAATTACAGTATCGGTGATACTAGGGTTTTGTAGTCTTGCTCTGGTCCAATGAGAAGTCCCTATTGGGGGTTCACCAGGTGCATTATTGGCCAAGAGCATTCTGCTCCTGAAGGCCTCGGTGCAGAAGGAAATGTCTGCATATTTATTTTTTTCCTTTCCCTGTAGATACTCCTAGATGTGATCTTAGTAACTAGATGTGCTGTGTTAGTCTGTCTGCCTAGTGGTGGGCAAGGGAAATGTTTGTCCTTTATCTCTACCAAAAAAAAAAAAAAAAAAAAAAAAAGGTGTTGATGTATTTTTTTTTTTTTCTTATTTTTTTGGCCTATGGGGGGGGTACTGTTACGGACAGGCCGTTTATGATAAATTAGGATATTACCCCTTTAAGAGCGCTAGGGAGTTTGTATCGGTTCCCCTACATGAGACTATTATTATTATTATTATTAGTGTGATTTGTGTATGTTAAAATTAGTGGGTCCATAAAATATTTCGGCTTGCTTGTGCTGCAATGATGGATGTCAGCTGACTATGTTAATTGAGATGACGGTGGTTTGACCCCTGACCCTGTGATGCGGTCAGATTGAGTTATTTCCGGTGGGATTTTGGGCGCCAAAGAAGGCTGCTGAGGCTGCTCCTGTCGGGACGCCGTTTTCCCTGTTCTGTGTTGGTCAAACACTGTAAGCTACCGTCTACTCTGGAGTTTGGGATCCCTCTACACCACCTTTTGGACGTTAACGAAGCAAAGCATAAGTCATCGCATGAAGAATTATCTACTGCCGAAAAGATTATGGACCTTTAAGAAAACCTGAACGAATGAACACTGGAGGAAGTTGGTGAGGAAACCTGTCTCAACTTCACCCATCCGGAGCCGGGCTGGTCGCCAAGGGGCAACGAAGGAGGACTGGCCGTGCCTGTGCGGAGCTACCGCGGTTCCCCTCCAGCTGAGGTAACGCTGACAGTTTTCCTCTTTGCATGTGCAAGCAAGCCGAAGTGTTTAGCTGTGCGGTGCCCTGGGAAGATTATTATCAGAGGTCGGTTTTTCCCCCCTAGACAACGTAGCCGTCATTGGTTAGCTGAGAGCTACCGGAGGCTTGCGAGATCTCTGCCTAGGGAGGCCGTGACAGTGTTGCACTATACCGTTATCATGGAGGTTTTTTTCTCAGTCGCACTCGTATGTTTCAGTGGCTGGCATGTTTACACAGTTTAAAGCCTGTTCTTTCCCAGGAACTCCCACACACTGCCAACCAACGCAGACCTCCCAGCTGAAATGTGGCCACATTGATGGCTAACAATGGCCGACTGCAGTCCATCACCATAGTGACAGAGAATCTCAAAACGCAGCAATTAAAACGATGAAATCAGAGGGAGCGAGATAATTTTGTTCACCTGCTGTCAGGATTAACACCGCACGCAGGGAAAATGAGTTTAAAAGCAGCCCCTGCAGAAAGCCACTGTAAGTGGTTTTCCCCAAGTACCTTTCTGGCATGATTGAGCGTATCGAGGGATTTGGTGGCTGCTTTTTCTTCCTCGTTCCTATTTGAGATGCATTCAAAAAAAAAAAATCTATGTCCTTGGCCTTCTGCAGCAACAGTGTGTATATTTGGTTTTACCAACTGGTGCAGTTCTGTTCGAACTAGTGCAATTTTGAAGAAGTTTGAACTGTTTATTGCCACTGTTGACAAACCTTGCCCATGCTAGCTCACTTCCCTGTGGAGAGTGGAGAATGGGAGTGGAGCTGAGTGGTATTTAATGTCACTCCTCGTTTAGGAGGGTATGCTTTCACTCTGTTCCATGTCCTTTCCCCCCTTCCTCTCCAAAACTGCTCACCGCCCACAGAAAAAAAAATTGTACCTCAAATTTCACTCCATTTACTTTTTTTTTTTCTTGTTTGTTTCATAGCACCATTTAACCTAGGCCTGCTAAATCATTAGACTGTTTATTATTTTGATTCTACAGCAAGATAATTTAAAAAAGGCCGTTTCTTCAATAATGTATTTTGTTGTAAAAACAGGCCATAGAGAAAGCTGCTTTGTCATTATGCCAATACCTTTGTATTATAATGATGCAATTACTCATAATTAGAAAATGAAATGGACCTCATAAGGAATAAAAAGGGAGTGCTTTAACCAAGAACGCTCCATCTGTTGCTGATTTTTAAAAGCTTTTTTTAAAATCCATGTCATTGTGATGGAGGAATATAATAAAGCCTGTAAAGTGGAAAGCTCGGCTGCTCTTTGCCTACCGGTCAAAACCGTGCTCCAGCCATGGGAATATCTGCAGTGTAACAAGCCAAAAAATAACTTTACATTGACAAAGGAATATCACATATGCATCAGTATGATATCAACATATTATCTGTCATCAAAGATGCTTTCAGTGATGCTGTTGCCTTTCGTCTGAAAATACCTTTCTTCCTGTGAAATTGGATAACTGACTGCTTCAGTTCTCAGGAATGTAATTTAATCTCAAATGAGTTTCAGTAAACTCAATTAATGTTTTTCCATTTTCCTTAGTTACCTTGGAAATTGCTAGTTGAATTTACATTACCACATCTTTACCGATTCCCATAACCGATACTATTCATCTAAATGTGAGAAAAAAAAATATTTTTAAAGTTTTTTTTTTTTTTTTTTCAAATTAAGTATATTTGTTGGAATGATGTAGCATATGTTGAAATATTTCATCCAGCTATTTTGAATTGCCGACATGTAAGTTGTGCACCTGCAACGTTTATCGTTTCCTACAGAAAATTGGCCATTTTGCGAGCTCCGAGATGAGATGGAAAATGGCTCGCTATTTGGGAGGAAGGGGAAAGCAGCGTGATGGGCAGAGACTGCAGTCTGATATCGCCCATAGCTAGCAGTGAGTGAGCATTACGAGAGCAAAACTGGGGCAAAGACAGGCGCTTCTCCATTTTGAAACCCTGCTCTGTGCTTTGGCCGAGTTATGTCCACTCCCTTCCGCTCACGTGCACTGGTAAAGAAGAATGTACGTGCTCTTCAGCCCCTGGTTCAGATCAGTGTATGTTGGCTCCGCTAATCTTTACGGTCACATCTGTGTTTCACATGTGCCCCAGCTTGACTTGCATGATCTAATGCTTCATATACCCTCATGAATATTAATTCTGCAGGGACAGGAAGAATTAATGTCAGTTGTGTTTTTTGTTTTGTTTTTTTTTCTTTTTGGGTCCAGCACAGTTGTACAAACCTTTATCTTACGGACTGGATGCAGTTCATTCTGGGTGGGACATAAGTGTTTTTCTGTCTTTTCACAGAGTTTGTATTCCTCCCCATAAGAGACTCATCTCTCCCAGCTCTGTCACCACATTATGTAAACTTAGATATTTTAAGTTGACTGGATATGGATTTTAAGCCTCTTATTTATGTACTACGCATTAAAATAACACAAAATGTAATGGGAAAAAAAGCTCTGTATTAAGAATGAAAATCCAAACTGTCCTCCAGTGACTTAAGCAAATCTTTTTTTTTTTGGGGGAAGGGGAGATGAAAAAAGGAGGGGTTCATTTGTAAAATGACTTCCCTTTATCTAGTTATAGTGCGTGTAATGGAGTAATGGAATGGCAAAACCTCATTAAGAGGAATGAAAGAGGTGGATTTTTTTACATCTGCAGGGAAATAAATGGATTTTGAGTCTGCAGGTATAATTAACTGGAGCCTGGCGGCCATGCAGCGCCTGTAGTTTTAGCGCTGGCAGCGTTCTCCGCAGCTGGCCCTGGAGAGCCGTCTGCATCAGTGCCTCTCCGGAGCAGCGCTACAAACCGGCCTAATACCAGCCCTAATCACAGCCAGCTCACGCTCCACATGCCCTGAAGGAGAACGCTCACTCGTATACTTTTCCATCCTTTTCGTAATTCTTTCATTCGTTTTATTGAGTATGGCACCCTGGAGGAAGTTGGTATGATGTTTGATGGTATATGCTGCCAGCTGATGGTCAAGCCAGGTGGAGTGAGAGGATCTCACAGCTGGAGTGGGAGTGGCTTTGCTTCTGATGGGGGGGCTTCCCTGCTGGGGTGGGAGGGGTCTGCTGCTGGAGTGGGAGTGGCTTTGCTAATGGTGGAGGAGGGGCTTCTCTGCTGGGGTGGGAGGGGTCTGCTGCTGCAGTGGGTTGGGCTTGTTGCTAGTGATGGTTGAAATAAGGTTTCATGAAGCCCAGTTAGGGTAGGGCTGCACTCAGCTGTCAGTCATTGGTCAAAATCATTGAGACACTGACACTATATAGTAGCTCCTCCCAGTTTTGGTTCATTGAAACCTTACTCCCCTATGACTGCACACTTCTGGTGTGAATGGGGCTTGAGTGGAGCAAACTCCTCACAGTGAGGAGTTGCCTGTCTCTTCAGGCTGTTTTTCCTCAGCAACGGGCATCAGGGAGGAAAATAGCTGGATTGTTTTGTTTCTATGGCACTGGGTCTTTGCCACAATAATTATAGCAAGGTGCTGAGGATAAAAGTAAATAAACATTTTGCCTTGACATCTTTAGGTGGGAAACATTTTTCAATATGACCTCAAAGTGAGAGATTCTGAATAAGCAAGGTGACATATTTCAAGGATTAGGCTGTACTAATGTGCAGAGGAGAGCGTTAAGCCTAAATGAACTGTAAAATGGCGCATCCCTAGAGGGACCAGACACCTGAAACGCTGAAGTGTCACCTTACATCTAATAATGAGCTGTGCGGCGTGCGTGGGAGTCGCCATTTGTCTCCTCTTGGCTGGCGTCCCTTCCTCCGCCGTGGCCAAGACCTCATTACAGAGGGTGTGATGAGGCCCCTAGTACAGGCAGATTTCTGTCAAACCAGCTTTTCACATTTGATTAAAAAAATAAGATCATACACACACTGCACCACAGCTATAAATCTAGTTTGCTGCAAATCACCATCGCTTTGTTAGAGAGCTTGTAGGCCTGGTATATGAAGAGTGTAGATGGTTTATGCAGAGTGCATGCATTCCTGTGAAAAGCTTTGGGTGTTTTCCTTTGAAAGTTGCAGCTGTTTTTCCCTCATTCAGTCTCCTTATTGAGCCACATCTGCTTTATCTCCTTTCACCTCCTCTTAATCTATAATTGAATCCTCTCTCTCCCCAGAGACCCGAGCCCTGCCCTTTTTAAACATGCTGGCGTTTCACCCCTTGCTCTACTCACTCCCTCTGTCCAGCCTGAGGTGGGCGAAGGTTTGAGCCGATGGAAAACCGTTTAATTAGCTGCCAAGTATGTTCTTTTTGGGGGTGAGAAGGAAGATTTCAGCATTTTGGAGAAAGAAGCTGTGGGCATGCTGCCACTTTGGCCCATGCTGATCCTCCCAGCTCTGGAGGGAACTGATGCCCCCCCCCAAAGATCTACATCTCTGCTCCTTTCTTTCCCTGTCTCCGTTTCCCTTCCTCCACTCCTTCACTCCTCTTTGTATTCCTCATAGTTTCAGGGCTTTGTCATGACTTTAATGTTGAATGCCTGGTCGTTGGGTTGATGTTCCTTTTGGTCTCCTACATATTCCCATGGTTACTCAAGTGGGTGCTGTTTTGGGCACCTAGCTTGGTCAGAATACACTGATAAAATAAATAGGCTTTCCATGAAAATCCTTTTCTCTTTCTCTCTCCATTGCAGAATTTATTTCTCTGACTCTTGAAGATTTAGTTCTAATTAGAAAATGTATTTAAAAGACTTGGGACGGATGCCCGAATAGGTTTTGCTTAAGGAGCTGCTTAATTCAAACTTATCTCTGTCTGCCTCTATGCTCTGAAATGAACCTCCTATGTTACAGTTTATTGGGTTAATTCTGTTTTGTCATGCTGCAGTGCAGTGATTGGATAGATTTTATATGATGTCATTATTGTGGTTAACTCATTCCTGTCTTTGCTCCCTCTCTCAAAGGTGAAGTCTGTGAAAACTGGCTCAGTCTTTTGGACCATCGGCTGCTGTTTGTCATACTTCTACATGGTAAGTGCCAGTCTCAGTGTTTTACCAACATTACTGTGACATTGCACTGATATTGGAGTGACACGAGCTGTGCAAAAGAGGAGAAAAATGACCACAAATAAAGAAAACCAGTGAACAAACTCAGAGTTTAATTTTTCCTTTGTCATTTGGTTCTGGTCCCCCCAAATTTTGTGCTCCAGTTCCAAAACTATGTGTCAGCTTTTCCTCAACCAGCTGGTAGGGAACAGAAATAGGAATGTTTCTTTGCCGAGCATGAGCCTCAGTTAGTTAAAGTTTCCTGTTGAAAACTTAATAAGGGGTAAAGGGTAGAAAGTGTATGTGGAACTCATTCAGTGAAATCACATTCCTTGGTGCCAAGTCTTAGTCACACATTTTTGCGAGAGGAGTGGGGCCGGGTAGGCGCATACTCTGAAAGCCAGTAATCCATGATCAGACCTCACATTATTAGGGAAGCATGTGAAAGTAAATAAGTGCACAGTCATGCATCGTATCAGAGCCTTCCCCACTCCAGGGAGAGAGATCGCCACTAATGACTGTAGCCAGAAGAGCAGGGAAATCCATCAATAATTAAGCCCTTCCCATTGCCGTTTCACCAGCCTTTTTGAGATGTGAGGCCCACAGCAGGCTGTTATGTGGAGAAATCCGCCGGCTCTGCTGAGCCGCCGAGCGAGATGTGACAGCACCGTGGAAGGGAGTGAGTGGCAGGCTTTGAAGGCCCCCTGGTGGTTGCTATGTGCACTGCACGCCTCTTAGACTATACATCGGCAAATTAAGACAAACACTCCTTAGCGCTAATCGAACATGACGTCCCACTGGCAGTAATGTATTCCCCTCCCTGGTTATGCGCGACATAATCGAAATGAATAAAAGAGTGGCGGTTTTAAGTGACGGTCTCTGGGGACTCTCAACTCGGAAATAATGCTTCAAATAAGCATTACTCCGCAGAGCAGAAGTGTGCCTGCGAGTATCAGCCTCTAACTTCAGCAAACTTTGCAAAGTAAAATTAACATCCAGGTTTTTTTAATACAACTGGCACTCGGCCACTTACTCAATGTCTTTTTGAATGTAGTGACAGAACTGTGGTGGAAACACAGGATGTCACTGGTATGAATTCAACAGAGGCATGGAGTAGTTGCACATAAATATTTGCACATATTTGAATGTTTTATGCTGCATCTTAACTTCTGTCTTATGAATATTATCACATAGACTGTCACCTTCATAATTATTGGCAACCTTGCTTCAGATGAGGTAGCACTCTACTACCTTACAAAATCATGTTTGCCCATTAAAATGTATTAGTTTATAAAAAATGTAATTTTCAGTACTTTTTTTATTTATAAAAGATAGATTTCAAAAGTATTACCACCCTTTGTTGTTGCAAAGGCATTCAAGCAACCCCATAGTCTGTATCTATACCTGGAGAGAGAAACATACCTATACTATAGCCCTACAAGTTCTTTGTATTCCCTCTCTGTCAATACATTTGACATGCAGTGTTTAGCAACATAACATGGATGATTAGAAACAAAGGATTAGAAACAAAAATTCTACAAAACTACAAATCTGTTATCGATTGAGGAAACTGGCAAATTGTCTGTTATCTCCGGTAGTGTGAGATGTGGTAATGATTGACCAGCTGTAGTCGGGCCTGCTCCTCCTTTGTAATGCTGCTCTGTGTTTCCATGCCGGTGGCATTCGGTTTTAAACATCTCACGCCACACAGAAGAAAGAATTTCTGCTGGCAGTGGAGAATTTCTGCATAGAGTAGGGTTAGCTGAGGAAACGGAGCATGTTTAAAATATACAGCGCAGAGGATAGCATCGGCTTGTGTTAAGTTGTGTAGAATCACAGGTGGTCCGATTTCTGTTGTCGCTTGCAGAGGCCCTGAAAGACACTTGAAGGGCCATTAGCATGGAGGTAACTGGCTTGCAGGACTGGGGGTTGCGGGTTTGCGGAGAAGGTGGTGGGGGGGGGTGAGCTGTAGGGACTTGAGTGGTTTCGGTTTCTCTAAGCACTTCCTCGCCACAGAGCCGTGGAGTTCATTTCCCAGTTGGGAAGCGAGTGGGAATTGGAATCACATGGACATTTTTCTAGTGTTACGGTTCAGCTGCAAAGCAGATAATTAGCACAGCCTCTCTAAGCCAGAGATAAAACCAGCCTGGCGACACTATATCGCAGCAAACCACTTCATGGGTATTGGCCTTTTGGTATTGTTTTTTAGCTTTCTTTGTGTCACATTTTAATTTCCCCTTTCAAACACACTCTGATTAACTTGTTTTTTAATTGTCTGATTATATTTTTCCAGCCTTGTAAGGTTTCCCTTGATCTTACGTCTGGCGTGACTGACTGAAGTATTGGCATGATTTTGAATGTTTTAATGTGCTTTAATTTCTTAACCCTGGCCCATTTTTCCCTCCTGTTTTTGTAATTAACAATGAAGTGTGAATTGACCCAGTTGGTTCCAGTTGGTTTGGGCCAGTGGTGCTTGACCTGTCTGTGCATGTGCTGTCTCTGTTGTAGGTTTCGGCGTGGGGAGGCTACGTCTTCATCATCAACCTCATCCCCCTCCACGTCTTTGTGCTGCTGCTGATGCAGCGCTACAGCAGGAGGGTCTACATCGGTGAGTGAATGAGTGAGGACGTGAGCGAGTGAATGAGCATGCTTTTGAGTGAGTGAATTACAATGTTTGAGTATGTTTTTGAATTGGTATGTGAGTGAGTATGTCTAAGTTAATGTGAGAATGGCTGTGAGTGGGTTTGTGTGAGTGAATGAGTGAGCATGTTTTTGAGTGGGTGAGGGTGTTTATGAGTGAGTGACTTTTGTGAGTATGTTTGTGTATAGTACGTGTATGTGTGTCATGGTGAGTAAACTGAATCTGTGCTCTGTGAAGCCACTGTTTGGTGTCATTTGTCTGAAAAACGTGGCTGTCTTGTCTTCTCTCTCAGTCCCATGTGTGCAGTTTTGTGTCTCTGCAGTGCTTTGTGAGAGGAGAGTAATGATTCGGGCTTAGAGTGGAACATTGCATGATGGGATTGAGTTTTGAGATCCTTGTGCCATGGATTTAATTTATAGCGCTTGGTTTGAGGAAATACAGAATAAAACAGAAAAATTAATTACATTTATCCCTATGAATCCCATTCAGTTCAGCTACTTTCTTTGCTCCTGTTCAATGCAAACAAACAAAATGAATCACTTCCATCAACAGCTCTTATACCTTCGATAATGAAAGCTCAATGAAGACCAATGAACCATTTCTCCTGCTCTAAATATTTGCTTCTTCAGCTTCCCAATGACATGGTAGTAGTAGTGTAGTCATTTAGCTGATGCTTTTATCCAAAGCAACTTACAGTTGATTAGGATAAAAACCTAACTAACTAAGGGCCAATCCCCCCAGGGAGCAATGTGGGGTTGAGGGCTCAAGGGCCCAACAGCAATGGTGTTCTTGCTGTGGCTGGACTGGGGCTTGAACCGCCAGCCTCATGGGTCCCAGTAATGTACCTTAGCCATTAGACTACAGGGCGGAGCAAATTCTCAAAAATGGGTCTGTAAACTGGGTATGGTGCTGGTGGTGAGGAGTAGAACATCTGAAATAAACTACCTGATGTTTGGTCTGAGTCCTGCTACCTTCTCAGGAATAGGGGAATGATACAGAGCACTGCAGTGTTAATTCCATTTAGGGTTTTATTAGATACTGAATTTCATTTAACTTGTGCTGAAGGAGCAGGGAGGGGGGAAAGACTGCTTGATTAATGCCTCATATTAAGGCCTCCCATCCCCGTTCCGGATAAAACCTCCGTTCTGAAGCCCCGCTCTCCGCCTCGCAGCCCGTGTCATCAATCACCGGACGCCACCCTCCAGCTCCAGCCCGCTAATTGATTAGATTAAATGTGATCGGGGACTTTGGGGAGAGAGCCCGCCGGGCCGCGACCACCCGCCGCCGCCTCACAGTAACCCAGCTGCTGGATCCTGGACCGCTGGGTTTAAATCCCCAGACTGCGTTGGGTTTTGACCTCTTATTTGGGCTCGTTGTGAACCCCCCAATGGTGCAATTTGTTTGAACCTGTTCCATCAGTGGGACTGTGTTTAAGAGGTTTTCAGTGTGTGCAGAAGACTGCGTGGTTAAGGAGGATCAGGCAGTCGGCTAAGCCACATTGATGTGAGTTTTATTTTGTTTCCAGTCTGGCGTGGTGTCACAGCTTGGCATTGCAGCCGCACAGCTAAACATGTCACATCCTCACTGCTGTTAGAACACGCTAACCATATCACATACTGTTTTGTGCTGTGAGCTATGTCTGGCACAGAACCTGGTATAAATACAATTACAGACTGGTGGGTAATCAGCACCGTCATTCTCTCACTTAGCTTTCTTCACTTACTGCAGCTTCTGCAAGCTCAAGTACCTTTACTGAAGCTGTCCTTCAATTATAAAATTAATTTGCTGTAGTTTTGATTACTGAAGCTTCTTCAGTGACCACAGCTTCTTTAATCTGTATTTACTGGAGCTTCTTAAAATGCAAAATATGTCTTTATTTGTTGAGGCTTCTTTAATTAGTGATCATCTGCAATTGGTCTTGAAACTCACACCTGTACCAACAGAAAAAGGAGCTTGCCGTCTGTATGACACCTTCTCAAATGTTGTGCGTGGTTAAAAAAGGTCTAATTTTGCATATCTTTAAAAAAATCCTCTTCACATCTCATTCCCACCATCATATCTTTCTTTAGATCCTTCAGAACATATTAGGTGGCAGACTTTGTTGGATGAGTCTCTTGGCTTTTCCTGACAGCCTGTTAAATAGTGAAACACAGAGCCGCACTGAAACGAAGAATCAAAGCGAACGCATGAAGTATTCATTGGCACATTGCCTGTTAAACAGAGAGAATTCCATGCAGTAAGTACGACTGTGATAAAGTCTCCTCTGACAGATTTGTCTCATTTATGTTCCTTATTATTGCCAGCCACTTTTGTCAATAGTAAATCTGTGAAGTTAATATGACTTAATTCATTACAAGCATCAGAGCAGAAATTCTCAGAGATTATTTTTGTAAATGTTGTTTTCTTCTGATATGGTGGCATGTTTTTTTTTTTTTTTTTTTTTTTTTTTTTTTTTTACTGTGTGGGTTACCTAATTGTGTGCAGATGGTTAATTAATAAATGACAAGCAATACAAAAACAAAGTAACACTTCATTTGAAGTATTGGCATGATACAGTAATTCATATTCAAATACTCACAGGAAGGAGTGAAGAAAGAGAAAAGTGTACCTGGAACTATCACAAACGAAACAGGGTTAAGGCGGACAATGATGTGTCAACCTTCTGGTGCCAAACTGGAAGTAATCTAAGCATGTGAAGAGAAGAATCGGCTACCAATGTGCGGATAGGCCAGTCTCTCTTTGGAGGCTATGGTGTTGAGCTTCTGTCCCGCAGAGCAGCTATAATGACATGTAGACTGAATAGTCCAGGTTTGGTCTGGCATGTTGTTCTTGGTGGAAAAAGGGAAATCAGTTATTTTCTAATGGATTCTTGGCAATATTTACTACTTCTGAAGAATCCAGTATAAACGGGAGATTGAGAATCACAGAGTACGTAGTTTGAATCCCACCCGCACTATGACCATTTGTGGCTTGATTTCCACATTGGCGAAGCAGCAACTGGCTCAGCTTTGTCGGGGAAACAGAAAATAAGTCTGTTAAGCTCATTGGTCTCATTTCTCTCTGTGGACCTGCTTGGCTGGCCAGGAGCTTGCAGGTTTATGAAACTGACGTGTACTGAGTCCTTCAACAGTATAGGCAAAATGAGATTATCACATCTGCAGTGTGAAGAATAGCGAAAGCTAGTTGCCATGGAAATTGGAGGACATGTGCAGCTGCTTCCTCCTCGCTGTGGGGGCAGTCATGGTGTGGCTGATTACACAGTGCACAATTCATTTAATGTGTTTTGTGTTTTTATCCTTGTTTTGGGGCCCTTTGGGTTGTGACTGAACTGAAGCGTTAAGTGCCTTTTCCTCTCATGTCGCTACCTGGGTGTGTCAGAACAGCTCAGCTGAAATCAATATGCTAATGTTAATCAAGAAAAGCAAACTAGGAGCAGTATGTCTTATGCAGTGTGACTCCACAGTTTAAACTGCACACTCAAAAGACATCAATGGGACTTGACCTTGGATGCAAAAACATATCTTTTATTTTTCTATATTATAATGAAACAAAAAGAACGAACGACGTGCGTTTCAAGTGTCCCTCTTCAGGTTGGTTCTGAAAAAACAGGGAAAAAGCTGTCATACAGGATAGTGAGGAAACAGTGCTAATGTTCATGTCAATATTGCTGCCTTGATACGTAGCACATCATGAAGTTTCTTGAGGTTCACCCATGAGTTGGGCGTACCCCCCTTGTGATGCTCTTCAATTCGGCTGACTGAAGGGCATAGAGGAGACAGGAACAGAAGCCAGCTGCTGAGATTTGTGCAAAACATGTCACCATTTTCCCCATTGATAGAGTATTACTGATACCAGTTCTCTGAAACCGCTTATCTTTAAAAAAGTAGTGTAGATACAGCATCAGTTGTGTCTGCTTGGTTTCCTGCTTGTGCTTCCGCAGTGCTGGTGGAGGGTGTTATTCTATCACCATACAGAGCAGACGCTGAGTCACTGATTTCACAGTCTGGGACTGCCATGCTCATTATCAGTTACATGTAGGTAGTGATTCTTTAAAAAAAAAAAAAAAAAAAAAAAAAAAAAAAGGAAAACGCTAAATGTCAGATGTGGAGAATATTTAAATCCTAAATGTGTGTAAAATAAAAAAGAAACCCACAGTGGGAGGCTGTGAGCCATACAGCCCTAAATGAGGAAGTGTCCAGTGGAGTGGTGTCCCGGTGATTCATTGGGGAAGCAGGGAATGAAAGGAAGAGTGTCGCTCAGTCCTGCTGAGGCAGACACAAACAGAGATGGAGAGGTGGGCAAATGGCACATAATGGAGCCAGGTGCGCTGATGAATCTCCGTAATGGCTTCCAATCACAGTCTGACAGCCCCACCGCAGGGTACACCGTGTCAGCGGCCCACATCCCAACCCGAGCCTTTGCTGCTCAGATGCCCACGTGTCGCGCTGCCTGAAGCCTGCCGTGGCTTTATAGCGCTCCATTCGTTCAGGGTCCCCGCGCCCCCTCCCTCGCTCCCTTCCCTGCCTGCCTCCTGCGGCAGCCATTTGGTGGCGCCCCGGTCGGCTGCCGATTCGGATGCACCAGACAAGCTCATCAAGTGCACGGAGGGCCCTGGAGCCCTGGAACTGCATAATGGATCAAAGTGTGGAACTTCGTCAGTTCTTTATTTCCTCTCCTCCTTTCTCCTTCAGCTGTCCCCCGCCCCCGCCCCCCCCCCACCATTCCCCTTCCTTTCCAAAATGGCCCCATCTCTTTCAGCATGTAGTGCGGATGGTGCACTCGGGTGACCCCTGGCCCCTCTCCTCCACTCCTCTCGGGACAGAGCACCCTGCCTTAATTACAGCTGAGGAGCAGGCTTGGCTGATCTCAGATCAGCAGTGCTGTAGGTGTGGCCTAAACCACATGGGCAGCAGGGCTGAGCCAAACACTCACAGATCAGGTGTCAGGAGAAGGAAGCTTAAACGTACCTGAAAGAACTTGGAATATTAGAAAGAGCTTATAAATGTTTTTTTGAAGTGTGCATAATGTATATGTTTATGTCCTTATTATACCTGGAACAGGTGAGGGAAATTTGCCTTTGGCAATTTACTCTTAATGCAGCGCATCAGATTCGTGTTCATAACATTTGATCAATGTCCCGAACAAACAAGTAGTGTATGGAAACTGCTCAGTAATTCCCCCTCAACTGTTGAAGCTGAATTATTGTATGAGAATGTGCTTTCTTCCCGTGGGAAGTGGTGGTGTATCCGACACAAATTTTGTTAAAGCTAATTATGAAAAAAGCACACAACAAACAAATCTGGTTTACTTGTTGGTAACGTGGTATTTGATGGGAACACCTCTCTCTTCCTCGCTGTCTCTCTCTCATTTCATCTAATGCCTTTTTTTTGCCTGGTAAGGAGTGCAATTCATCAAAGCAGGAGCAATGCGATTGTACAGAGTGGTGCAGGGCAGGTGTAGGACTGTCTGAATGAGAGATGAAGCCGGGCTTGTCATTGGGTGAAAATCCTGCAGATTGATGACCTCATGTTTTAAAGAAACTTGCTGCAGTAGTGAGAGAAAGACTCCGCCTGAGGATAATGATGTGATAGTAATTTGTAATATTTGATTGGAATTTAAATAATATTCTCATTTTGCACATTTTGAAGGTATTGTGGTTTTGACGGTGTTGCACAAGAGATTAAAGGTTTATTAAAACTCATCCTTTCTCTCCTCCTCCCGTTCTATCTCTCTCCAGCTTACAGCACGTTCTACATCATCGGACTGGTGCTCTCCATGCAGATCCCCTTCGTGGGCTTCCAGCCAATCAGGACCAGCGAGCACATGGCAGCGGCAGGTATGGTCGCTCCGGTGTTTACCCTGCAGTTTGGTGCTAAACGCCGCCGCTCAACAGCTGCGGCCGCCTCCTGGGAACCTGTGGCCGTATATTTTCAGTGCTGCATAATGGAATATTCAATTTGTAATCTGCCCCTACTTTCAAAATCCATTTTTCTCTAAGTGCCTGAATAAATCTGTGCTTTTCCACTGTAACCGTTGTATAAAGAGCTGTCTGCAATGAAATGGCTGCTGTGCTCGGCCAGATGGCCCCATCACCAGTTATCACTGCCTCTCACTGTACTGGAGACTCTAACCCCACCCCTTCTGTATGGAGGAGTCTAACCCCACCCCTTTTGTACAGGGGAGTCTAACCCCACCCCTTTTGTAAAGAGGAGTCTAACCCCACCCCTTTTGTACAGGGGAGTCTAACCCCACCCCTTTTGTACAGGGGAGTCTAACCCCACCCCTTTTGTAAAGAGGAGTCTAACCCCACCCCTTCTGTATGGAGGAGTCTAACCCCACCCCTTTTGTACAGGGGAGTCTAACCCCACCCCTTTTGGGGAGTCTAACCCCACCCCTTTTGTAAAGAGGAGTCTAACCCCACCCCTTCTGTAAAGAGGAGTCTAACCCCACCCCTTTTGTACAGGGGAGTCTAACACCCCCATGAGAAATATTTTTTGCATGATTGAAGTTATACGTATACTACAGCAGATGAAAATTGATCATTATAGTCACATAAAGGAAAATGTATCCACAATGGCAGACATGATTGTTCTGAAATTTCAACATGGTACTTGGTTCGGTGTTCCTATATATAATTGACCTTTGACTAATGGCAAATGTGGTGGGTAGATGGAGAATGGATTTTAGGTATAGCACTGTTTCCTGTAGAACATTTCAGTGTGCAGAAAACATAACTCTTGAATAACATTTTTCTAGTTCTGACAGTGTTTGAGGATGGGATATGCAATTAGGATGAGTCACTTCAGAAAGAGCCTTGCCCTGTTGGGTAATGTAGTCATGTTAAGAGTTTTTAGGACTGTATGATGGTGGGACCTGCTTTGCCGGATCATGTTCCTTGTCACAGGTGTGTTCAGCAGAGCTTCTTGTGTCCATACAGGTGTGTTTGCGCTGCTGCAGGCTTATGCCTTCCTGCAGTACCTGAAGGATCGTCTAACTAGGCAGGAGTTCCAGACACTCTTCTTCCTTGGTGTGTCGCTGGCTGCTGGCATAGTCTTCCTCACTGTCATATATCTAACCTACACAGGTGAGTCCACAGCTTCTCACATTACCCAACACTGGCTTTCAGTCCCCTAGCAGATTATAGTGAATCATGTCTTACATGTATATTTTGGCCTTGCTAGCAGATATGCCACTGGTAAAGTATCTATTGCCACGCACATGCCTTTCACACAGCCCCCACCCCCTACGGTGAGACCCACGCTGGCAAGGTGCCGGAGCAGCTCATTAGAGAGCACACCATATCCCACCGTAGTTTCGAAACCGATTTCATTAGTGCTCAAAGCTTTGAAGAAACCACGCTCGGAATTATGTATGGAGGGAACCATCGAGAGTCGAGGCGAAGAGTCAGACTCCCGACAGCTCTAAGCCATCCGTCTGTCTGTCTGTCTGTCTGTCAACGTTCTTTCCTGTCATGACAGTGTTGTTTTCCAAAGGGCTGGCATGGAGACGGTGTTGCTCCCTCAAGCATAGAGCAGCCCTGTGGTCATTAATCACTCCAGGCCAGCAGTGTGTTAGCACGATGGGGCTGACATCTCATTAAGGCATTCTAAGTGCTTTTTCTTTTACCACTCCTTTTCCCACGCTGCCCTGGTCAGGCTAGCAGGGGACACTGATACATTTTTAGAAATGTGTTACTTTAACTAAAGGAGGTGGTTTTTATAAAATGGTCCAAAACATATTGAGCTGGACATAAGAAATTTGAAAGAGAGATGCTGAGTTTCTGAATTTTGTAGTTGCATATGTGATTCATGACAGATAGGTACAGGATTCTGCCTTTGTGCCATTGAAAAGACAATACAGCCAGCTATTTATCTACTTAACCTTAACCTTGCCTCAGGCTTGTAAGTGGATAGCATGTAATAAAGCTTGTCATAACATGTGAGCTAAGAATGTAATGTAGAAGTGTTCTAACAGTGTGCTAATGCTGCTTTGTGTTTTTGTGTAGGATATATTGCTCCCTGGAGTGGCCGGTTTTACTCTTTGTGGGACACGGGGTAAGATTGCGCCCTTCTCTTTCATCCAGCTCATATTGTGCCTTTCCTGTCCATCCTGTGAATGTGGGTCAGTGGTCTTTATCCAGGAGGTGTAGGGCGGGTTTCGGATGAAGGTACTTAGCTATAATAAACCCAAGGAGCACTACCATCACGGTGGTGCCTTGCACATGAAAGAGTGTAGGTCCAGAGTCAAATTTCTGCTGTTACAAACAATGTACTGTGAGTCCCTGACTGTCCAGTCCAGGACACTCGTTTCAGTAACTTTGGCAGTGCTCCCTGGCCAGGCTCATTTTCACTCACCTCTTCCCTCCCCAGTTATGCCAAGATCCATATCCCCATCATCGCCTCGGTGTCTGAGCACCAGCCCACCACCTGGGTCTCCTTCTTCTTTGATCTCCACATACTGGTCTGCACCTTCCCAGCAGGCCTATGGTTCTGCATCAAGAACATCAACGATGAGCGTGTTTTCGGTGAGCCCCGGCCGGTCAGACCGCGTTAGCTCAAGGGCTGCGGTAAAGTCCGCTTTAGGCTGTCATAAGATGGTTCAAACTCCATTTTCTCCCAAAAAGGCCACTTAGCGGATCCTTAAACAGGCCTCCAGAGGTTTGATTTCCTCTCCATTCCGGTGCAGCCGTTGCTCTCTGTTTCCATGTAAAGAGCCAAGCAGTCTTTCTGTTCAGGTAATTGCAGCTTAGCATTGTAATGTAATTACAGCATTACAATATTATCATACCTTTATCTGGAGTGCATCCATTAGCTTGCCAGCATTCTCACACACGATGAATTATTCAATGGTTAGATGCATATTAGAAATGTAAATGTGCCTTTTGTCTGGCATTAAATGGAAGGGTTGGTAATAAGTAACTGTTCATGTTAGTGAAACATTTACATTTCTTATTTTTGTATTGCTGTGTGCTGCAAAACTAGAGAAACATGACTTTCCCAGTGGAGAGAAAGGGGTGTTCAGTGTGTGGTCATTCTCTGAGTATTTCAGCAGCCCTGCAGCAAATCAGACTCCTCATTCAGCCTCCACTCACGTCTTTACAATCAGGAACGCAAAGTGACTTTTATCCATGTCGTGTGTGGACACTTTGCGGCAGAGCCATCCGCAGGAGACAGATGAATTTGTAAGGATGACTGCGTTTCATGTTTAAAAGGGGATGAATCCAAGGTCCTGCCGCCCCCATTTACAGATTCGTCTTTTTGTTTTGTTTTTTTTGCTTCGTTTTTAAAAGCCTGCTTACCCAATCAGACTGCGAGTACCTCATAATATAAATGGAATGTGTTTACCATGCTCTGTGTTGCATGATGCTCTTAAGCTCAATGCGTTTAGGAGGACAAATAGCACCCGTTGCCTTTAGCGGTCCCCTAAAAAGCCACATTTGCATATCTGTAGAGAGACAAACTTTTCCATGCTAGCAGAGATGCGCACCACATTTTAACGTTATCTATGAAACGGGCTCTGATATGGCTATGAGATTTATCCATCATGACATCCTTTTTTCCCCCCTGAAATGAACTGCATCGGGTCCTGTAGATAGAGAGGATGCTTAAGCAAATTATTTAAATACCTTTTTTTTTTTCATTTCGCCTACAGCAACACATGGTAGAAGCAGCACTGTAGCAGCAGCATAACGTGAATCTGCAAGATGTCCTAGAAAATTTCCAACCAAAGGGAAAATCGCTGGATATTAGGGTGTTTACTTTTCTACCACAGGCTTACTGTGGGACTGACCGTACCTTACAGGCCTACTTTATTTGAATGTTTTACTGCTGACTAAAGCACTGCCGAGCCCTTCTCAGTCCTCCAAAAGATTGAATAATGGTTGTTGTACAGAACTTTGGCAAAGGAAACGAGGCTCTCGGGTTTTGCCTCCAACGCACCTATGATCATGGAAACAGGAAGTGTTTCTGACCACGCTGCGTTTCTGATAGATGAGCAGTAATGAGACCTTCATCCACCCAGCACAGTGGGTCTCTCGGGGACAAGTCCCTGCTCTCTCCAGGCGCAGAGGTGACGCAGTAAGGACGCTCCCTGGACCATGGGAGCCAGATTTAAAGGCTTTTAAATGACTTTATGGAGAAGTAAAAACCATGTCAGCACAGCACTTTCCCATCAAATTGCAATTCAGCAGATCACCTTCCATTAATCCAAAATAAATGTTTCAGAGAATCTCCGTGCCAGATGGAAGGAAGTAAACCCCCTCACTCTGCTGTTGTGGTAAACGCATTAGCGGACAACCTTGAAGGGTTCTTTCTGTCATGGTGTTGTTTTTGGGCATAATGACATTGGAGAGGGAGGTTTGTTTTGTTTAATGGCGGTGATAACGGTCCCGTCACACAGGGGAAGGATGACAGTGGCTCTGCCTCCATTTGACAGAAGAGCTTCACAGTGGTATAGCTTTTACAGGGACTTTCCTCACGGAAAAACAATGTCCAGTGGGTTTAAGACTATTCAGTGTTATGGTAGAACAGTCTAATTGAAGTCATTTGTTGAGTTGAGGACAGATAAAGCTTGTTGTGGAGGACAGGACAGATTATGGGAAAGGGCCAGTAGCTCTCTATGGTACAAGAGGGCTGGAGGATAGGCAGGATAGAATATACTGTCAACTGAATTTTACTTGTGTGTGTGTTTTCTCAGATACACCTTATACACCCCATCATCTTATACACCACAATCATGCTGTGTGGACGTTGATGTCTTATAACCTGCTCTTTGTTTTAAATGTCATGTTTGTTCTCATAACGAAATGAAGTTTCCATTCGGAACAGTGAATTTTACCTTGCATTACCTTGAATTAATGTGCAGTATTTCTCAAAGCTCAGTGGCTTCTGTCAAGCTAGGAAGGACAGCAATCTGTCAAAGTACTAGTTCTGATAATAACAGCAGCGGATTTGTGAAACACTATGAGGTTCTGATGCTATGAGCTGATTGAGAGTCGGCTGTATCCACTTCTAATCCTACTCTAAGACATTTCATTTAAATAGTGGATTGTGATACAGGATCGGTGCTTTGTGACACTAACGTCCTCTCTGCTGCCCCCCAGTGGCGCTGTACGCCATCAGCGCGGTGTACTTCGCGGGGGTGATGGTGCGGCTCATGCTGACGCTGACGCCTGTCGTGTGCATGCTGTCGGCCATCGCCTTCTCCAACGTCTTCCAGCACTACCTGGGTGACGACATGAAGAGGGAGAACCCACCCGCCGAGGACAGCAGTGACGAGGACGACAAGAGGAACTCCGGAAACCTCTATGACAAGGTGAGGGGACAGGTGTGGTCGCTTTGATAGGGTAAGAGGAATGGCCTTTATCATTGCTGGATGGCAGAGGATGAACAGTGTTATAATGATGTGTATGAAGACAGTGATGACTGTTTCGCATCATGATAACCTCCAAAAATGTAAGGAACAAACCAGTCCAGGCTCTGCATGAAAGTAAAGTAGAACAGGGTGTAGTGATGCGGTCTACAGTGAAAGCCAGCCCTGGAAGCTCAGCTACTGGAAAAAGAGGGTTAATTCAACTAAATTGCACTACTGAAGATGCTTGCTACTTTTTTATTGTACTTTCATGGTTATTTTCAGCTGTAAGTGGAATGGTCCTTGAAAATTTAATATTGATTGGGCTTGTATGACGGCATAGGAACAAGTCTGTTTTTGCAGGAACTTATTTATAGCCATGCATTGTTTCTCCATGTAGGTTATGGGAAAATAATGAGCAGCCTCTTAACCAATCAGGATTGATTATTTATACGAGCCACAAGTGTAACACATGAGATTACATGTGTTTTGTGTGTCCCCCTGCAGGCAGGTAAAGTGCGTAAGCACGTGTCTGAGCAAGAAAAGGCGGAGGAGGGCCTGGGGCCCAACATTAAGAGCATCGTCACCATGCTAATGCTAATGCTACTGATGATGTTTGCTGTGCACTGCACCTGGGTCACCAGCAACGCCTACTCCAGCCCCAGTGTGGTGCTGGCCTCCTACAACCACGATGGGTAAGGCACTGAACAGTCTTATACACACACACACACACATGTGCTAGCTCACACACTCATACACATTCAACCGCTCATACACTCACAATCACACACAGACACTACCTTTCAAGAAAGGTACCTGACTTGCCTCGGTCCACCTATAGAAAGAGGACTAAAAAGGTGCTCAATAGCCAGTACATTACAATACATAGAACTGAAATTGAAATCCTTACCTGGATAATGTGTTTATGGACTAGCCCTAAAAAAGGAAAACTGGAGCACCCAAAGCTCAGAGCAGAAGGCACTCTTAATGAACAGGGAGACTGACACATTGTCATCTATGATGTCTTCCTCAGACGCTGGAGAAAAGAACACAGACACTGCCTCTCCGTTTGTGTTTTTGTCAGAGTGTGTCAGTCAGGTGTCTCTGAGGTGTTCATGTTTGTCTGCTGCTCTCCCCATCAGAACGCGCAACATATTGGATGACTTTCGCGAGGCATACTACTGGCTGCGGCAGAACACAGACGAGCACGCACGCGTCATGTCCTGGTGGGACTACGGCTACCAGATCGCTGGCATGGCGAATAGGACCACGCTGGTGGACAATAACACCTGGAACAACAGCCACATCGCCCTGGTGAGACTGCCTCCTCATACATAATCAGCTAAACTCTAAACCTGCTCCACTGAACACTGCTCCTCTAAACTCTAAACCTGCTCCACTGACCACCGACAGTGCTCCTCTAAACTCTAAAGTGCTCCTCTAAACTCTAAACCTGCTCCACTGAACACTGACAATGCTCCTTTAAACTCTAAACCTGCTCCAATGAACACTGGTACTGCTCCTCTAAACTCTAAACCTGCTCCACTGAACACTGACAGTGTTCCTCTAAACTCTAAACCTGCTCCACTGAACACTGACAGTGCTCCTCTAAACTCTAAACCTGCTCCACTGAACACTGACACTGCTCCTTTAAACTCTAAACCTGCTCCACTGAACACTGACACTGCTCCTTTAAACTCTAAACCTGCTCCACTGAACACTGACAGTGTTCCTCTAAACTCTAAACCTGCTCCACTGAATGCTGAAACTGCTCCTCCAAACTCTCAACCTGCTCTACTGAACACTGACAGTGCTTCTTTAAACTCTAAACATGCTCCACTGAACACTGATAGAGCTCCTCTAAACTCTAAACCAGCTCCACTGAACACTGCTCCTCTAAGCTCTAAACCTGCTCCACTGAACACTGACAGTGCTCCTCTAAACTCTAAACCTGCTCCACTGAACACTGAAACTGCTGCTTTAAACACTAAATCTGCTCCTTTAAAACCGTAAAGCCGTTCTTTTTAAATGCTGAAGCTGTTCCTTTAAACACTAAACCTACTCCTTTAAGACACCGCACTGCCTCCTGTAAACAGCGGACTGGCTGCTTTAAGTATAATGAAGGCCTACCCTGCTGTGTGTGAGTAAGCACAGCCTTGGCTGCGGACGTAAAGCCTGCTTTGCGCTCCAAATACCTGCCGTATCCGACAGACTGTAAAACATCTCCATTATAGCACTTAGCAGGGGAGGGAACACAGCGCACGTCTGCTGTGTGAGAGCACATAATCCTAGGCTTCCATTCTTAAGTCCCTGTACCTTTTGACATATACCCACGGATTAAAGAAGCCAGGCTAACGCAAGTTTAAGAGACATAAGCTCTGTGCCTTTGCCCCTGGCAGCTGCTCTGGTCCTGAAGTACGGAGTTACTGAGTGCAGTGGGTGGGGCTGATGGGGGTGGCTGGCCTGGTTGGTTCCTGTCCCTCAGGGCCAGCCATTCATGTTCAGTGGATACTACAGTGCAAGCCCATCCAAAAGAGACCTCATTTTAAAATCATACCGTCATATCAAACTTATATATTTCATTATCTGTCAAATGAAAGATAAAATTTCATTTTCAGGGTTTGAAACATAATTTGAAACATCTTTTCATCTGTTTTCACACTGCTCAAGATCGCTGCAGTAGAAGGATGAAAAATGGTGTAAGTTGCTAATTAATCTTACAGAGCAGAGGCTGCCAGTCAGGGGTTTGTGAATATTTATATGACTCTCTTGGCAATCTCTTTATGGATAAAATGAAATTGAGCTCCATATTCAAGGGTTTGTAATCAGTCAGAAATTTTCATGTCGTAGCCAAAAAAGACATTTTAATATTACATAATCCATAATATTGCATCAGCTTTGAGTCATAACTTGGAAATATGTCATCTGCCTCTTTCTTTGAGCAAGTTTCTTTTTTTATAAATAAATAAATAAAAAATAAAAATGAAATATATTTTTAAATGAATTTTTTGCATGTATGGTTTGTAAAAGTTTGTTTCATCAAGGATCTTGTAGGCATGCGTTTGAAACTTCATTCCCTTACCCTGGAACTGCCCCTCAGTTAGCATGTGATCTGAGGACACTTGGGAACTGTATCTGACACCATGGAAATGGGAATTTATACTGTCAATGGCGCCATCATGTGGACATTCAGAGACCCTGCTTTCCAGTGTACAGTTTGGTTATCCAATGCATCAGTATCTATACCTACACCTATTTCAAGCATATATTCAAAGAGGACCTCTGCTGGATGTATGGTTTTCAGGCTTGTATGCCAGTTTCTTTATGGTGAAAACTGGCAAAGGTTTTCTCCACTGTAATGTATGCCTTTATTTGGCATGTCAAACTATTAATTTAATTCATTTGTGTTTTTAATGAATTTAAAGACTATCAATGGTGTTTTTATCTGTGACTGCAAAAAACAAACAAACAAATAAATTCAGTGGATTAAAAATAATGAGGAAAAACCCACTGTCTTTACTAAGCTCACAAGATCCCTTCTTTCTCGCCCACCCTACCCTTTCTCTCTCCCTCAGGTGGGTAAGGCGATGTCGTCCAATGAGAGTGCAGCGTATGAGATCATGCGGAGCCTGGACGTGGACTACGTGCTCATCATCTTCGGTGGAGTGATCGGTTACTCCGGGGACGACATCAACAAGTTCCTGTGGATGGTGCGGATAGCAGAGGGGGAGCACCCCAAAGACATCCGGGTAAGAAACACCCCCGCTAAAAGGGGAGTGGATAACTTACACTCATGGTGTTTGGAAGCATTGGGCGCAGGCGTTAACCCTGGTGTTAATCTGTGTGTGTGTGTGTGTGTGTGTGTGTGTGTGTGTGTGTGTGTGTGTCTCACTGCTTCCAGGAAAGTGACTATTTCACACCACAGGGAGAGTTCAGAGTGGACAAGGCCGGCTCTCCCACCCTGCTCAACTGCCTAATGTATAAGATGTCCTACTACAGATTTGGCGAGATGCAGGTGAGCTTCTGTGTGCTGAGCCTAAATTCACTGCTCCTAGCTAGTTACCAGATAGTACTGATTTAATGGCTACTGTTTCTATGAGGCATGGATGCTAAGTGGACAGAGTTAGGGTAGTTTAATGCAACCAGGTCTTCATATTACTGTTGTGTGAAGTGTTTGGCTGCACATATCTCTGTACTTAGCCAGGGCCGTACTCAGATAGCATGCAGCATTGTTCATAGCTGCAAGCCACTGCTTACACTGAGCCTCATTCTGAAGCAGAATGTGTCATTTATCAACTCTGGTTAATAAATGAAAGGTATGTCCAACCATGTCATGAAGTAATAGGATTTTGTAGTTTCCTGTTCACGATAATTAATGTGTTTGTTAACAAACTAAGAGAGAATGTAATTTTTCTTTGGTAATATTTCTTGTGCACTGCAGTTTTTAAGGGCTGGTAGTCAGAAAGAGTGTTGGGCAAAAATGCATCCTGTTTAAAATGGGGGGGGTGAGAGGAAGAGGGAGCAGGCAGGAGGGCACAGAGAGAGAGAGAGAGAAAGAGCTGCGTTTAACGCTGACACCCCACCTTCTATTCTCCACTCACCTGCTCAGCTGGATTTCCGGACGCCGCCCGGGTTCGATCGCACCCGGAACGCTGAGATCGGGAACAAGGACATCCACTTCCAGCACCTGGAGGAAGCCTTCACCTCAGAGCACTGGCTGGTGCGCATCTACAAGGTGAAGAAACTGGAGAACCGCCAGACCCTGGACCACAAGCCCCGCGTCTCCAACATCGCCCCCAAGCACAAGCACACCTCCAAAAAGGTATGCACCCCTTCCCCTCCTCCTCCTTCATCCCTACTGTTCTCTATTCTTCCACTCCTCCCCATTTTTCCTCCCCTAATATCTTAATTTTCTCCCAGCTAGCAGCAAATTTATGGCCTTCAGTTGTTTATATTTCTTCATTCCAATTAATTAAACTTTTGTCCTTAGCTTTGGCTCACTGATAAACTAATACAGGTCCCCACCAGCACAAGTTCAGCAATCGTGAAAATTAAACAATTGTTGTTTTAAAGACAAAGGATAACTCTTTTATTATTCACTTGTAAGTAAAAGATGAGGACTTGTGTTGTGTCCCAGCCATATTTTATTGAAGTAGAATTAGTTGGAATTTTTTAAAATGTTCCATGATTAATTTTTTTGTCCCCCTCCCTTCAATTCAGACTGCAAAGAGGAAGCGTGGATACATAAAGAACAAACTGGTCCTCAAGAAAGGCAAGAAAGTCAACAAGAAGTCTCTTTAATGATTAACGAAGAAGGGGAAGCTTAAAAACGTAACAAAAAAAAAACACATGGGGGGGTGGGGATGGGGTGGGGCAAAAAAGAAAATCCAACAAGGAGAGAAAAATGAAGAAACTAAAAAAAAAAAAAGAAAAACGAATAAAAAACAAAACACAAATCAAGAGGAACAAACCACCTGTTGTCAGGAAACCCCCTCCCCCCCGAGACTTTGCCTTGACCTCTGGTCATGTGATGGCCCCCGATGGGTGGGGCTAGCTGTGTCCTGTACTGCTTCTCGGCCAAATCCCTATGCAGGGGTGGGGGTAGGGTTGCGGCAGGTCTCCGTTGGTTTTAAGGAGAGGGCCTTTGTCTTGCTCTTTACGGTTTCTTTTTTTTTTTTTTTGTACTTGAATGTGCTGGCAAGGCTAGAGCGCTGTTCCACAGAGAGCCGGCAGCGGTCGTTGTTTCTGTGGTACAATGCCGATGATGTAACCCTGTAAGATCTCTCAGCGGTTGGGCGGGGCGGGGAGGGGAGGGGGCATTTCTGATTATGTGATGAGCCAGGGAGCAGTCGCACCAAAGAGGCCCTCCGCTCTGTGTCCACAGCACACGTCAACTTGTTACCTTTAAAAAAACGAAAAAAGGCTTATCCCTACAAAAGCTTCTTGGCTCCTGTGTTCATAAAGACTGTGTGGAGGGTCTCTTCTAAACGGGGCAGAGCCAGTCTGTCTTTCCTGTGTTGTTTTACAGTGGTTTGTGTTCTCACAAACACGACCGCTAAAACTCCAACGTGTAAATATGATGTATAAAGGAATTGTCTACAGGGGTTCTCTAATATATATTGGATTATTGTGGTGATTTTATGTATGGAGTGTTTTTTTTTTTCCTTTTTTAATAACAGCAGTTGGTTTGAAGAAATGAATGTTGAATGCAATAATTTTTATGGGGCAACCTTTAAAAGACAGATTCATGAGGAATGTAATTTATTTTATAGTATTTTTTTTTTTTTTTACTTTTTTGCCTAATTGTATGTTTTTTGCTTGATAGAAATTTGATGATGAAAACACACTTTGAGTACTATTACAGATTATGGACTATGTCAGATTATGAATTATGACAGAATGGATAAAGTAAAAAGAGATTATAGATGATGACAAATTGTGATATATTATGGGTTATTGATGAAGTATGACAGATTTTGGATTATGACAGATTGATCTGGAATATGATAGATCTTTGATTATGCATTACAAAAGGTTATCAGTAATGATAAATTAAGTTATGGAGTGTCATTGATTTTGAGTTATTGAGGTCTCCCTCCACAAGAGGTCACTGTTGCCAGTTTCATACTGCTTCAGAGGTCAGATGCCCCGCTGGCAGGAGTGGATCCTCATGGCTGGTCTGTCTGTATCACTCTGAACCTCTCTTCTCACCTTTGTGTTCGCACTGAGAGATGGCCACAGTGCATACCTGATCAATGAGTGTGCTCATATATATGTGTACACATGCGTGCATGTCTGTATGCAGATATGTATGTGTGTGCGTGCACATTAATGCACGCACAAGTCTTTGTGCAGACTTTGTGCATGTGTGTGTGTGTGCATGCAGAGATGTGCGGTCTTGTATGTGAGTGTGTACACACACACACACACACACACACCAATGTGCACATGCATGCTTGCACACAGCCCCCCTTAGTTTTTTAAAGGTGACAAGTTAATATCCATAACTGCACACCTAACAGGATCCGTGAGTTTTTCATTGTGATGTCATATGTTTGATCTTACTTTCTTCATGTACACATACATACAGATATTTTTCTTGAACCGATCAGTTTCATATTAATTTTCTGGGGTCGTCTTCTGTTTCATTCGTGTTTTTCAAAGGCGGTCCGTTCATGTATGGGTGCTGTGCCAGGACACAAGAGGACAGCTGGCTTGCAACAGAATGTCATATCAATAACTTTAATGGACTCAAAATATTTATTTACATCAGGATCCTTAGGTCTGGCCCTCAAGAGCCGCAGGGTACGCTAATTAAAATTAGCAATACCCAGGGAAGCAGGTGAGCTGCGGTAAAGGTGTAATCAACTGCTTTCATTAATCAATTAAGTGCTGAGGGATAATGAGCACCTGCAGAGCCTGTGGCCCTCCAGTACCAGAGCTGAGGGTCCATTCACATGAATGATTCGGAGGCAAAAGGAGGATAATGTATCATCAGATGTAAAATGCTATATTTTTATGTTATTTTGCTTTATATTTTCTGTTTTCCTTGTGTTAATCCCATAAATTAAATGAAAATAGTAAAATACATTTTGTGAATTAATCGGGCAAATGAAATTGTTTTGGGTATCATCTTTATACAGAGAGGTGTTTGGTTTGTTTTTGTTCCCTCCTCTGAACTTCTTCCCTTAAATTCAGACCAATCTGGATGGATCCTTTTTCCTCTGTGACAAATCCTACTTGTTAACAGGGAACGGCAAGAAAAGCTCTTTGATTTAGCTGCCTCTGGCCTCTGCGTTTTTTGGGACCTTTTTCGTTTCCTACCCCTCCCCCCTCCCCCCTCCGCCCCACCCAATGGGTTTATGTTTATACATTGTCTCTCAAGACTCCTGCCGAAATAATAAAAATGTCAAGTTTGTGTAAGAAAGTCAAGGTCTTTGTGTCCTCAGTTGTTATGTTGGTGCAATCCTCTAAGTCATCTACACTAGTGGCAGATTTAGAATATGAGATATAACAGTCAGCTGTGTTTGCCTTTTATTTTATGGTAGTAATTTAATGGATGTAAAATCAGGAAATTTAAAATCAAATGAATGATGAGTTTAACGGTCAAATGTTTTTATTTGCTTGGGTTATATTCCGTAGATCTGTTATGACTGATTGGTATGGAATGCAAGAAGTAATAATATGCTTGCTCATGGCATTATTTATAAGACAATGGAGAGTTCAGTCGGGCCACCAAGGTTTATTTTGAATGCTTTCCTTTTTCAAATCGTAACTGACAGATTAGCCATACTGGGTTGTCTTTAATTCTGTGAAAACTGAATTGTGCCTGTTAACCAGCAGGTGGCAGTAAAGACCAGCCAGCCCTTTTCCACTCCACCAGCCCAAGTCCTTTTCTGTGGTTATCCTGCCTGGAAAATGTTCTCCATTTTCTGTCCTCAAATACATTGTTGAAATAAGTGTGCCTGTTTTATGATTATAAAATGTAGAATGTGAGTAATTCAGAGGTTGTGGCACTTCTCAGGCTCAACAGAATAGGAAAGCAGACCTAACTGGAAAGGACCCTCATAGCGCTAGGTCTGAGTTAACAGTAAGTATTATTCATGTGTTTACTTTAAAAAAATATATCAAGAGTGTTGGTGTGGGCGGTGATGCTTTTTCTTGTACTTTTGAAGTCTGTGTTTTGCTTTGCCATTTGAGCCTACCCTGGTAATACAGCTGCTTTGATCTCTGTTCTGTAGAGCCTGGTGATAAAACAGAAGAACAGCTACACAAGAAGTAATGAAATGACAGGCAACATCATTAAGGTATGGTGAGTCATTAGTGTGCACTATAGTCATTCTTACAAACCAGAGACCTGAAACTAATATCAATGGCCCCATGGGTAATCTCTGTAGAGTGATGAAGTTCATTCCAGGTGATGTGACAATGTTGTATGTGTCCCCAAAGTAGGAGAGTTTATTACTTGGATCTGGTTAGCTTTTGTGAGGCATGTATCAGAGCTTGGCATGCTAGGTAAATAACCCAAGCAGTTCTCGGGGAGCCCTATGAAAACTGGATTCATTAAAACAAATCTCTGTAGTTGTTTCTGAGCACCCGTTTAAACCTTAAACCTTAAATTTGACTAATGTTAGCCGCGTTGCTGTTCACTTTGTCGTCTTTGAATTTCTCATTCTGACAAATGGTTAGCGAACAGGTGTCCACTCTTTCACCAATTAGGACCCCACTCATTTACCAAGCAATGTAACCTCTTTGTTAAGGAACCATTATCTGTATTGTGCAGTAAGAAAGTGAAAGAATGAACTAGTCTGATTTAAAAATCTGAGATGTGAATAAAGGACATTCACAGCTATTTGTAAGCTAAAATTTCATAGACGTTCAAAGTTCTTTGACATGATGTGGGTTGGTGGTTTATTATCCCTCAAGATGACTTGTGACAATCGTTGAGATTTAAAACCACATACACAAGGGCCCCCAAGGGCCAACGTTGAGAGCCACAGTCCTTTACTGCAAGTCTAGCCAGGGTAGTCTCCTACCGCTTCCTGCTGAGTGAGTTGTGTTAGCTGTGGGTGAGTCATTGTCTTTAAAAAGCTCCTTTTCAGAAGACTGTACACTTAGGGCAGGTTTGGACAGCTGCTCCTCCAGGGTCACACTGACCTTTTTCCACATGAAAAATGCAAGAGCACTTGTTTGCCATGGCATATTTATTAAACAAAAAAAAACACTTTGTCAACCCCCTTCCCAAATTATCAACAACAAAACTATATTAAGTGTTGCATAGGTTCTACACAGGTGGACAAGAGTTTGGTTCAAGCTCTTTGAATACATTGCACTGCTGTAATATTGAAATGTGTCTCATACACACTCATTCATTCAGGTCAATGGGGAATCAATCTGTGTTCAAAGGAGAACAGGCATGTGGACCAGTGTTGTACCATGAACTAGGTCTCCCTGGTACATGGGATTCTACATCTAAAGAATAAAAACCATGTACAGGCTGCAAAACTCTTCCTTAGATTCAAATCTCTGCCAACACCCACATTCCACCCACACCATTTACACTGTACAAAAGTGCTCTCAAGTTTAAATAAGGCAAGACAACACCATATGCTCATAACTAGAGCTTACTGATGAACTTATAAAAACTGCCATGTGGTATACTATTAGATTATCATCAGCTAAAAAAAAACACTTGTATATAAAATTCTGAAATGTTATATCACAATATATGGTTCAATATATCAAACTTGTGTGTGAAACAAGATGCTACACCTAGCTGTAATGATGATGTCAGTCAGACTATGGGTTGCATGGCTTCCTAATGATGTCACTCAGGGCCATATGAACATGTGACTGGTGCTGTACAGATGTACTGATTTCTATATTATGTGCACCACTGTGGTCACAGTGACTTGAACTATGCAGATGATGTATAGGTCTTTGAATCTGTAGAACTGGCCCAAAAAGAAAATACGTATGTAAAAAAAAAACTATGTAAAAATGTGAATTTACAACACAATTGGACTTTCCTCTAATTTAGTGACATGAAAGACGTTTGTCTTTTTTGCCAACAAAGGAAGAGAAAGCACACTTGTGAGACTATAGCTACCTCATAAATGTGGTTGATATGAGATGTTGGTAAATGAAATGAAGAAAAATGCTGGAGAACATGTATAACCAAATCTTTGTTGAGATAATTTACACCATCTCTGCAATTCAGGAAACATGGAATATTTACTGCCCTGGACTCATTATGGTTTAACCTCTTAATAATCTTCCGTGCGTAAGAAGTGACCACCATGGACACCCATGTAGAATACATGGTGAGTATAAACTGCTTCACTGATCTGAATGCAGGCAAAAGCACCAAAAAGGTGTCTCATGTATGTGTTTAAAATCACCATTGAGAATATATACATGGACAATTATGGTTTATATTACCTTGTTAAAAACATGATTGAATGACATGTGATATTTGTCTTTGCTCTTAGCTAGAATATATGTGTATCTCATTAGGGAATGGGAGTCAGTAACAGCTGTTGAGCTGTCATTTAGACTGCTGTTCACCCAACAGTCTCACTCCCACCCCTATATATCTCAATATCATTACAGATCATATTTTTATATAACATACACACATACATTTTATTTTAAAATATTGCAAAATACTCCAAAATATTTAAAAATATATAGTCTGGCAACCAACAGAGAAAATTCCTCCCTTAGGTGGAGGATGGCGATTAAGACAGGATGGAGAGACTTTGTTACTATCTGCTAATAATACAGCTTTGCCGTAATTCTTTTTCTAAATACCAAAACGAATTGATGTTAGTAAGCTTTATACATCAAATACGCAACGCTAAAATTGGTTCCAGGTTTAGAGGAAGTCCTCCTCTACAGTGGAGCCACAGCTTCCATAAAACCAACTCTCCTAAACTAAAATCAATGAGTTAATTATCGTGTGGGAAATGAGCACTATGAAATATGTTCCTCTTGATGCTGAGCAATGAGATTCCCCCTGTGTTTAGATGCTGCTAATTAGTGTTTGTTATGCCAGTGCTCTGGGAGGAGGGAGCTGTCACCCAAACCATGCCCCCTACTCAACCCATGAACAATGGTGCGCTGTTAGGTGAGAATGTTACGCTGCAGACAAAGAACACACAGCCTGAGCAGGGAAAGCTAAACCCAAAGAGATTAAGGGACAGAGGAAGAGTGAGAGAGCTGGTGAGGAGAAGCAGAGAAGAATTGTAACTGTTTAAAGACTGAAACTTAATGGAGAATAAGCTTATTTTCTCCTTCTTGACAAGCGCCTTCTTCCCCCTTTAGAGTTGAGAGAGCGACGTAGTTTTATGAGAGCTGTCTTATAGCATAGGGAGAAACTCCTTTGATGGAGCGCTACATCTTCCTTAGTGTTTTAGCGTTGAATGCTTTTCAGTGAATTCCTGGACCACCAGCTGAATTCTACACCACATGTGACTGTTATAATAATGTGTGAGTCTCTCTACTTAAAGGATTATGCTGTACATACCGTCAGCTTGAGTAACGGAGGAGGCAGATTTAATGAACAGACCCCCTTGAGCTCAGAACACGAATAATGTGCATTCCTGACTCCTCCACAGGGAACGCCAAAAAAGTGGGAGCCAGTTTCCTTGGATCCACTGTGGTTTCTGTGCAACCCAAAGACCTGAAGGCTGATTGGGCTTTTCAGAATGAAACCAGAAAGGCTCACCTACCAAGTAGAAGAATGGGAGAAGGGTGAGAAGTGTTGACTCATAAACTCATGTTTGTCCTGGTCTTTCACGCAGTGAGAGAGGACTTTGAAGGGCTGTGCAATCAACATTTATGGATGTTTTCATCAGACTCAGTCGAGAGATGCCATTTTGTAACTGTCAATCTGTTGGATACATTGTGGCAGGACAGGAGCATGAGAGAGTAGATGATGGATTTGCAGCTCTGCTCTGGTGTTATTATAGGAATATGTCAGCAGGACTGGGCTTGAGCTGAGTAAAGCACGGAGATTAGTGGGGTTGCTGTGAAACGGCGCTAAAGCAGGATAATACTCTTTTCAGGAATGTGTACAAGAAATGAGCCACAGTCATTGTTCCACAAAAAAAATATATCACAGATGGGCCTGTTTTGGACAGCCTGACGGATATAGGTGAAACATAAGGAGATAAGTTTCATGTCCCAGTTATGCTGTCCACAAACAAACCATTACCAGAGCATGTCTTCGTAATGCCACACTCACAAAAATAAATTCCTCTGTGGCCTGAATTGTGTGGCTCTCTGCCTTGTCCTGGTATTACGTAAATGAGCATATTATTCAGGGACTGAAGGAATTATGGGAAAATGAGTTGTAGAGAGCAGCTCTTGGAGCGACTACAATGCACCTTAAAAATCATTGGACATAGCTACCACTGGCCTTTACAGTACATTTCTAGAAAGACGTTTTTGATATTCGGTTTTTCACATGATTATCTAGGCACATATGAGGTCATAGAAATGTAAGGTTCCTATTGATGCTGGCAGTCCAATACTCATTCAGATACACGGTAAGCAATGCAATTAAGCAAATACAGCACGTTATAGCCTGTTTGAGTGCGCGAACATTCTCACCAATAACACAATCAACACCATAACAATACATCGATATTGGGGAAATACTGTTCTGATTTGTTAGACAGACTAGTCTAACTCATTCCTCCTAGCTGTATTGTGGTGAGTCTGCTGAGGATTGTGGGATACCATTTCTACCCTCCTTTTCATAAATGTGCCTAGTTTGACTTTTACAGATGCATTTAAGGGATGATCTGAGCCGACCTCTCCTGTGGGCTGATGGTGATCATGACAGTGTCTTTGTGAGTTCAGTGAAAGGCCTTGGGCAGGATTTTTCTTTGTTTAAAAAGTAAATGTGAGCAATTAGTGAACAGCAGCTTGTGGAAAATGCAGGAAATGCCAGTGGCAAATTACTTCATACAGTACATGTGCAAAACAGGTCTTCGCAAAGTGAAAAATATAAATGTTCTAGTTGGAATAATATATATTTATATATATTTATGTATATAAAAAGAACTCTCTGGCCAGCCCTTCTCCAAGGTGGAAGATGTTCTTGCACCAGGAGCAGGCGTAGAAGGATGACCCTGGTGGAGAGGATTCGGGGAAGCGTCTGTCCTCCAGTCACAGGTTTGAGCCTCCGGTTCAGCGTCCCAAATGAAAGAGACAGCACCCACCCCCTGGGCACACCCCCTCTTGCATGGCCCTGCCTCTCCTTCCCTGTGCCCTGTCCATCAAAGGCGGGGCTCTGTGGTGGTTGGCTGGCAGCGATTCCAGCGTCAGTGTGTTTTCCATAGAGGGTTGTGGTACACCCAGCCGTCTCCCTGCAGGCCCACACAAACAGTATGACTGTAACATTACACTCACTGTCCGCTGGCTTTAACCACGATGACATTACATTCACTGGATACTCTATATTCACTGTAACATTTAATAATTTTCACTGAAACGCACAGCACTCCCTGTCACCTTTTACAGGGACTTTTAACTTTCAGACACTGACACCAGAATATAACAGACATGGTATTTGCTCCTGAGCAAAAAGAGTGGGAACAAACTATAGGGCTTCTGAAAGATTTTTCCAGAGCTTGCAAATGATACTACTCATAGCTTTTTCAGTTGTAAAGGTCGGTGTGGTCAGAACAAGTTAACTAACTTGCAGCTTCCATATGTTTTTCATTACATCACATTTTTTCTCTTTTTGGAGATGTCTTTTTTGATTTTCGGTGAAACTCCTTTTCACTTTAAATTCAAGTAGAAGCATTTCTGATGAGGTTTCTATCCTCATTAGTTAATGTACATGATATTCTATCATTTCAAGAGAAAAACTCAGAAAGTTTGGTGGCATCCCATTTTTTTTTCTTTTTGAGGTAAGTCTATAGCCTTATGACTTTTCTTGATTTTCGGTAAAATACAGTTTTTACTTTAAATGTTCTTGGAAGCATTTCTGAGGAGGTTTTCTATCCTCATTAGTTAATGTTAATGATATTCTATCATTTAAGAGAAAAACTCAGAAATTTTGGTGGCATCCCATTTATTCTCTTGTTGAATGGTAAGACTATAGCCTTGTGTCTTCTCTTCATTTTGATGTCAACCCATTTTTCCACTTTTTGGAGAAAGACTATTGTCTTATGTCTTTTCTAGATTTTCCGAAAAATATGTATGTCAAAAAGTGGAAAAATGGGTTGACACCAAAATATTTCGTTTACATACTCAGCCACGCAACCAAAACTTGTCACCATCTCGAAAAGACATAAGACTATAGCCTTACGTCCAAAAAGTGGAAAAATGGGTTGACAGAGAAATAATTGAGTTTTTGGCTCTAGATGGACGTAAATCTGCCATATTCTATACTGGGGTGAGTGAAACTTGTCAGAAATGGTGTAAAAGTATGTAAACGCGACATGTGTATATTTCGGAAAATATCGAAAAGACATAAGGCTATAGCCTTATGTCCAAAAAGTGGAAAAATGGGTTGACACCAAAATATTTGTGTTTTTGGCTCCAAATGATAGAAAATCAACTATGTTCTTCAGGCACGCAACCAAAAGTTGTCTGACATGGGTTTAAAGTAAGTAAATCACAAGAAATTGTAGCCTTACGTCCAAAAAGTGGAAAAATGGGTTGACACCAAAATATTTGAGTTTTTGGCTCTAAATGGATTTAAATCAGCCATATTCTATACTGTGGTGAGTCAAAGTTGTCAGAAATGGTGTAAAAGTATGTAAACGCGACACATGTATTTTTCGGAAAATCTAGAAAAGACATAAGGCTATAGCCTTACGTCCAAAAAGTGGAAAAATGGGTGTACACACAAGTAATTGACTTTTTGACTCTAAATGGACTTAAATCTGCCATGTTCTATCCTGGGGGCGAGTGAAACTTGTCAGAAATGCTGTAAAAGTATGTAAACGTGAAACATGTATTTTTCGGAAAATCTAGAAAAGACATAAGACTATAGTCTTACATATTTTGGTGTCAACTCAATTTTCCACTTTTTGGACGTGAGTTTTTGGCTCTAAATGTTAGAAAATCAACTATGTTCTTCAGGCATGCAACCAAAACTTGTCTGACATGGGTTTAAAGTAAGTAAATGACAAGAAATTGTAGCCTTACCTCCAAAAAGTGGAAAAATGGGTTGACACACAAATAATTGAGTTTTATGGATTTAAATCTGCCATATTCTATACCGGGGCAAGTGAAACCTTTTAGAAATGGTGTAAAAGTATGTAATCAAAAGGTGGAAAACTGGGTTGACATATGTAGTTTTTTCTAAATGGAAAATCTAGAAACGCCAGAAATGGTGGAAAAATATTGTGACATTTGTCGGAAAATCCATGATGAAGTTTTCTGATGAAGTTTTCTTTTGACTTTCTAAAATGAAAATGGACTATGTTCTTTCCAAAACTTTCTGACTTTTTAAATATAAATAATTAGTAAATGGACACAATTTTACGTCATTTTAAAACAAAATATTGTGACTTCTGGTTGCATTTTGATGAAGTTTACACACACACACACACACACACACACACACACACACACACACACTTAATTTTCCAGAGGGGAGTTCGGGGGTCTTGGGGGGCAGAGATTGCCTTTTAGACAAGACCCAGAAATGCCTGGAACACATTATCAAATGTTATATTTTTCCAAAGTGCATTTTCAAGCAATTATAACTGATAACCGTCACAAAACTCATATGCGATTGTTTGTAGTGTCTGTCATGTTGATAAATGACCTACATTAGCTTGCTGAGATCATACCATCACCAAAACTGACTTGATAACTTCACTGTAGTCGTATAGATGCTGATAGCTCATATATGTCAAAATATGAATACATGCTTGGTTAACTTGTGTGGAGTGCCGTTTTGTCTGGATATGGTTATTATCTGTTGCATTTTGTGGGTTTGGGCTCATGTCACTTCTGGCTGAATTTTCTAACCCAGTCAAAGCTCTCCTCTGAGTGTGAAGTGAATGAGAATGTGAGGCATTTTGATGCTAGCCATAAATTCCTCCTGCAGCTTTATACATTTGTAAAACAGGTAATGTGTTTCATGGGCGGAGCATTCATATCTGCAGACAGTGGAGGACAATGCCTCACCTCTTTGATGAAGTGTTTTGGTTTCCAGGGTGTGTTGCTCGTGGCTCTCTGCCTCTCCTCGCTGCGCTGCCGCTCCTCCAGGATGTGTTTGTGTTCGGTGGCCGCGTCCACGTTCCCTTCCTTCAGAGCCTCTGTCACCCGCTGCCATAGCCTCCTGAGATGTACATCAACATGACGACCATCATTACCTCGCTCTCACATCATCATATGGTAACTCAGAGTATGGTAGATGTTTCATTCTGAAACAGCCTTACTGCTTAATACAGTATATAATTGATAAAATGTATCAAAATAATTGAAGAGGTAAAACAGCAGTGTCCTAATCTCCAAAAACACAAATCAATGTGTCCTTATCACTGCTTCACACACACACACACACACACACACACACACACACACACAAATATGCAAATACACAGACATATCTTTAAAAATCAACCGTTTACCTGTTAAACTAAAGACCTACAGTCATTCTGAAATTGGCTGAACTCATGTGGCCTTTGAGTGAGACCAGTGACCAGTTTAGTTGGCTTGGGAACTGATCTCCTTTGAACAATTAAGCCTGGATAGCAAAGGAGTTAAGTGGCAGCCATCCAATCCTCACATTCGAGAGAAGGGCTGGCAGTGCTCTAATTAATTTTTTTTTTTTATTGTACTCATGCTGGGACCACAGTGGCATTACTGTCAGTCGCTCTCTCCTTCATAACAGGGAGGCGGTATGACACATATGGAGTGGAGTGTGGAGAGGCTATGTTAGGAACGCACAGGGATCAGAGGGAGACAGGCCGAGGCGGTGAGGATGCTGTCTAGGGCCCGTTTAAAGGAGCCTATCAGGGACTGTCGATGGGTGACAAAACATTCAAAAAGTTTGCGGCTGAGAGTTATGGCTCCAGCTGGACTCACAGGACTAATGAGCTGTCTACACGTTTCTACATTCTCCATGTCATGCTCACGCAGGTTCTCTGCTACAGCCTCCAAAGTGCATCAAAATCGTGATCTGGAAAGCTGTCGTTTTCTTTCTTGCGCTAAGCATGTTGCGTTAGCGGACGGAATGTTCTGCTGAACAAGATTAATTAATATAATTCCCTGAAGGAAAAATGTACACACACACACACACTCACAGACACACAGACTCACACACACACACACAGCTCTTTGAAAGGCAGTAATGTGCTGATTTAAACCCATTCCATGGAAGCTATTGCTACACAGGGAAGTTAATCCTTTTTACAAGCCTGCCTCCACACAGGGGGGAATTTTTAACAACTAATTACCAACGTTACATGGCCCCCCAGCCCATCCCTCCCCTGCTAGTACCAAGATTTCTTAGAATTGTGCAAGGTCATTGACCAATGGTAAACAATTCCACAGAGTTCTGGAATAGGAGTTAAAACAATCGCTGTATAGGAGTGAAATTGGAGCCAAACTGGGTCCATAACTAGGTCCATTTTCAAACATAAAGACAATCAGACACAAATCCTTTATTAAACACACACACACGCCCACTCTCTCTCTCACACACACACACACAGGTCAATTCTCTATTGTTTATTTTGAAAGTGGAACCCCTTCGTTAACCCTGAAAGCCCCTCGCTCACCGAGACTCCATCAGGCCCTGCCTCTCCAGTGGCCGGATCTTCTTTTTAATGACTGGCAGTTTGGAGGTGTCAATCACTTTCGTCTCTCCGCTGCTATAGGTGAACTCCAGTGTCCCGTTCCACTCTCCCTGTGCCTTGCACACAATGGTGTTGGTGGGGTTGTGTTTGACCTCCGCGGTCACCCTGAGGTCAGAGAGACACTACGGTAAATTTCTGAGTCATTTCTGAGGCTCAATCACAACCCATTACTCAAATCAACAGAAAAGACAATCAGAATGAAATGAAAAGGCATTCAACAACCTCGGACCTGAAACACACAAAGCCTTGGGAACTGAAGCCAACTATTTTGGAGACAGTGGGAAAAAAACGCAGTGTAGTACAGCAACCTTTGGCAGCAATGCAATATATAGTTCCTTTAAAATGCTCATTCACTCAAAATTAACGTTGGAAAACTATGTGAACCTATGTTCCAGTAGATAGCGCACTTGAAATGTAATGCTGAATAATTGCACAGGAACTTCTAGACAAGTCACTCAGTCATGATAAATGTGTGTAATATTGGATAATGTGTTGATATTTTCATACAAAAACATGCTGAGAGTTTTTTTAAACTATGTGCTCCTATCTGCAAAAATAATATCAGCCAAGACATGAATATTATGTGTTCAACCCCATGACTGATCCATGTGACACTAGGCACTGTACTGAAATAAAAAGCTTTACAATTGCATTAATTTTGGGCAATACATCACTTTAAAATTCCACCAAAATAGCATCCATATATGCAAGACAGCCTTTTTATAAATGTATTCTGCTTTCTACTTATATTTCATATGTCTCTATTTAATTATTGAACTCTATATGACAATATAAAACAGCACCATATAAATGGTTATTCCATAACATAATCATTCGTCTACTATTCTACTGTTTGGATTAACTGAGTAACCTATAGCTTGACCTGTCCCTAGCTTATTTCCACCAAAATCCAGCGAAGTGCGTTTTAATCAATAAAAGCAATTTACAGATCCATTACACCTCCCAGATACTCCTGGAAATGCTCTGCTCAGCTGACAGTCAGCCCTGAGATTGCTGGGAAAATGTCTGAAGTTCAAAGGCAGGTAACTACTGACTGTGTGACAATACTGATCCTGGGTCAGTTCATCTGTTAACTCATTGCTTTTTCACATGGATGCTCACTGGACAGTGCGACCATTGCCTACACCTACTGTACACAGCACACACATATCACACATACATGTGCCCACACTGCAGGCTGGTACCTGTGTACTTTCCCTCCGTAGAAGGGCTTGGTGTGGAATGTGACGGTGGCAGAGTAGCCACTCTTGGCACAGTTGATGGACACTTTCCCGCCCAGCTCCACCCAGGGCACAGTGAGGATGGAGCGGGCGTAGGCACACGGCAACGTAAAGACATACTCCTCATCATGCTCCAGAAGGCAAAGGACCCCTGCAATAGAGAGGTCAAAGGTTAATCTGGATGATCCCTTCTCTTTCACTGAATTACAACAAATTAGACATCCCAGCAAACACTAAAACACACTCTAAAACCCAAGCACCAGCTAAAGCACTGAAATCTACTAGATAGCCAGAACACCTCTTGAAATTTAAGCACTAGCCTAAGCAGGCCTTTCAAAGCTTTTTGGGCAACTTGTGCCATGTCTGTAACAAACACAGTCTTTCATTTGGCTGCTTTAAATAAAAAGTGTGTACACAAAAACATTTTCTTCTGTGCTTTGGAATTTGTAAGTCTAAAGCACCTGCTTTATATCCTGTCAAATAGTTAATTTGTTACTGTCTTATTTCAGTTGGAATGGCACACATGCTGTCTTCCACATTAAATAGTGATGAGGTATGACCTGGAAACAGCATAGAGAGTTTGGTGTTTTTCATGGTTTCCATTATGGCTGCAGACTGTAAGTCATGTAAACTCACAGAATACACATGCATCATAATTTACTACATTAATTCAAAGAGGCTGCTGTTATGGATTTATCTATAATAAAACATTCCCAGCAGGGATTTGAACCAATAACCCTCTGGCTGTAAAAGAACCCTGCAATTCCATGTGCATATGGTAAATTTTCCAGGAAATGGCTGATGGACTACTACAGTGCCCAAGAGTAACCCACATATCCCACAATCCCCCTGCTTCGCTTTGTTGTACACAAACATCTGGCCATTATCAGTGCCACAGCTGATTCCTTGCCAGACCACAGTCTGAAACTTTATCTCCCTAATCCAGATCTGTTGGTGTGGAAAACAGACCCGGGGTTTTGGGCTTTGGGACGTGGCACAATCCATACCCCCTCCTCCCCCATCACCCCAATTCCCCCTACCCACCACCACCCACCAGCATGACCCTGTTTCCCTGGTTACGCAAGCGACAGCTGTCTTGCTGAAACATCGTCAGGGCCAGTGAACCAGATCAAACAGCACAGCTGTTTCTTTGGGTGGAGGGGGGAGGTGTGGCTTTGGGGGCTGTAGGGCACCTCCGTGGCCCCTGGCACCTGCACTCCAAGAGTCCTGCATATTTCATATCCTGGTAGTGCCAGTACTGCAGTACCAGTGTTGGGTCTCCTGGAGGGCGGGAAACCTTAACTGCACTCTTAACACAACTATAAAAACAGAAAGAGTGTCTTAAAATGAACACCAGCAACACAGTTTCCTTGAGCAATTTCTTGTCAACATATTTGTGGGTACCATGATTCTGCTCAAATCCCTCTCTCAGCCAATCTGGCAACCCTGTATGGCTCAGATTCAACCAAAGTGTCATGGACCATAAGAGTTATGTGACCTGAAGTGGGGAGACTAAAGAACCCTGTGACTCCTCAGGGTTCAAAGAGCTCCAATACACTGCTCCAATTTTTCTGCTCCAATACACATGTGCAGGTCTGAGATCGACTGGACTAAGACGACATCACTGTCTCGGCATTCCCTGGGAAAACACGACTAGTGCACACTATCACCAACAGTTATTTCATCTTGAGCTTCCACCAAGAATTACAAGTACAGTTTATGCAGAGAGATAAAAATCAAAGACTAATTATAAAGGTAATTGTCTCCACAGGGAAGGAACTCATACACTTACAGTGAACAATCTAGAGCTGTTAACCGTTAGCATTATTAGCTCCAGTGAAAGGGCTTTATTTCTCTCTAGTTTGTGGTGGGTGAAGCAAAAGAGCAGCCTCTTCAGTTTTTTAGTGCTGTTTGAGCACTGACAGCAGCTATTCTACAGCAATCCCCTGGCTGCCAAAGTCTTTTTCAGCCCTTTTCTGTTTAATACTGACCACAGATATAGTGAGAGAGCATAGACACTCACAAACATGTGCAGCATATAAAAACACATGCACACATACCCATAAACACAGCACACGCATGCAGAAATATACAGCTGATGCACAAGCATAAACACAAAAACATACAAATGTACACCACAGTATGCACAAACACACACACATACACACACACACACACAGACAAGCACAATCAGTCCCAAACTTAAAATCAATGATGTGACATTCCTGCCTCGGCTTATTCAATTTGGATAACTTCCCTTTGCAAATTAAATAATCATGTGCTTCACTGACACTAAAAGAGTTAGTGTCACATGACTGGCATTAGAACACTGATATGCTCTCGAGGCTGGCCTGCGTTTGCTTTCACAGTGCAGAATTCAAACTGTAACTCCCTAAAAAGAGCCGTATTATCCTTTTCATACAAATACTTTGAATTTACATGTAATAGAAGGTTTCTTCGAACCGTTCAGAAAGAAGCAAAGACCCAGGTGCAGGATATAAAAATGCACAATTAGCTATTGATTCATAAACACATGTGGGAGCCAGGGTTGTAATTAAAGATTGCAAATTCATATCCTGGGAGGAGTACTGTTGTGATGATTATGAGGAAAAATTTTCAGGAAACTCCCAGTTACATACTGGCACTGTGTTCCAAATGTGAGCTAGCCAACTTTGCAGTAACACATAGACTCATAAGAGCTTATATGCTTAAGAATAGTAAAATCAATACATATCAATTACATATTTACAGTGGAGAGACCTTTTGTCATATAGAGAGACCAATAAAGAACAATTAAGTCCAGTGAAGAGGGGGACGGGTCTCCATAACAAGCGGTCATGGACCCTGTTTGAGTGGATGGCGAGTTTGTCCAACTGATAAAACATTGTATTGCTGCAGCTAATGTGGAGATGCACACAGCATCTAACAATTTTTCACTCTGTTTGCTGTTCATAAAAACAATGCAACCTAACAGTTTAGAATCCTACGCAACAAAAATAAACTCTTCAGCAATTGCCATGTGAGTTTAGTTAGTGTGCTCATTAAAACAAGAGGAGTCACCCGAGGGTGAATGTGATCAGGCTCATTAGTAATAATTCTGCCCTAATTACAGCAGGGCTCTAATTGGACGCTGGCTGAAGCTGTCATCGGCTGATGCTGGCACTTCACAGAGGCCAGGTCTCTACACTCTCGCCGAATGCGCCGGCCGAGCCAAATGGCAACATCACAAAGATGTTTTTTTTTTTCCTGGACTGATGTCTGAGGAAGGCACCACTGGTCTGTGTGGTCTGAACATGGTATAACACCTTCATAGTGGTGCAGGGAAACACTTTTTAATGTAAATACTGTATATAAAAGTGGATTTGTTTGGGCAAGGTGTGAAATTGTGAAAAACTGAATTAATCTGCATAAAGATAAAGATCTGAATGGTATTTGTAAACACTTTCCAACTGTCTCCCAAATTACAGAATTCACAAGAGTTATGAAAGTCCCTGCTAAAGGAATTCAACTTCATGAGGCACTTCAGGAAAAAAGCACTCCAAATTTGACACTCATTTTCCTCTGGGATCGGATGTTAAAATGAAATTCTGACGTCCTTCTTTACAAACAGAGCTGAGTCACTATGGTTTGACCTTTGTCTGCACAACATAAAGACACAGCTACCCCTGTCTGTGTAGCATGGGTCATTAAAAAGATGAGGCTTCTCACCAACACAGTTAAAGAGTGCATGTTAACTGCTGCTAACTACGGCTGGGGAAGTGACCTCAGATGACAAGGTGAGAGACATCGTAATGCCATTGATTAAAGATATTCCCACGTCAGACACAACCTCAAGGAGAGTCGAAGAACTAGCGGAGGAGGTTTTAGAGCCTTTTTTGGACCTACTGAGAGTGGCCCTCATTCCTGCTACATGGCAGGGGTCCAGCGGCATTGTGGGAAAACTTCACAATAAACACAAAACTCTGTTCACCATGTGACCCACATAACTTAAAAACATTTGTGCTCAATTAGGTAATGAAGAATTTGATTCGTGTTTTCACACTTTTGATGAGTTGGCATTTTCGGTTGATACCCTGCTTGTTTACCAGGATGTCAGACACACTCAGAGAGGGAGATCCGAGAGGCGGGAATGACTCACTCGACTAAAATGGGAAATTGCTGAGGAGGAAGAGAGAGCTGTGCTTATTTGTATTATTCGCTCATCTCCACCGTGGTTTAAGAGCCAGATCGCGTGTATAAGGCTAACGTGTCTGACTGCTGTGACTCACAGCCCGAGACAATTATCCGCCAAGATCCTGGTGTCTGCGATTCAGCACCACGCCGGTTTAAGGGCTCCTACCTAACACCCCCAAAGAGTGACTCACTCCCCAGCCAGCTCTGCTCAGCTCTGACAAGCAGGAAAGGGTTTTTAATAAACGTATCAGAGACGCTAAACTTCCCACTAGCCCTTCTCCTGGTAAAGTCGCTGTCATTCCCCAGCCCATCTTCTCCCCTGGGTCTTTTAATGAGAGTTTGGGTGGGATTAAGTTGACTCACCCACTCATACAGCAGATTAAGTTCTGTGCATCTACCTCATTAAATGGGCCATATTTTTCATGGGCAAACAGATAAAGGTGTTATCTAAGAGCTTCCCACCTTTCCCCAATCCTTTGTGTGTATATGTGTGTGTATGTGGAAGCCTGGATGGTCCCTTCTTTAAAACTGAGGGTACCCAATCCCTGCCCCCTGCAGACCCGGAGCATGTGGCTCACCTTCCCCCACCATGGACACGCCGATGGACATGCCCATGAACTTGCTCTTGGTCCAGACGTGGGCGTTGACGCACATGCGCCGCTCCTGGCACTCACAGTAGAACCCAGAAACGGGTGGGTGGTGGGACACCTGCTCGGCCACGAAGCGCACGCGGTAGCAGCCGGACGTGTCGGCGCCGGAGGGCTCAGTCCGGGCGGGGTCCCGCAGGCCCGGTCCAGCGTTAGTCCTCTGGGGGGGCCGCACCCTGTCACGGGGCACCTCCCACGAGCAGTGAAAGCTCTCCCCCAGCACGGGGTTGTAGGGCTTCTTGGCCACGGCGCCCTTGCGGCCCTCATGGAAGGAGGTCAGGTAGTACTCCACGAAGCGCACGATCCGCTCCTCCGGTGTCACCGCCGCGGTGATGCACAGGAAAAGGTCCGGGTGCGCCATGAAGTTAGCGTACATCTCCAGCAGGGAGCGTTTCTCCAGGATGAAGGTGGGCAGCACCACCTGGGGGAGTGAGGGTTAGGAAAAGGAAGAAGAGGAAAGAGGCAGAGGACGAGTGGAAGGTGGGGAGAGAGGGAGACAGGAGGACAGAAAGTTAGTCTGGAAGTAATAACCACAATTTATGGATTAAACCCCTTGGACACATCATGCAGATTTCATAATAAATTATGGGTACGCTATAAGCGAATCACATTCAAATGATCATGATTGCACTAGTGCTGCTGAGCGAGACCACACATAGTATCTAGTCCAGTATCTGCAGTTCAGTCAAAAATTACACATCAAAAAAACTTGATTTGGCACAAAGTTCTATGACACAAAGCCCCAGCACACTCGATCACAATATTCAGTGACATATGAGGTCATTAAGCATTAACAAATGGACCTTGGACACTGTAAATGGGTTGAGAAAATGATGCAAGTCACCCGTGAAAAAAGGTGAAGTACAAGCTGAAATAATGGAAGGGCAAAGCCATCCTTCCAAGTCACCTCTGATTGTGTGAGTGAGAGTGTGCGTATGTGTGTGTGTCAGAGAGAGCGATCGAGAGAGAGACCCTCTCTGTGCTAGCATCAGCTAACACATGTCCCTCCATTTTCACTCTGAGCTGAAGTGCCATCGAGTTCATCGGACTGCTGACCCACCGCTCGCATCAGCGCTGATCTCATTTCTGCCCAGTCCACGAATGTGCTGTCATTAGGGATCAGCCAATCACACTGCGTGATTATTGTCCTTTGAGGCATTAAACCGCGCAGCATGGATTGGTACTGCATGCTGATGGTCTCCCATGGAGTGCTTAAATATTAATTTTCACTCGTTGGTGACGCTTGTGCAGCTAAGTGCTCTGCTAAGCCGCGGCCAATCCCCTTAAAGTAGCATCAATCACACCAAGTGCAAGCACAGAACAACACAGTGCTGTCCAGGTTTTATTTAAACTCATCTCTGGAAGGCCAAGTCAAATGAGACGGATGAAATCTCCCAGGTCTCCATGGCGATCTCTCACCAATCGAAACATGTCTACAGAGCTCACACAGGCACTCATGTGGCGCATAATGGAGAGGAGTGAAAAAACGAGGGAATGTCTATTGTGGAAAGGGGGCGGAACATCACGGAACTGTGACTGCAAAAGCAGCGTTCTGTCACACATCAGACCCACAAAACAGACACGTGCCCATCTGCTTTCTGTCCAAATGAAATCCCAGGTCCCCTCCGACAGCGGCTGTCTTATGCAGCCTTCCGTCATAACTCCAGATGGACCACTGGGCAACGTCTGATACAAGCATGCAGAGATGTAAACTCTCGTCAGTGAAGTATACGGTGCAGAGTGCATGCCCCCCTCACATTACTGTTTATGTAAGGTTGGCTCTGAGACCTGATCTCCCTCTGCATTGATTCCTGCAGTTTGAGGCTATTGGAGATAAAGGTAAGGAGCCAAATTAATTTCCTGGAGGCTTAACCGCGGTTCAATGGGCCCTGACTTTAAAACACATGGGTATGTTTCAGGCAATATGCTCCAGCTTATGACTCTGCCTGCACTTTCCCCGCAATGCATTTTGGCAAATGCTTCAGTAAAACCAGCAAGAAAGCTCAGACAGGCAGGAAGGGGAACCAGTATGTAGTGCCACACTCTAGTGTCATAACCAAGTTACGGTTCAGACTAATTGGATCACTTTGATCCAATTACCCACATGGTATGAATACCTGTTATTTAGGAAAAGACAATTTCCTGAACACTTCATGATGGCAACCAAGGATACTTAAATTAGTGCTAAAGGCCTTTTCAAAGTGCAAGAAGAGTGGAGATGAGGGAATCTCTCTGAATGACAGGTTTGCAGAGTGACTAATCGGTGCAATTCCGTTAAAACCTAAGCATTCTCCCTGATGCAATTAATCACGGAGGACGAACCTGCTCTGGTGGCCACAGTCAGACCAATTTCCCCCTCCTTTTAAAAAGAAACGAGGACAGGGAGAGGGGAACCGGGGGCCGGGAGTGGTGGAGTTTGAAGAAGCAGCTCAGCGTTCAGTGCCCAGACTGAACCTAAACTGGGCTGTCTGATTCACAGGGACAGTTCAATGAAACTTTAATCATTTCACTGCTTGGTTTTGTAAAATCACTGACATGTTTGAAACAGAGTTACTTTTTGTGTATATGAAAAACAGACAGCCAGAATAATGGAGCCTGGTGAGTAAATAACAGAAGAGCAGCGCAGCGTATGAGGATATAAGTATTGATCAGGTAAAAGACAACCAGCACCTCCTCATTGCTATGGGCAGACTCCTCCCTGTGTTTGTGTCCTCTGATCTGCAGCTAGCGCGAAAGTTACCGTAGCGTTTTAACCAGACAGAAAAAACATCACAAATGTTTTGCTTCCTCCAAGCTGGTTTTTTCACCTCGGACGGATCGATGGAGGACGGCTCCCTTCATCCGAAAAACATTGAAACCGTCAGCAGTGCTCGCATGAGCTGACAGTAACCCTCAATATCAATTTCCACCGTATGTTCCCTGAGACAGGATCGCCTCAGCAGAACAAGAGGCTTCACAAGTCTAGCGTTTCTAAAACAGAAAATGTTTTCCAATCAACAGCTGTCAGTTAGTGCTAAAGGATCGACTATATGTCTCAAAGTGAATTGCAACCACCACAGATTCACTATCTGCGCGGCTTCCTAAATCTATATTTCATCTCAAGATACATTTCCATCTTTTTCTTGACACAATTTCTTTTATAGAAGCAAATTACAATATCCATGACAACCACACAGCTCTCACATTAGTGTCTTTATAAAAACGTGCATTCGAATTGTTGAATTTGACTCCATAATCACATAGCAGGGTTTCTTCCCTGGGGATTCTAAAACAGTGTACTATGGACCCAAATCCTATATTCGCTATATTAGGATTTTGAGCAGGCTAGTAATAGGTAATTTCTGGCAAGTTTTTTTTTGGTATTTTTGAAAGGATGTTCATTTTCTGTCATGGGGCTGCAGACTGTTTTGCTCCTTTTAGAAAATACTTTGATGGTCAATGTTTTGGAGCCCATTTGGGAAACGGATTCAGAAAGTAGTGGTTTTCCAGTCCCGTTACTTTGTGTTGTATATTTTTATATATAGTTATTTTTGGGTTGAGGTCTTCTCACTTGCTCATGGAAAGTGTGGAGAAACAAGACTTTTAAATGAAAAGAAGGAAAGCAAAGATGCAGTGTTGGGCTGTGCTCTGAGCAGGACCACCGGGAATACAGACACATGGTGGAAACCAGCAGGTTGGGCGGGTATCCTACGTCTGGATTTATATTTTGCTCACATGCACACACACACACACAAACACACACACACACACACAGAGGTATACACGATACCTGGTAAGGCTTACCCTCACCACAAGCGGGGGTAGGTCTAGGATTTGAGTCATAAAGCTAAAATTTCCAAGTGTCACAGTCTGGCCACTAGAGGGAGACTTTGCAGGTACCAGTCACCTCAAAGTGACGAGGACATGCAATCTCGTTAGTCTATGAAAGAAAAAGTCTCCAAAGCCACAGTGTTAACTCCATGAGGACCTCATTCACCCTGTCCTAAGATCCACTCTCAAATCCTTAGCACAAATAGGCACCCTAAGGCAAGAGAATATCACCCCGATTTGAGACAACCATGGCATCCCTACCCAGTCCTGTTATAAAGATACGCTGATCTGAGACCCAGACGATTCCCTCGGATTCCAAAGCTTAATCATCTATTCAAACAGACGTGCATGGAGTATGCCTGTCGGTCTGGGCTAATTGTTGTAAAGTAGCATTAATATCAATACACTCAGCACCACGATAGTATGCAGTTCACTCATCACCTCGGATTAAATCAAAAAAGATGAAGTGAAATCTGATACAGTCTTATTTTAAGGGTTTATATAACTGGGGGGTAATTACGTAAATTGATATCCTTGTCCATTTTACCAATCTCCTCATATTCACACTGGCACTTTAATTAGCTTTGAGAAAAATAATGCAGAAATGTATATCTCACATATCCCTGGCTTTCATGTTTTATACAGATGATGATGTGAAGGTATCTTGCTTATCTATAGAGAGGACAGATTTTATTAGAAAGAGTGAGTGTATATGTATTTTTGAGCATTCAACCCAATCAGTAGAGTCTGACCACATAGCTATGTCCACCAGCATGATTGACAAGCTCTAATCTGTCCTTGCATGATATAACCGAGGATAACCAGGTTCTCCGATTGAAATGGCTATACTGACACCTCCACACCAACACCATCCTCTCCATCTCCTTCCCCTGACTCCCCCCCCCAACACTGGCAGGCCGGCTGGAGCGGGCTCGTTTCCCAGCAGCCTCAGGGGAGACCGACGCAGCTGTCTGCCACCGATAATGAGCTCTGACAAGCAGCTCAGAACCTTTAAGACCCACAATTCACAGCGACGGCAGCGCCTCTGACTCCCGCTGGGTTCACATGCGCCGCGCCGGGGCCGCTCTGTAGATGCATTCTCCCTCTCAGGTGCTAGTGCTGGGGTAACGCTACTTCACCGCAATGTGCTGGTTTCCAGCATGTTCCATGTGACCTATTAATCTCCACCGAACCACAAACACAGTACTGACATCAGACCCTTCCTGCCCCGGTTCCTGAAAAACAGGACTGAACTTCCTGTACATACAATTCATGTTTCAGTCACTTACTCCAGAGTTCTGGGTTCACTTTGCACTGAATGAAAAGGGGGAAATAAAGATTCAGCTTCCACCATGAATCAAAGCTGCAAAGCTACGATCCAGTCCATGTGTTACAGATAAAGACCCCTACCTCTACCCATGGTTGGTGTTAGGGATCGTACCCTGGTTCAAGCTCAGACATGGTTAGTTTTAGGGATCGTAATTTAAGGTCAGATAGGGTTAGTGTTAGGGATCATGATTTAAACTCTGAGAGGGTCAGCGTTAAGGATCGTACCCTGGTCAGGTCCATGCCCAGTTTGAGCTGGGACAGAAGGTGCAGGATGACGCTCCGCTGGTCCTCCATCACGCCGAGCTCATCCTCCTCGTTGTCCTCTGTGTCAGTGGTCTCGTCGCTGGGGCGAATGGACTCCAAGCTAGGGTTCTGCAGAATGACATAATGACCAGTCAGAGGAGACCCGCACATTCACCCACATGGACACCCACACCCAAGCGCAGACAGACCAAAGCCGCTGAGCCAGTCTAACTGTAAAAATATTCACCTGTAAACCTGTCTCAGATTAGACAGACCCACCTGTAGAGCCCAAATGAAGACACACTTATGCTTACATAGATAGTATTTCTTTTACATGATCAGTTCCAAGAAACAGAAACATGTATCCCAAATGCACTTGACCATGTTGTAGTCATACTAATCACTTCCACAAAAGCTACAAAATGGGTAAAATATTCACTGTAGCCAGAAAGAAAAGCACAGACTGCTGTGGTGACCACAGTAAAGGTGCCTCCCCCACTCCCCCAAGCTGTAACTGTGATAAATGGCAGTCTATATTCCACTGCACATCACCAGGTGCCCCTATAATCAGTATATAAACCCTGCAGAACCTGCTGGATGGCAAACAGGTAGAGCTGTGCCGCGCTCCATCCCCACGGCGCTCTAACTGGGTTACAGCGGCTAATGTGTTTGATTCGTCCCGCAGAAGCGCAAGCAAAAGCCCACATTGTTCCTAATGCATAATGCAAGGAAGAGATCTGCAAACACCGGAGCTGCAGCCTGTAGGCCACAAATAAAAAGCCTTTCTCTTTTCTTCTCTGTCTCTTTTCTCTCTCCCGTTATTCTGGTTGTTTTTCCCCTTCCCGTACATGGGCGCTCTGCTGTAAACGCAGAACTGAAACTCATACGGGAGTTTTTAAAATTATTTTCGAAAAGGCATAATGTTGGACATTAGCAAGCCCAAGGCAAACCAGACGAGGAAAAACATGAACCTAAAATAGCATTGTAAAAAAAAAAAAAAAAACATAAAACACTGGCCTCATTCACAGAGCTGGACGATGTCAAAGTAACAGATGTTTGTGTAAAAAAAAAAAGGTTTCTTTCCTTTCCTGCCCCCCTCCCCCTCTCCTTCCCTCCCTCTCTCCCTCCCTCCACTCCCAGCTCATGGCTAATTGAGACTCCAGCCTGCCACCAAATTTGCCGGATGGGAGAGCCTTGAAACAGGAAGCAGTCTTTCACCTGAATATTTCATACAGTTAGACATTGCTCTCCATCTCTCCCTCCCTCTCTCTCTGTTCTCTCTCTCCTCTCACACACACTCCTCTGTGCCATGTGTGTGCAGTGTAGGGTGGAAAGCTTGCTATAAATAAATTGAGAGATAGCAGTCTGTTTTGATTCAAAAGTCACAAACTGATGAAGTACTGTAATGGTTTCCTAAGAATGGCGGAAGAGAAGACATCAGCTATTGCCTTGTGTAGTACCCAGATAACGTATTTGGACAAGTCTCTGTAATGATGGATTTCCAGAGGAAAACCTTGATAACCCAAGCACAAGACTTTTAAATAATTGAATAAATTAATAATTCTGTCTTCAATTGTAATATAATCATCTCAACATAATGGTTTTCATATGATTTAACAATTATGGTCACAAAATATGGCTCCAGATTAAGTACAACAAAATACGACTGCTGCAAATCTTTTCTGAGCAACATGAAATGGTGTTCATTGTGGAAAAAAGAACAGCTCAACAGTATGCTACTTAACTGTAATCTTAACCTAAAGGAGACTAGCTGAGAGCATGTCAGTACCTGAATATGGCAAAGTATTTTTCGAATTACCTAATCATTGATCAGCATCACTCAGACATGAGAGAGTCTCTAAAACTCACACAAATCAATCAACAGCTCATTCAAAACAACGGTCCAACGTTTGGAGGCCTATGACAAAAACAGGAAATATTTCTAGATCAATGCTAAATGGTCCACAACTTCTCCTGAAATACATGTTTTGATTAAACTTCATGAAAGACGCTAAAGAATGCACATCATTATGATAAACCAGTTGTTTCTTACACAGTCTGTTTTCCTTAATTTCAGTGACCACCAAACTTGAGATGTGATGTAAGACTAGAATAGTTGGGTAATTATTTACTGAAAGTTTAATTAAATCTGCTCCCCCACACACACACACACAACCACTCCTCCTACAGAACCTTGGTGGGCAGCACTCTTTGATGTCGACCTGACATGGTCATCTCAGGTCACACTTGAAGGGAGGTCTCCCAATCAGACGCTCACACACACGCTCACATTGCGCTCTGGCAGAAATCAAAGACCCAACAGCGAAATGACGAGGCTGAGAGGCCCATGGGATTACGTTCCGGAGAAGTGAGAAAGACGGAGCTCGATGCTCCTTCCCTGAGTTTCTATATGCCGGTTTGCACAGGTGTGCAATTCACACCAGGCAAACCCATCCTGTCACAATGACATTTCAATGCATATCTGCAAATGACAACCATAACAATCTCAAGAGTATTTGTTACTTACTGCAGAAGTAACACCAATGACCTCATGGTCATTGTAAGCAATGACAGCCCTTTCGATAACAAACCGTAATGACCTTCCTATTGCCTCTTGATGTAGGACAGCGCCACAATTTCCGCACAACACTTTTTAACAGTTCAAAATGACACTGAAATATGGAGGGAAGAGAGGCAGCCCTCCCAGCAAACTCAAAACATGTCAATCATGCATAACTAAAACTGAATGGAGAATAACACACACACACACACACACTAACCTCAGATTCTTGCATGCTTTATAAAACTCCAGGGTTTAAATGGGAGGAAGACCCACCCTGTCTCCCCCACCCCAACCCCCATCTAAACAAGCACTTATCACCCTTCCCTCCCGCTGTCTATCTGTTGCAGGAAGTTCCCGATAAGCGGCCCCGTCACCCCACCCCTGCCCCCGGAGGACCCCGCACTCACGCTGCTAGCCGGCCTGTGGACCGGCTTACTCTCTATCCAGCTGGACCTCATGACCAGCGACCGCCCCTGACGCCGAGCTGGGGCAAGTGTGACTGTCTGACTGTGGCAGCAGCTCTGAGCTACTAAGGAGAGAGAGAGAGTGAGGGACAGAGAGAGAGAGAGAGAGAGAGAGAGAGACTCAGAGAGAGAGGGAGCGAGGGAGTGAGAGACAGAGAGAGGGAGAGATGGATTGTGAGAGTGACGGAAAGAGACGGAGAGAAATAGCTGCTGCCTGCTTCTCTTCCAGTGGGAAAATTCCAAGCTATGCTGACAATCCCCTCTCTCCTGATCGCCCCCCTTCCCTTCTCCCCCCACCTTTCTGCCTCCTCCCCCTGCTCCCCCCCCCCCTCCCTGCTGGTCACATGATGCAGTACATCGGCTGGCTTAATTACCAGCACGCTGGAAAACTCTACAGATGCTACTCTTTTTGAACCCAGACCTGGACGAGCAGTCTCTCTCTCTCTCTCTTGCTCACATCTTCCGCTCTCTCCTTCAGTCTCTCTCTTTTTCTCACATCTTCCTCTCTCTCTGCCTGTCTCTCTCTCTCTCTCTCTCTCTCTCTCACACATCTTCCTCTCTCTCCTTCAGTCTCTCTCTCTCCCTTCCACGCAAAAACTTCCTCCCTTCGCCTCTCCATCCTTTTCCCATCCCATGTTCTCCTCCCCGGATTCCCTGCCTTTCTTTCACTCTCTCACCCTACCTTACGCTCTCTCTCCCTCCCTCTCTCTCCCTCCCTCCATCCCCCTCTCTCTCTCTCTCTCTCCCTCCCTCTCTCTCTCCCTCTCTCTCCTCTCTCTCTCTCTCTCCCTCCCTCTCTCTCTCTCCGTCCCCTCTCTCTCTCTCTCTCTCCCTCCGTCCCTCCCTCCCTCTCTGTAACATGTAGGCTGTAACGGGTGTGTGGGCGGAAGGCTTATTCGGGGGAAAGTCTACTAATCTTTTCACTTCAAAGACAATCTGCCTCTGCTCCTTGAGAGAGACGGGAAACTTCACCCCCCACACCCCTCACACCGCCCCTACCCCCATCTTCAACGTCAGTTGAAGTGTCTCCCAAAGTCAGCCCAGGAAAAACTGCCTCTTTTCATGTGTGTAAAACTGACGGGATATCTCTCTCTCTCTCTCTCTCTCTCACCCACACACATACACACACACACGTGCACACACACATCATTCGAGTCAACGGAAACTCCATTGAGTAAGCAGATATACAAAACATATACCTAAATAATTCTGTTGCAATGTTTCACATCAAAACGTGACCGTTTTCTTGCACTTTCTTGTCATCAGAAGAATTCACTGCCCTGGTGGGTATATCGCACTCTTAAGCACTGTCTATTAAGGCTTTAGTAGGAAAAACGACAAAAAATGTGACTTACCACACTGTGAAAAATCATTTGCACCATGAGTCGAAATAATAGTTTCAATTTCAGCAGTGTTGTACTGATGATTGGCAAAGTCGGAGTTCAGAGGTCAACAGTGTTTTTCATCTATATCTGCACCACAGTGCTGGAGATTTAATTACACTGAGAGCAATTCATGTAAGTCTTATTATAATTTTCCTCTGGCTGCATGGTCACATGGTCTTTTACATCATCATGATCAGATAATAAAAAATAATACCAGCAGAGCTATTCATTAATGGTTATGATTATTAATAACCACAGTAAACATGCTCTGTTGTGTTATGATAATTAATATCCAAACAAGCTGGCTCGCCTGGCAGTGCTTTTTATTCCACTGTAGGATTCGACCACAATACAGAAAAGACTATGTTTGTTCCTCAACAGTCTCTGTAATGCTTTTAAGTGAAACACATTATGTTCCCTGTCCTGAATCTCACTACACATGATGGCACTACTTCCAGCTGCTCTGGAATGTGTGTGTGTGTGTGTGTGGGGTCCCAGGTGTGTTAACGCACTACGAGAGAGATGTGTTTTAGCAGAGGTTTGCTGGGACACTGCTGGGCCCTCTCTAACAGAAGGCAGTTAGGAGCGGGTCTACAGACTAATTGTGATTGGAGGACTTGGCAGCACTCCTCCTTCTAAATATAGACGGTCCATATGAATGGTGCCAACTGGACAAAGTGCCAGCCCTGCTCTGGTCAGGTTTTTTTTTCCACACCGCCCATTCTTTACCCAGAAGCCCTCACGAAATCGTAATAGCCGTTTTGGTTTCCCACCCTTGATTAAAGCCCAGGCTTAAAAAGCATGGACATTTTATCTGTGAATCGGCTGCATGCCTGTATTCGTCCTGACCGGAGAAGGCGATGAGGTTGTATGGCTGATTATTGTAATGAAAAGTGTTGCCGGCGGTTTATGAGGTTGCACAGAGACCCAGTGTTGGAGAGACAGGCCCCCAGGCCACCACCTGGGTCCCCTATATTATACCTGAGTTTCCGGGTGACCTACTTACTGAGCGAAACTCCTGCTTGAATGAAAGGAAGTGCGTCTGTGTCTGTGAGATGCAACAGCACAGAGCTTCCCCAGGGCTGCACGCCGCTCTCTCAGCGCTGAATACATTTGCATCAGGGGCTCTAGCAGAATCTTCAGATGAGCTGAATCGGAGGACAAAATTTTGAATCAAGTTAGAGAATGAATTAATCAGCGAGTAGTTCTATAGTTCTATTTTTGCAACTTCAGCAAGGTCGAGTCGGTCCAGTTCTGTTCCGTTCGGTCTCGCCAAGGTGGTTCGCTAAGCAGAGGGTAGTGTGTGTGTGTGTGCGTGTGTTTGTGTGATCTGTAGGCTCTGTCTCCATCCGATGCTGCAGGATTAAGGATGGTGTCCAGATTCCATATTCATCCGTTTTTTTATCAGCTTATGAGACGTCGGCCTGAGTGACGCACAGTGCGGAGAGTCCAGAACATTCTGTTCAAAATAGCTCAGATGGACAGGACAGGGGATTAAAATAAGGTGTCCGAGAGTCCCAACACTCTCCAGCGCTCTCACCTCTGAAAAAGGCCTTCTGCTAAATATCACATGAGAGGTTCACAGTGCACAGCAGAATACAAAGAGAAACTGACCGAGGAATTATCTCTGTCATGGATCTGTATGAAGTAAACTCCCACAGGGATTACCACATCATAAGGTAGGTATTGAAAAAGTACAGAGAAGGGCAACTAAATTGGTTCCTGATACAATAGTGAATTCATTAGGGAAGACACCTCATTAAGTCAGGCTTAGCAAAAAGACACAAAGAGGGATGTAAAGGTTTTTGAATTCACATAGGTGGGCTACAAGGAAAAACTCAAGGGGACTCAAATGAACATGAGTTACGGGCACATCCAAACTGATGCCAGAAAAAATTACTTATACAGAGTTAGACAAATTATAACTTGGGCTGAATTTACATCATTATTTATTTTATGTTCTCACATATTCAGGGAATATCCAGGTTCCAAAGATGGAATCCACGCATGAACAAAGGCTTTTAAACACTTTCACAAAAAGGAGTGCCTTGACTATGATCTGATCCTGCATTGTGATACTTAAAGGCGTCTTGTTCCAAAGAGCACCTTTTTTAAAACATGTTCTTACTTTACACTTTCTAACAAAGCAAAGAGGAGATCCTGCTGTTTTGTCTCACAGCCATACAGCAAGTTTAAGGCTCTGTCCTCAGATCTCCTTTGTGATTTTTCCTGTGAGTGGCTGCTTTTTGAGACAAACCATTAGATGAGAGATTGAAGCACAATGAGAAGCTACATCATGCTACATCAGCCGGGCTTGTCAGTACAGCAAGACAGAAAAAATACTGCTGTCTGTAAGGTTTGACAGTCTACATTTGACTTCAAAGCTTCAATCCTTCTCCTTCTCATTGATCACCTGCATGTTCTGCTACCTGCCCTCTCAGCCCTGCCCCGCCCCTCTTAGCCCCACCCATCCCAACCCAACCAACTGATGCACACCTGAGGATGAGAGGACACAGGTAATCACATATGAGACCAGGAGAAAAAATGAACATGAAAGAGGACAGCTGGGAAGGTTCAATACATCAACTTATTATAGCACCCACTGAGGCACTGAGTTAAGGCAATCTGCAGGAAAAAGACAAGGGAAGACACCAGAGACAGCCCCTCCCTCCACTACTGGGCCTGTCATGAAAAACTCCCTGTGGACAACCCTGGCCCCCTTTATCTCTCTAATAGAAAAGAGAAGAAAGGAGCTGACTGTTATTAAACCAAATGGACCTGTCTGAAAGGCTGGTGATGAGTACTCGTCCTTTTCAGGACAGGGACCCTATTACACATTGCAGTTGATGTTTAAAACAATGCAAACCTAAGTAAATATTATTGCTTTTAAGATGCTTATGTAGCTGTGGAAATGGAGGCGTGCTGTGGGGGGCGGTGTCAGAAAAATCCACCTCGTTTGGGCCGATGACAGAGCCGGGCCGTGTGGATTAGGCTCCGTATAAAGAGGGTAGCCTCAGTTACCGAAAGCACGGGCGGGCCCACACCGATGAGTCACCGGCAGGGGACCCACCCACCTGCCCCAGTGATGTCATAGGAAGGGTGTTCGACAGGAGGGGGGCGTAAGAAACGCTCCCCCATCCTGGCAGGCAGAGCTCCACGGAGATTTCTGCAGATGTGGCAATGTGACAAACCTCTAGGCCTTCCCACTTATTATCATTCATAAACAGGTTAAAAAAACACAGGAGATGAATTTCATTAATTTATGCACTCCACACTGATGACAGAGAGTGGATGCGCTGCACCCCCACACACCTCCTCCCACTCACAGTGTCCTGAGCTCTTCATTCCTCTTGGGACTCCGGCTCTAATGGCTAATGAGAGCTGCAGTGTAGTTCACATTCTTCATTAATACACATGAATATAACAAAGAAAACTTCTTGTCTGACCTATGAAATAAAATCCTTATGTAACTTTCTGAGATGGGATGTGTATGTATATGTATTAACTAAGCTTGTAACTCAGACTTCCAAGGTTCACCTGAATTGGTTTGGTAAATATCCGGTTGTATAAAAACATATTGTGTAGGTTGTCACTCAGAATAACTGTCTGCTAATTGCCTTAATGTAATTGCAAATAGGAGTAACTCTCATCGTCAAAAGATAAACAGCTTCCAAGAATAGTCACCCAGAAATACATGGGGTCAGTCACATGCTTTGCGGCGTTATTTATTCGCTTAGCGGAGTAACCTGTACAGGGCGGCCAACATCCCAGCATGTGGCACATGGCTAGGTTCTGAGGAGCCCAGCACATGCCTCACTCTACCCCACATCCTGCGATTACAGGCCAAACCTGAACACACCTACACCACACCACAACCTAACCAAAGAACGTTGGTGTTTTACGGACCTCTGGGCTAGCTGGGGGTACCATACAGAGAAAGTACAGGAAGCAACAGCTGAAAACTGGACAACCTTTGTGGATATAAGGTAGATCACATACAGTATGTATGTGAAAACGAATCCCTGAGAATTTTCAAAAAGAACCTGCATTGAGAAGAATTTCATTTTGAATATTGCTCAGAATGAATCTGTTAAAATGGTCAATGTCTTCAGGAAGTGTACAGGTGTCTAAGCGGTTAAAGTATTTTGAATAACTGATTACGGGAGGGGGGGGGGGGTTCTCTGTGGATACAATGGCTCCAATCACAAATCAGCCGACAGACTGAAGTGATGTATTCCAAACAGAGGGGAGAAAAAAATAGAAAACAAGCGATGCGTGACCTGAAGGCTTTATCTGATTGGCTGGATGTTCCCAGCGGACGGGAGAGCCGCGGCTCTGTTCTGCTCAGAGTTCACACACCTCACTCAAACCCCAGGGGACGAGCACGCTCCCGTCCTGAATCAGGTTCCACATGCGCGATTCCATGCCAAACATCTGGAGTCAGGGACTGACAAGCTGTACTGCTTAAGCCTCCTGTTTATCTTTATTTATTTATTTTCTACAGTCGGACTGACAAAGGCGGCCATTTCTGGGGTGGTGTTTTTCCTGATCTGACAGCGTTCCGCCACGGCCCGTCAAAACATCCACTCAAGCGCTGGATTCAATCCAGCAACAAGCCCCTACCCTTCTGACTTCATCAGTGCAGTGTGAGTGAATATCTCAACAGCAACTAGCGACTGCCCCCTTAAGACACAAAGACAGGTATAGGACAGACAATGATCACTTTCTACTTCCTTATGCATACAATTAAAGAACAGCAGGGATTTATACAATTTGACCTTCATTCCGGCTCATCTAGGTAGAATGAAAAAAAATACAGAGGAATAAATGAAAAAGTTAAGGATACTTTCTCATTGTAATGACTGGACCTACTCTTAACATTGCAAGGCTATCCTGAGTTAGCCTCTCATTAAAGCAAAAGCAGTGTATTTGTTTTTAATCTGTGTAGTGCAGGAAAAAGGTGTGTCCAGCTATTACATTCCTACCCTAATACAGAACTTAAAATGAGCCAACCTCTAACTCTAAGAATATCATGCAGTCTCCTCTACACAAGCTTCAGTCTTCTCTGATTTCTGGCGCACTCTGCTGGTGTCTATGGGAAACTGCGCCCAGCACATGTGTGAGAATCGCTTCATGACCCATGACCAAACCACGACCAACCAAACCACCAAACATTAAGACACTGAGGCCAGGTTGCCACTGATTGTGGTGTAGATGGGAAAGTAGGAGGCATTAGCCCACGGTAATAATGAAATCATTCATTTATTGACTAATCTACTTATTTGATAGATTATGTTACCCCACAAAAGTGTGAAAATAAAGCATAAACCAATGACTACAACAACAAGCACCAAGATAAATGCCACCAATGATAAGAGCGTTATACTGAAGAGAAACACACCTAAATCACACAAATGTGCCCATAATGCCTACTGGGTTTACCTGTTCATTTTTCCTAAAAAATCAGCTTTCACTCAAACACAACCAAATATTGATCGTGTTGTGTAGAGAATATATTAAGAGTGAAACAATAGGGCCCACAGACATTGAAGCTGGCCGTGTCTAGCCCTCACAGGCTGGGATACATTCTCCATGCCCTTCCCCAAATAAAATGAGCAGATAACTGAATGCACAGCAAATAGCGGTTGCTGAGGAACTCATTTCTGGCCTTGACTCAGCCAACATTTACCAGCCTGTGCTGTGCGATATTGCGCCCCAATCAATTCCAGATGACGGAGCGATTGCTGTCCGCGATAACCCCGAGCAACCAGAGCCGGGCAGTAAAATGCAGAAAAGAAATAAATGCATTAAGCGTTTAATCAATTTTGCATCTGGTGGAATGAGGGATTGATGGGCGTGCGGCAGGTGGCGGGTGGAGCGGGCGTGACGGAGGGGCCGGGGCGATATCTGCTGAGTCCTGCTCCCACAGCACTGCAGACGCAGCAGAGCCCAGAGACACTGGCACACTGGAACACACACAGTGACCCACACAGCGCTGGCCAGTATCTTACTGCATGTAATCTGGATCACAAACTTCAGGTTACAAAATTTAAGTAACTGGAATCACACCAGATTAGTTTATGAAACTTTAATAAGAAATCATAATGGTAACATTTAAAATTTTACATTTTTAGACCCTTGACCCCCACAAATAATTGAAAAGTAATCAGCCTACTTTGCATTTTTGGTTTTGTAATTTTTTATCAGTACCGGGTTACATTTTGGGCCATTTAATTTGTGATCAGTAACTTCTTACATTTTTTAAGTATGATTCCCAACAATGAACCTCAAAGCCCACCTCCGTGTGTCCCCCTCCCCCCTAACCGCGGCCCCTCCAGCCCAAGTTCCTGCTTCCTGCCGGATCTGGCGTCTCACCAGGAGTGATAAAAGGAAACGTTCCCTCATGGGACACATATTTAAGGGCCTCATAGGATAAGCGCTGTTCACACCTCGTTTTCCTGTTTTCTGCATTCCAGAGCACCTGTGCAGGGCCACCCAGTCTATGATTAATAGCCTGACTACTGTAGGTTTGGCTCCGATTCATAAGGGCTGTGCATTTTCAGTTCAGGAAATAGGAGAGTATACAGCCTGAAAAAACCTGTTAAATTACTTCCTATTTCCCTCTGAGTTCCTACATATAAACGCTGCATTTCATCAATGTTCCCATGCTGCTTTTTTGGGAGAAACGTGCTTTTCTGGTTGAACTGAAACGTGAAACAAACTGCATGCAAGCAGCCAGGTTTTGTGCAGGTGATGAAAACATGTGCATTGGGAATGTTAAACCTGGACCCCAAAACAAACTGGGAAACCAGAGAAGATCACATAGAAAATGCCTCCACAATGAACAGTGAGGGTTCTATTTCCTGCAGTAGGAGGGGGGAGGGACCTTTTCCCACACGAGCGTCCCCTCATGAGGGAGATCTCCTGGGGGCTTTAGGTACATTAAGCAGAGTTTATGTTTCCCAGGCTCTTTCACTGTGCTCCACTCGCAGGCTGCACACATGTAAGAGAACAGAGAGAGATGGGAGGGGAGACAGAACAGAGAGAGAAAGAGAGAATGAATAAAAAAGAGAGGGTGAGTGTATCTGTGAGAGAGAGAGTGAGTGAAAGAGCAGTGTGGGATAGAGAGAGAGAGATGGGAGAGAGAGCGTGTGTGTCAGAGGGGGCTTGAGAAAGAGTGAAGGACAAAGAGAAGCAGACAGAGCAGCAGGAGACTCAGTGAGGGATCAGGAGGTTAAAGCTACCCATCAGATGGACAGTACAGCAGCACAGACCCACTGCCTGCTGGGTCAGGAAACCACAGCTAAGCCTGCCTGTTTGCTGCTGCATCCTTACCCCTTGCTCTAAAGGGCTCAAGTGCATGCTGGGATACTCAGCCCCTGGCTCCAGAGGCCTGTCATCCAGCAGCCATCTTGGCTCTTAAGTTCTCCCATAAATGGGGTGAATCTATAAAGCTCTGTAAAGGATTTTCTGGTGCTGTGGCTCTTCAAGACCAGGGTTAAATCACCATGCACTTATCTATATACCCCGCCCCCTCAAGAAGCCTTTCACCTTTGCCAGACAGTCATTGTAAATAAGACATTGTTGTAATTGACCCATCTCATTAAATCAAAGAAAAAATACATTTAGGTTGCCAAATTGTGATCCCTGATGCCCAGTGTAATTATGGAGCTGTAGTACCATTTGGAACCACAAGAGGGTGCATAAGATCAATATTTGGATGGTGTGACTTTTTACTTTCAATAAATGTATGCACTGGCAGCAGGCCCGGCCAGGATGAAGTAACTGAGGGGGCAGTTAAAAATGGCGAGGGGGCAAATCTTTGTACATAGTAAAACAGTAGCGAACATTAAACTTAAACTGGGGGGGCAGAAAACACAACTGAGGGGGCAAAGCCCCTCTTGCCCCCTCGTGGCACTGAGCCTGACTGGCAGCATTCCATAGGTGGTGGTATCTAAATTTCATAGATATTTCTATGATCATGATAGCTATGATAAAGAATCGGTATAGCCTTCTGTAGCGAACAGGGTTGTAGAACGACAAGTCATACTTGTTTTGTTGATTCCGTTTTAGTTTGCATTTCCAAATAGGCTAACGTAACAGAAATGTAATACACAATACTTTTAAATTTGATTTCGGTCTTAATTGAATCCAATCAAACATGACTGAATGAAAAACTAATTGGTTGATAGTTTCGTTGCTCTTGTGCTGCAGACAGTGCAAAAGGTCCCTCCAGCAGAGTGTCCTCCTGCGAGTGAAAAAGGAGGAGATCTAGAAGCAGAAGTTTAACAGTAAACACATAATTCTGTCTCACTTCAGAGCTCCCTCTGGTGTAATTTAACTGAATTACTGCAATCATTACAAAAAAAAAACAGCATTGCCAGAATGATTTGAATGGTAATGATACAGTAAGATCTGCCATGATGACTGCATCCATAAAAAATGGATGAATGTGAACCGCCATGTCATTATGAAAACCAACAGAACAAAACTGGATCCGCGCAAACAATGAGCAATGCTGCCAAAAGAAAAAAACAATTGACTTATTTTCTTATTTACAAAAATAGAAACATTAAAAGTGACATGGAGTAATTACAGGACTAGACTGGTTCTGTGCAATTAGCCATTTCCCAATTACAATATGATACAATTTATCACAAGTTCGCGCTTCACGGCACACAATAGCGCAGTGGGGAGCAGTAACAGTCTTCTAGCGAGGCGCTCGCTCGATGACAATTTTGAGCAGGTGCGTTGGAGTGAAACGTCTCAGAAAAAAGCTGTTTCCTTACTCAAAGAAGGATGTGGGCAGAGTTACTTTGGACAAACAAGATGACTTTTAAAAAACAATGCCATAAAAAAGAAGAGTACGATATAAGCCTAGCTCTATCTCAAGGGATATAGAGGTACACTGAGACTGCACTCCAGTCACACATTAAAAGGTTATCTAGCACATTAGTTAATTACGTCATGTAACATCAGAACGAAGCAGGCTATATCTTCATGCCTGATTAACGTCATTTTATGACTATCCACTGTAATGAAAATAAATTATAATAAAATAACAATAAAAAATAATTGAAATAGTAAACTAAATTCATAAACTGATCATGATTTTAAACCAGGGAACAGCTGGATTTCAAAGACAGTAGAAACAGCACTACATAGTTAACGCTCACCGCAGCCTTTGAGAAAATTATCATGACAATTGCATACTCATATGCAGTAAATATCAGAAACTGTTAAAATGTCAGCTTTCTCCCTGTGTAAACAGCGAGGCTGGGCTTGAGGGGCTTACAGATCACAGGCTGGGCTGTGTGTCGGAGTCCCTGAAACTCAGAAGAGCTGCTGTGACATTTCACTCTGGTTTTCAGGCTTCATTCATAAATCCCACATGATTCTTTGGATAACGCAAAGCCATCTACGGTGAGGTCACTCTCTGTGAGATTATGAATGGCTATTTTTATCTTTTTACTGAATGGAATGATCTATAACCGGAGAGCGTTCTCACAGCCACACCCAGCCCACCCAGCTGCCCCACAGCTACTTCCCATAAACCAAGAGGTGCACCTGTTTCAGATGAAATATGATACATAAATCAATTTTTAGTGAAGGCTTAAAGAAAATATCCCACAGCATTTTACAGAATATATTAACCAGATATAGAGTCATTAATAATGGATACACCTTGAAAGGATCATCATTGATTATGGTATAACCATAAAAACATGGATATGTATTTATTTATTTTTCACAGTGCACAGTCCAACATAATCAACATATCAGTGGCCGCGTCACAGTATGGAGAGCCAGGTTCAGCCTTTTTTCTGTCGTCGCACTGATATGTGATAATTTTATCTGTTAACCAGAGAGGAATACGTTACTGTTATGGGCCATGTTGTGTGGTTATATTTGGTAAATGACTGGATGCTCTTGGATTCATGCAAACATGAACTCCTATTAATGTGGGACAAAAGTGGAAAATTTGCACTCTCTGTCCCCCACCTGCCTACCCACCCACCTCCGTATCCTCCCACGCCATGGCAACGGGTCTGAGGCTCGATGTTCTGGTGGTCGTCAGGTAACCGTATCACAGATACAAATTGTACAGGTTTGAGCCTTCTTTAGGACAAGAGGCTCTTTAGTATCTACTCAGACCTGCTGCACATATCCAACACAGATAATAATCACAAATACTGAAGAAAAAAAGTATAAGGGATGCAATTAAGATTTACACTGGGTATACAAATATCTTGTAATTACAACAATGTTTATACTAATATGTAATTGGTAAACTGTGTCAATAAATACTGATATACTTGCGGTAATGCTATGTGCTGAAATCTATGGCACTCATTAGAAGGTTGGGTTTATCTTAAATAAGAAAAGGCACTCTACTAAAGCCTTTGGTAGCTTTGGATTTTAACTTTAATCATTTTATAATCCTGCTGCCATATTACACCAAAGCTCAAACGCTTTGGTTCTGCAAGCTTGGGCATTTCATCACAGGGAACAATTTAATGACCAGTCTGCGCTCACAATGTCAATTAGCCCTTAGCATGCAGGCACAAACGTTTATGCCTGTCAAAATGTGAATGAAACCCAACACAGGAGGAATGGAACGACACGATGAGAACTATTCAGCAGTGCAACTTCAGAGAAGTGACTGTGACTGCCATGGTGACAACTGTGACTGCGAGTCTCCGCCGCGACCATTTCATCACCTGAGAGCGAGAACACGCACAATTGGATGATTTCTTTTCAGCTCCTGCTTTGAGTACGATTTCATTAGGGTCCAAAACGAGAAAGGAAAAAAATCTGTGATGGTAGAATCTCATCCCCGCAGCCTGTTTGGTGTCACTCCAGGCGTCTCTCGCGGCTCCAAGCGTGGGAGGTGTGATTACACACAGACTGCGCTCGCGGCAGAGCTAAATTTGTGAGACCCTATTGGATGATGATTCAGCCTCCCGATCATATTTGCCCACGCTGCCGTACTCGCTTCCTCTCGCTGCTTGGGCCGGGGACCGAGGGAATTCGTGTTCTGTGGGTCAGAGTTGGCACATGGCAGTATTTGGTCTGGGGTTCGAATCCCTGGGCCTTACTGTGGGCCTGAGATCACAGGCATGTCTGCTGCTCAGTGAGTCTACAGCACTGCCTCTCCTACAGCATAACGCTACACTGTATATACACAGAGCGTGATGCTGTAGCTCAGATAACACACTATAGAGCATGAGGGTGTCACTGCAGTATGGATAACACACTACAGTGTCACATGACAGCAAATATAAAACACTACAGTGTAGGTTTGACACAGAAACATGTATGACACGATTGAGTGCAAGTTTGACACAGAAAAATGGATAACACTAGTGTGTCACCACAGCATGGATAACACACAGAACCTGACATGGTAGCACTGACTGACACTCACATTCAAAATCAACACAAGCCTAAAAATGATCATTTGCACACATACCTTCAAGATGTTAAAAGTAGTAAAAAAAAAAACCACCTAGAACCCATTTAAGACCATAAGGCTGTTTTACCTGCTCCAAACTCAATTGACAGTTGTACAATTTTATGAGAACAGAGAAAGACAGACATATTGAATCATATTATGTTGGATTATTTAATGATTCTCATTTTAGGATGTATGAGATATAAACATCAGAATGGAGCTGCAATAAAAATGGAAGTGATGTAAAAATAATAACCAGTGTATGAGGATGAAAATCAAACACAACTTTTTTGCTTTCATAAGTAATTCCACAAGAAACAAAAAGTATAAAAGACCAAGTCTCATTCCACCTTTAAAGAACAGAGTGACTTTTTATAGGATATGACTTATGAAACATAAATCACATACTGAACATAAGCTATGTTTATAACATCATAAAGCTGACATGTTGAGACAGCTTGTGTCATTGGGATAGCAGTAAGCCAGGACTTAAGAGGACAGAGAAAGCAAAGGAAGTGAAACAAAGAGAGAAATGCACACAGGACCGGCTGGGACAGGAAACACACAGTGAGGGCTTCAAGACTTGACAACTCCTGTTGTTTCTGTGTTCATACCCAGTATGTAATCAGTAATAGACAGAGGTTCGGCAGAGAACTCTGGTATCTAGAGAGAGCTGCTCTTTCTTGTTTATAAATACAACACACAGCATGAGTAGTATGCAGAGGAAACATCATTAAGTCTGAACTCCAAAAGTGACAGGAAGTGACAGGCAACTTCCTGTCCGAGGAGACATCTGAGCTGAAACACTCATGTCTTTGAGACCTGCTTTACGCCTGCTAACTCAATCAATAAATAAATTACCACACCAAGTAGATTTAACACCTCCATCTCAGAGGGCTAAGCAAAGAAACATACAGCGAAGTTACTGAAACAGAGAGGCCTGGCTGACTCAGAGAACAGGTGACCTTATGGGCTGGCACAACCAATAAGGTGAGAGTATTAAAATCACGCAGTAAAGCCCTCCATGGCCCATCCCCAGGGTCCATAATAAGCCTATTTATAAAAAAGTACAAGGTTACAACTACCAACAGAAAATGTTCAGGGCAGTATAATGCAAACAGTTTGTAAAGGGTTTGAAAACTCAGTGAAGTAAAATGCACAAACTCTACAGTCTAAAGCACATGGGTATGGTCAAGGGTAGCCATTTTGTAGGGTAGCTGAACATCCTAGATGTGAATCAAATTAAATTTTAAGGCCCTCCTCCAAATATAAACCACATTGAAAGTACAATTTAAAAGTGAAAATAAATGTGTTGTGAAACCAGTAATGATGAACTCGCAAAGCCATATTTCACAATCAGGTCCTCTAAGGCCCAACAGGATATTGTGTATATCCTGATACACAAAACAAGCATAGCCATAAACAATTTAATCCCTAAATTAGTTATTTCATGCATGGTTTGGGGGTTACATCGTAAGTGGAGGGCATTAATGCAGGTACTGATAGGCACCATGTATTATCAGCCTTCAGGGATATTTAAAAAGACATTCCTCATTAGCAAGTGATTCAGTGGCTCTCTGCAGTGCATACTGAAATACAGTAAATGCAAAAGCACAGAAAGGAGGAGTCAATAAGTCATTGGTACTCATAAGCCATTAAATATAGTGCTGAGCAATAATCCTTTGCTGTTGTTTTAACTGCTCAATATCCAAACTCTGGAACATCTCTTGAGTAGGGCTGTTGTCACTTTGATGTAAACTACATTCCCCATAATCCACGGGCCAAAGAACAGGAAGTGATCGTACCTCAGTGCTGTGGGTCAGGCCCTTGTTCCTGAGGGCTGGGGAGGGCTCAGAGGATATGGATGAGCTGTTGTCTGCAGTGGGGCCAGAAGACGCTGGCCCCCCGTTCTTCAGCCGATCTGCAGATGGAGACTTTGGCCCAGGCCAGCCGGGGACAGTATCTGCAACATATAGCATCCAACACCTGTATCAGATATTCATCTATAGGACTTTTCAGTTCCAATGAGCCTATAGCTGTGTGCCTATATACTTGTCCGACAGCACCTGTCTGAATATAG
>CM040760.1:7885338-7897838 GCA_022829145.1 Albula goreensis
ACCACCAGTCCAGACTGCAGCCCACAGGTGCGGCAGTCTAATCTGTCACAAAACAAAGAGCAATGATGTGTTTTTTCATTTAAGAATGTCACATTTGCAGGTAATGGGAAAAAGCCCTTTGGCCCTTCAGAGAGACCATGGCTGTCTCTCTATCATGCTCTCTCTGGTGAGCGAAAAGCATATCACCTGCATTGGAAAACCTGTCATGGCAGGAGGTGGAAAGACCAGGGGGTAGAAATGGAACCATCTGACATCATTACAATGACCCCCTTGTGACCTCAGAGCTTTCCAGGATGTCTGGGAGGTGCAGTTTTTCAATTCACACCTTTCAAAATACACTACATTTACCTCAGGGCAAAGGCTCAGATCTCCCTGTGTCTCTAGCTTCTAAAAAAGTCCATAGCCGCAATTCACATATACAACGTGACTCACCTAATCTCTCTGGGAGGTGAGTCACACACCTCCCGTTTGAAAAACGCTGGTGAGAAATTCCCATTTCAGTTTTGAATGCGTTCATTTTAATATATGCAAATGAATATAAACCTACTTAGCATCAGGCTGTGATTTAGCTCCGTGAGATAAAGGTCTGGCCCTGTGAAAGTCATTGGTTTAATTCCCAGGAGTTAAACAAACTTCACACACAAAGCACTTCATGTGAATTAAGTTAAAGTGAAATATTCGTCTGAGAGTACATGGAAATGAGTGAAATTTCAGGTATTTCAGTCTATGTAGGTCAGACAGGATGAGGGTGTCTGCCAGTTGCGTAGATAAACCAGTGAGCTAACACAGACTGTACTGATATTTCTGCCACTGCGGGGCCCGCTCCAACAGCCCTCCTTCTGTGACACAAAGCAGATGTATTCCAAACACGTAATGAGGCATGCGCCCGTTTATACCCACCCACAACAAAGGCTAGCTTTTTTCGGGGAGGCGAGGGGTACTGATGTCACTTTCTACCATGGTAACTGTCGAAAAAGTTCAATACATAACTGTGATAAAAGCCGTTTTGGATGGAGAAGACAGAAGACTCGGGCGCAGCAGTGAAAAAGGCTTTGTGACTCAGCCAGCTGACAAACGATAAAGACTTTGAGAAGCAGTGTAATCCCATGGGTGACCACAAGGGGAGGGGGGAACCATAAGGGAACAACACGGACTGATCAAACTCCCTGTTAACACTCCCCCTCACCCAGCCTCATCCTCCCCTAATTGCACGCTTGTTTCTAAAAGACGTCACATCTCATTGCGTTCTACCAGCTCATCCATACCAAACAGAATCTAAAGTAAAGGCATTCAACTACACTAAAATAGCAGCAGAAAGAGTAAGGAGGAAGATCTTTGATGGTACCTGTAGGTATCCCTTCCAGTGTTTTACAGTTTGGTTGAGAGCATGAGATGAATATCTGCTGACACAGTTTCAGAATTATGCAAAGCTTTATTTAGAAGAGCCCGGAGCCCAGGATGAGTTTGATCAGTACTGGGGAAGAGTCGACTCGCATGTCCGAGCAAGAGCCAGAGCAGCACAGCATCAATATGCCGAGGCGTTGGTCCAGCAGCGGGCAGACGTTAGCCGATTATGAGATGATGAAAGCTCAGAGGCTTTCAGTGAGCAGGCCTGCATTCAGGGTGAATACGCGGCTACTGCACGCTCGGCCCAAGAGCTTTCCCCTGATTGCATCAGTAAAACTCTGACTACCAGCATTAAAAGGCCACTATCTTTACCACCGCTCGCAAAGCCAAAGCTCTGGATAATTAATCCTGAAAATGACCTGTTGTGAGAGTAAACTGTTTATTTTTAAACCTGTGGTTTCAGAGCTCAGAGTGGGAAAACGGAAGGACTTTGAGTAGCTAATGGAGTTTAAGCATTCGTGAGAGGTGCAGACATGTATCCCTTAGGTGGAGGTTCGAATCCCAGCTGCACCATGACTGGCTATGACTAGAAGTCCACAACGGTGTGACAATGACTGGCTCAGCCACACCAGTGAACATCTGGAGGTTAAGACAGTTAAAATCCTCGGTCTCTAGGGGCCTCTAGGGGCCCCCCTGGCTGGCCGGCCACCTTGGAGCCTTTGTGGTGACCTCATATCACTTTAATGGCATGGGCTGTATGTGACTGATGATGCACCTCTAGGGTGGGAAAAAAGCATGGGTAGTTTACCCACCCAGAAACCCTGGCCAGCAGGGGGTGCCCTTCAGGAGCAGACCCACAGCCTAATCCTCCAGCAGCGTAATCAGGAAATGGGGCACATATGTGTCCCCTCTCTGACTAACAAATGGGCTCACCCATCATCATCATACACTCCTAGCAACTTTATAAGAGGCTGAAAATCAATCTAGGACTCTCCCTTAATCAGGATGATTGTCTCTGATTGGGTCTGGTGGAGCTGCATCAGTAGGACGCTGTAACTGAGTGATCTGCGATGATAAACCAGGCTACTGGCTTATTGTTCTCAGGACCAGATAATCCCCCCTGACTCTCTTCTCTCTCTCCGTCTCTCTCCCCCTATCTCTGTCCCTGTGTTACCCTCTTTGTGTTTCTATAAACCCTGCCTATCCACTGCCCTTTATCCATGTGTCAGTCAGACCCGGTCGAACCCTGGCATTCCCGCGAGTTGCATCCCGCCACTCTAATTTACATACTCTTCACATGCAGGGCCCTGCCAGCTGGCTGATGGGATCTCTCTGATCACACACTCCCCCTCTTCCCGGCGGTACGTGAGCCCGCCATTATGGGGACTGACCTTCAAGCAGCTACAGCGTCTGATGCATAATTCATTTTCATTACTTCTCCGGTGGAAGTTTTCTGATTCCCCAAACCCCCCAGTCCAGCCACGCTGGCCTCCCAAATCAATCTGCCCAGTTCGGTCTGTCTGATGGGAATCATACTGAGATTTCTGTACTGACACTTCAGTGAAAAACAGAAGATCTACTGCATCACATGGATGAGCATAATGCCCTAAATTCTTAGTACATGACAGGACATCATTTTATCAAAGGTGTTTCATTAATCCATGTATTATTACTTGAGAAGTAAATTGATCGCAAACTCAATGCAATTTGCTTTAATATGGCAGAAATGTGACACTCTACTTGGGGGACATTAAGAGAGAAGTTTAGAGGGTCCTAAATTCCTCTACCTGGAAACCCTGCCTTCCTTGTTACTATCACATTTGATCATGTTTTTTTTTTTGCTGTTGAATAAAAATAAGATGACAGCAAAATTATGTTAAAATGCTTTATAATGCATTTATAACAACATGAATATGCTGATAAATAAAATAAATAATGCTGATTAATTTGCACAACCCTCTCTCACTGAAAAAAAGAGATTGCAGCTCAGATCAATGAGGCTCCAGGTATCATTTTGATTTTGTGATTTTGGATTTTAGGGGTCAACCAGTGCCACAGTAACTAACAAGTTTGAAGGGCAGCCGTTGGATGCTGTCCATGAGAATAGGGTTACTTATCGCTACTTAACACAACCTGCTCTGCTCCACCGACCCCACTTACATGTTTCACGTTTCATTCCAGTTAGCTAGTCTTACCTCCAGAAAAAAAAATGGGATGCCACCAAAATCTTAATTTTCAGTGAAACTCACTTTTCACTGTAAATTGAAAGTTTTACATTCCCAGTATTAATGCACATGATATTCTATCATTTTAAGACAAAAACCCAGAAATTTTGGTGACATCCCATTTTTTCTCTTTTTGGAGGAAAGACTATAGTCTTACGTTTTTTCTTGATTTTCGGTGAAACTCACTATTCACTTTAAATTCACTTGGAAGCATTTCTGATTAAGTTTTCTATCCACATTAGTTAGTGTACATGATAGTCTATAATTTTAAGACAAACCCCAGAAATTTTGGTGGCATCATATTTTTTCTGTTTTTGGAGGTTGCTTTGTTTTCATTTAAGAATCTTTCAACCAAAATAAAACACCAAGCCAGGAAAGGCTTATAAAAGACACTACTTTATGTAAGTGCATTCAAACACTTTTATATTGCATATGCAGTTCAATAGTTTGAAAAGTGCTGCCAAAATCAACAAATACCATTTTTGCCAGAGCACTTGGCAGATGTACTTCTTTGTAGTTCATAGACACTGCAAAGCATGATAAGAATGCTATTTTTCTCTTTAGTCTAACCAGTATTGCCTGTTTCACTGATGTATGACCCCGGTTTGACCCCAGCACAAAGAATGACACTGAATTTTGTATTTTGTGCTCCTGAGGACTCAGCTTTGGGTAATGTGAGAAAAAGTGCTGATGCGAGAGCAGCTAAGTTCCTATCTCTCTCTATTTTTCACTCTTTCCTCAGTCTCCCTCTCTCATTCCCCTATTTCGGTTTGCACTCATTCTTTCTCTCACTATCTCTCGTCCTCACTCTCTCCTTATGGCTTTGTCCCTTTCTCCTTCATTCCGTCTCTCTCTCGCTCTCTCCCCCCAGCACATTCTCCATTACAGCAGCATGTAGGGATTGATGGTGACCTTGTTCCGGGGAGACAGACAGTCTTTGTTAGACAGTGACTCAGGAACTTTCCTTGGGGAATGGATACTCCAGCCCTTTCACAAACTCGGTCTACCTGCCACAGCTCCACCCACTCTCATGGCCTCTCTTACACCCTCACTTTTCCAGCTAAACTTCCACTCGTCCTCCCATAGCTTTGCATTAAAAGGCACATCTCCACCCCCTCCCTCTCCAGGCTGGATCTCCACCACCCTCTTGACCCCTCACTCTACCTGCCAGCAGCCAGGTTCCACTTAGCCTTTCTGCAGTGAATAATCAACCTTAGGTCACCTTTAACAGAGGTCGACCCAAGTATGAGGTCCTACACAGCACAATGGCATCTGAGTACATTTATAGGGCTGCAATAACATAAACACAGATGCAAAAATACAGAGTGACAAACCATGTATTTGCAACTTCAGGAAATGCATTTAAGAAAAAACACCAGGATGTTTAAACCTTTGGTCCTGGGAGAAAAAAGTTTTGTTCATTTGGGGAATTTATCAGTGATGGACTCTACAGCACACAAATAAGAGATGAGGGATAAGCTTAATGTACATAAACTGATTTCTATGAGACTGTATGCCCTGAGGTTCTGTTCATGAGCCGTGGATCCTACAAGATGAATGTTTATGTATTTGTAAAATATGACGGACACCAAGATGATTGCATATATTCACACATCAAATAGTATTAGTCATTTTGAAGCATAGCTCAATACGACCTTTAGAAAAGCTGCCAAGAAAATGTCACTCACTGCTCTGGTGCCATTTACATGATTAAAAAAACACAGCTGGACCTCGCTTTCAAAAGGGCTGCAGGATATCGCTAAACTGTACAAAACATGCAAGATATGTGTGTGTATTTGTGCATGTGTGAGTGTGTGTGTGTGTGTGAGAGTGTGTGTATAAGCTCTTACATGCATTTAAAACACCTCCACTTATCTCTGGCAGCCAGAAAGGGAGAGTGTTAGTTTGCTCAGTCAGGATTGGAGCAACAGAGGAAATTTAAAGTAGCACAGTAACCCGTGTAGAGTGGCACAGTAACCCTTTTAGAATGGCACAAATTGGCACAGTAACCAGTGTAGAGTGGCACAGTAACCCTTTTAGAATGGCACAGTAACCAGTGTAGAGTGGCACAGTAACCCTTTTAGAATGGCATAGTAACCCGTGTAGAGTGGCACAGTAACCAGTGGAGAGTGGCACAGAAACCATTTTAGAATGGCACAGTAACCAGTGTAGAGTGGCACAGTAACCCTTTTAGAATGGCACAGTAACCCGTGTAGAGTGGCACAGTAACCCTTTTAGAATGGCACAGTAACCAGTGGAGAGTGGCACAGTAACCCTTTTAGAATGGCACAGTAACCCGTGTAGAGTGGCACAGTAGCCCTTTTAGAATGGCACAGTAACCAGTGGAGAGTGGCACAGTAACCCTTTTAGAATGGCACAGTAACCCGTGTAGAGTGGCACAGTAGCCCTTTTAGAATGGCACAGTAACCCATGTAGAGTGGCACAGTAACTCTTTTAGAATGGCACAGTAACCCGTGTAGAGTGGTACAGTAACCCTTTTGCCTTTGCCTAAATGGTAGCTCTTCCAGACATTGGCCACACCTGGGCTACATGAATATAACCCATAATATAAGCCATTATTTTACAGCTTTGTATTCTTAAAATACAGCATGACACAAGTCTGAAATTATATTTCATAAATTACATTTTCACTGTCCAATCAGATGTCCATATGCAGTAACTTTGTTAATGGAGATTTAAAAAATGGAATAAAATGTCAAATTAAGGAGAATAATCCACTGTACAGCTGATGTAGTAAAGTGTGAAGTCTGTGATCCACAGTATTTTGGTGCAGTAAATGTGTACAGTATATAATACACTATATGTAAACCATTTTAGAGTTGATTTTGCAAAAACAGTAATGTGTTATCTGCAATAAAAGTGTTTTACTAAAAACTAAAATGTGTGTAATTCACTGTGGTTTAGTGAAACAAGTGATGAATGATTTGGTTTCATTGTCAGGGACTCTGGGCTTATTGCTGTAAAGGTGATAAGAGGGGGAGAGCCAGGAGCACTACAGCGCTATGACAAATAGCATTCTCATTTCAGCCAGTCTTATCATCTATCAAAATCCCGGATCAGCAGGATTTTGACATTTCATGCTGTGTTGGATGGGATAAACTGTTCTCAGGTCAGGCTTCTCATGCTCTCTGAAGGCCGTTCCTTAGGCCTGAACATCATAATCTCAGTAACACTGGCAGTCTGTGTTGAACATCATCTCCATAACACTGGCTCTGGCTGACTGTGTTGAACATCATCTCCATAACACTGGCTCTGGCTGACTGTGTTGAACATCATCTCCATAACACTGGCTCTGGCTGACTGTGTTGAACATCATCTCCATAACACTGGCTCTGGCTGACTGTGTTGAACATTATCTCCGTAACACTGGCTTTGACAGTCTGTGCTGGAACAGGGCTGGAACTCCTGCCCATTTCACTGCACCAGGTCAGGGAGTGTGGGCTCTGGCTCGGAGTCCGCTGACCCCTCAGGCTGGGTAACTGATCTGGATCTGTGTCCGACAATCACAGCAGTCCAGCGCCACGAATGAACAAAGAACGCTGCTCTGGCAGCATCCAGCTGGCCCTGATTGGCTGGCTGCTCCAGGTCTCCTGAGTGTGTGTGGGCGGAGGCTGAGGTTGGACACTGCTGTGTCCCAGGTAGCCTGTTTCTAAAAATCACCCACGCCCTTCTCTCTTACCCCCACTTCTGCATGCCCTAATTCCTTCCTTGTCAGTGGGAAAAATCTTCCACATTCTGCTCCAGTGAATTACAAGCTCAGTCAGAAAGAGAGAAAGAAAAATAAAAGAGAGAGAGAGAGAGAGGGAGAGGGAGAGGGAGGGTGGTAGAGAGAGAGACCCAACAGAGAGGGTCCAGTCATGCCAGCCACACCAAAGCCCAGCACAGCAGCCTTCATTTTCAAGGATTACAAAAAAGCTAACGAAAAATTAAACAAATCTGTCATGGGTGTCTTAGATATTTTAACTTGTCTTGCTTTTTCAATCTATAACTCTGTCACATATAACCATTAAATAACTTAATCGCTGTCAAAACAATATGTACAGATTTTCCTGTAAATCTAAGGCCGAGCCTGACATAGAATAAGTAAGCGCAAGTACGGTGGAGTAAGGACACTGTCCAGAAAACAAGCAGTTTCAATCATGAGGTACTGCGAGGATCTTCTCAATAATCCTGCAAGTGCCAATGAATACTTATAAAATAGATCATAAATAGATGATAGTATGAACGCTGGCTTCCATACGTATCCATAGATAACCTCTGACCATGTGACACAGAGTCCAGAGACACCGCTGAGATCAGCAGGAAAATGGGGGCACTTTTTAAAAGTGCAAAGTCAAGGCCAGCCAGACTGTACTTACAGGAGTGTGGAAAACTAAACCATGACGCTGTGATCTAAGCAGAACTGCATGCAAGCCTTTCATAGGATGCAGAGATCCAGAGTGAAAACTCAGGTAAAACCACAGCAATGGCAGAGCAGGTTCTGCAGGTAAAACATGGCAGCAACTCAGAAACTCAATACCCTGTTACACTGAAAACTAACCATAAATAACCCACAAGAGAAACATGTGCACTGCTGGAACCAAAAAAAAAACACATAGCAAACTACAGCCAAAGAAAGACTACATTTAGGAAACAAGGTAATTTTCTCTCTTAGAGAGAGTCGAGTTGTTGCCATATTTCGCCCCTTGAACTCGCTCTCTGGCATATCCGTTCTGATTAATTATTCAATCGAACACGCAGACAAGATATTTTGAAAGGTTGCAGAATTAGTTCCGCGTCAGCGTTTTGATACACCACGGCAGCTGATCTTCAACATTCAGCTAGTTTCATATTTGACTGCCTCTTCTCTCCTGGTCCTGACCTCAGACAACTTTTTCATCTTCACAAAAGAACTGCATGTCCAGAGTTAAAAGAGTTCAGCACAACAATAGAATTTGATAAAAAAAAAAACAAACAAAACAAGCGTTTCCTGTTTACAGCGACCTGACAGTCTAATCAATGGAAAAGCATATTACGGCAGCAAAGCTCAGCCATTATGGAGAATGGATTTGCTTGGAGATTCAGGCCTTTCCTATATTTTGACAGTAAAACATTTTTAAAAAGGTTACATTGATAAATGTTGCCATTAAATTAATGCAACTGATGCAAAGTGCATTCAAACTGTCATGTTAAGTGCCGCAATCAAGGTCCTAATACACAAATGTAGTCCCCTCAAGATGAATAACCTCAAAAAAATATTCTACCAGTGGTTTCCTGGCAACAAAATTACCTCAACATATCAATGTAACACTGCAGTAACAACACAGCAACTTTGTGAGAGCATTCTCTGTCAGGTAGAAAACTGAAACATGTATTCCAGGGCTATAGTCAGTCTTAAAACAATGCAGCAACATCGAAAGCTACAGTCAGTCAACTGAGCTAACACAATGTAGGACACAGCTACCAACGCTACCTTCAACATTTTAATGAGCAAGCACAAACTGACACACAGCCAAAGAAACAGTCTTTACTGAACAAATGAAGTAAACAGCAAAGACCTAAAGTGAACCTTTGCTAAGGAAACAAAATGTGGCACAGAGCTAATATCTGCAATGAATATTTACTGTAAAAACACAATGTAGCTCACATCCAAAATCTACAATGTATCCTCACTGAACAGACACAATGTAGCAGACAGCTAATAGCTAAAGTCAGCTACAGTAAACAAACACAACACAGTGAACACTGGTATAAGGCAATCTTTGCTATAAGACAGAAGCAGGTAGCCTGGTCAGCAGCGGTAGATTCGGGTGATGTGACCCTACCTCTTTGACCTCCAGCAGCCTCCCAGGGTACTGGTTCTTGGCGCGGCGGGCAGCGGCGGGGGACTTGTGGTGGGTGATGGTGACGATGGCGCTGGGCGCCCCGGCGTGGGCCGGGTACCTCTGGGAGCCGGGGGAGGAAGAGGAAGTGGGCGGGGGGTGCGGGAGCAGGGAGAAGCTGCGGGTCCGGCCGGAGGAGGCACAGGAGGAGCCCTGGAAGAGATGGCAGCAGGAGCAGGAGTGAGAGCAGGAGGAGCAAGAGGAGGGGGAGCGGTCGCCCCGTACTCTCTCCTCGCCCAGAGCGGGACCGTACCGTTCCGCTGCCCCTCCGCCGCGCTCCGCTGTCACACACAAGGGCATCTTCTGCCTCACAGGAGCCGATCGACCGGGGAGGGAGGGGGGAGAGGTGGGGACAGGAGGGGGTATGGGGGAGGGAAGTGTACCACAGCTGCTACACTCCAGAGTCACAAACCAGGACTGTCACTTTCTCACACACTCACACACCTAAGTGTTACTAATTAAGAATGAAGAAGAACTACTATTATGATTGAAGTCAAGCCTGCAGAGATGCCTGTTAAGCCAGGTGAGTTGACTCTGCAAGTCAGAGCTAAAATGGAGGCCCAAAGCAGTGTGACCAAAAGCAGTGGTTCCCCACGGCGGTCCTGGGGAAACACTGTGTATGCTGGTTTTTGTTCCAACTGCAACTGCAACCCCAGAATCTTAACAAGCTGTTAATTGTTAATAATAGTTTGATTGTTCATGCTTTTCATGATTAGAGAGATAATTTGATTTGATTTTATTAGAGAGATAAAGCACTACTTTAAAAACTTCAGAGATAAACATTTAGAGCCTGAAGAGACTCAAGGCTTCCCCTCCTGTAGATGCTCAGATTCTGCTCTATTGTAGTGACACAGTCCTACTCGAATCCCCTTACAACATCTTTCAACAATAGTTCCAGTCTATTTTCTCTCACACAGTTGACAGCTTTCACCTGTTCCACTAGCTTGGCTTAACTTTCACATCAGCTTAGTGTATTTTTTCCATCAAGGTGATATGTCCTGAATTGTGACGTTTATTGTGCATTCTTTCGGCGTTATGTCTCAACTTCCATCACCTTCAGAGGCTTTCAGCCCGGCAGCCTTGCAGTGATTCCATTTCAAAAGCCAGTCATTATTCATACTCCGGTGAAAAGGAGAGGGAAGGGGTTGCGTAAGTGAGGCGAAAGTGCTTAGATAACAGCCCTGTCTAACAGGGCCTGAGTCTGAAACATGAGACTGTCTCTCCAGAGCTGCGGCTCAAGGTGATGCCGGTCAGTTCTACGCTTTGAAGCATCGCGTCCCAGGAAAGAAATCTCCTTCCCCCCCATCACTCAAATGCCCTGAGGTGCTTAACACAATCTCATCTCCTAGCTAGTATCCATGTAAAGACACATCTGCTAGCCCTGTCACAGCACTGGTTGAAGTCAAGTGATAAGACAGGAGTAGACACAAGTTTAAGTTATTGTTCAAGATCCTGAGGCTACGTATGTAGGCATGCACACAGAGTCATCCCTGCTCACACGGGCCTGGTACCTAATGAAACTGTCCGGGAAAGGTGAAACAACACAGTTCACAAAATGAAATGGATTTAAAGTGACAGAGGAAACGAGGAGTCACGCAGATTCTAGATCTAGAGTGCAGATTCTAGATCATCAAACAGTCTGTGTCCCTGGGTCACCAGTAGCATATCATGGCCATTTTATCACCATGATACGCCACTGGTGACAGCAGTCTCCCTTCTCCCTCAGATCTCACACCAGCTACTCAGCAGCACGGAAGGTGTTTCTGTGGTAAGAAGGCCAACATTTCATTTTCACTGCCTTTCTACACTTGTAATAAAGTGTATTGTAGACGTGGTGATAAAGGAGGGGTCTGTGTATGTGCGATAGACAGCGGAGGGAGGGGTGGGGTGGGAGGGGTCGGGGGGTGGTTTGGGGACACTCAGTTAGCTGCTGCAGTCTGACATGCAGTGGATATGCTGAGATTTCAGAGGAGTCTCTATTTTCTGATTACATCTTGTCTTTGAGCAATCTGCCACTGAAAATGCTTTAAATACGAGCATAGAATATACAAGAGAACTTTTCAAACCAAGCGCACCCTCTGAGAAAGGAGCTCCCTCAGTAATGAACAGCAGTAATGATATTCACCAGTAGGGGGCAAAAAGGTTAGAAAATCAGCCACAAGCACAGGACCAAGCAGAGCCTATTTAGTTCTCATTTAAAATCCATGACAATAAGTACATTGTGCTGTCAAACCAAAATAGACAGCAGCAGTAAATTCGAGAGGGGAGAGTTTGCAGAGGTCCTGGCCCATGGTTAAATGAACCATCCAGCTGCTACAGCATCTAACACATGAACACACTCCAGCCTTCAGAGACAAGCTACAGATTAAAGAGGCTGAAATAAGGCAACAAGCCAGGGGCTTAGACCTTCCAAGGCCTTCAACAAACAATGAGATTAACAGTCTGTTTCCCCTTCTGCCACTGACACAGTGCATATGAAGGTATGAAATCCAATTATACACAGTATATTAGCAGTATTTAAATTAAACCAGACACACTGCTCTTCAGGGCAAACCCAGTGAATCCAACAGTGCAGAAGAGCCTTCTGTGGTTAGGCATTAATATGGATGGCAATATGAGTAAAACTGACAGAATAATCATGCATACTCTCCACTGTGTTTAAACAGACAGGTATGTTATGGAGTGCTACAGGGTACTGAGCTACCTCACTCATGAGCACAGCAGAAAACACCCTCCCCCCCCACACACACACACACACATACACACCTCCTGGGACTGGATCAGGCAACCCTCTGGTTACATGCCCTCTGGAGTTTGTCAAATGAATTTAACGAAAACAGACTTCATAATAAGCTAAAATGTAGTTACATTCAGCCAACAATCAAAACTTGTACAGCTGGAAAAAAGGCATTACACAGTTAACTAAATGGTTTTCAGTTATTGAGACATAATTTAAGCATTTGGTTGAAGCATGGCAGATTATATCTGGCTGACAAGATCTCACCAATCATGCTGAAATTTAAATAACTGGATGAAAAAAATACCT